>VXBP01008816.1:99776-157348 GCA_013400115.1 Rhinopomastus cyanomelas
GACATTATTGTGGCCTTCCAGTATCTGAAGGGGGCCTACAAAAAAGCTGGAGAGGGACTTTTTAGGATGTCAGGTAGTGACAGGACGTGGGGGAATGGAGCAAAGCTGGTGATGGGTAGATTTAGAGTGGATGCGAGGAGGAAGTTCTTCACCGTGAGAGTGGTGAGAGCCTGGAAATGGTTGTTCAGGGAGGTGGTTGGAACCCCATCCCTGGAGGTGTTTAAGGCCAGGCTGGATGAGGCTGTGTCCAGCCTCATCTAGGTTGGGGTGTCCCTGCGCTGCGCATGGCAGGTGAATTGGAACTGGATGATCCTGTGGTCCCTTCTAACTTTAACTGACTGTATGACTTGGTCTAGGTGATCCTGCTGTGGCAAGGGGATTGGACTAGATCTTTCGAGGTCCCTTCCAATCCCTAATGATTCTATGATTCTAAGATAGATTGAACAGGACTGGTCCCACTACCAACCCTTGGGGGACTCCAGTAGATACAGGCCTCCAACTAGACTCTGTCCCATTGACCACTACTCTCTGGCTTGTAACCTGCTGCCAGTTCACAATCCACCTCACTACCTGATCATCTAGACCACACTGCCTCAGTTTGGCTGTGAGGATGCTGTGGGAGACTATGTGAAATGCTTTACTGAAGTCAAGATAGACCACATCCACTGCTTCGCCATCATCTATCCACCTGGTTATGCCCTCATAAAAGGCTATCAGGTTGGTCAAGCATGACTTCCCTTTTGTAAAGCCATGCTGACTGTCCCTAATGACCCTCTTGTTCTTGATGTGCCTGGAGACAGTGTCAAGGATAAATTGTTCCATCACCTTTCTGGGGATGGAGGTGAGGCTGACCGGTCTGTAGTTACTTGGGTCCTCCTTACCCTTTTTGAAGACTGGAGTGACTTGCTATCCTCAGTCCCTAGCTACCTCTACTGATTCTCATGACTTAGTGAAGATGATGGAGATTGGCATAGCTACTGCTTCCTCTGTCTCGAGTAGACCCCATCCAGGCCCATGGATTTGTGTACATCCAGTTTGCTCAACTTATCCCTAACCTAGTCTTCATCAAACAAGACAAACTCCTCTCTTGCCTCAGCTTCCTCTGGGGCCTCAGCAGTCTGGGGCTTGATATCAAGACAGCCCACTGAAGCATAGATAGAGGCAAAGAAGGTGTTGAATCTCTCTGCTTTCTCTGTATCCTCTGTCTCCAGGGCACCCACCTCATTCAGCAGGGGCCCTATGTTGCCTCTAGTTTTAGTTTTACCTGCCATGTATTTAAAGAAGCCCTTTTTGTTGCACTTGACCTCTCTTGCAAGGTTTAATTCCAAGGAGGCCTTGGCTTTCCTATTTGTGTCGCTACATCCTCTGACTAGACCTTTATAAGAATCCCAAGTGGCCATCCCCTCCTTCCATGACCTAGAGACTTTCTTCTTCTTCATCAGTTTGCCCAGCAGCTCCCTGTTTAACCATTCAGGTCTTCTGGCTCCATTCCTTGACTTCCTTTCTGTTGGAATGCTCTGATCTTGGGCTTCAAAGAAGTGGTCTTAGAATGCTAACCAGCTATCCTGAGCTCCCTTACCTGTCCCATGGGATTTCCCCTAGCAATTGCCTGAAAAGGCCAAAGTTGGCCCTCCTGAAGTCCACTATTATGATTCTGCTAGCTATTCTGTTCCTACCACACAAGACCTTCCCTGCTTTAACCAGACCCTCCTTGTGGGTGAGTACAAAATCCAGCAGCGCTCCCATCCTAGTGGGCTCCTCCACCATTTGCATCAGGAAATTGTCACCAATGCACTGGAGGAACCTCCTGGACTGTGGCTGGCTGGCTGAGTGGGTCTTTCAGCAAATATCAGGGTAGTTAAAATTCCCCATGAGAACCAGGGCCTGTAGCTGTGAGGCTGCTGTCAGTTGCCTGTAAAAGACCGCATCAACTTATTTGTCCTGATCTGGTGGCCTGTAATAGACACCCATGACAGTGTGCACCCATGCCAGCCTGCCCCTTAATCTGCACCCACAAACTCTCAGCTCTCTCTTTGTCCACCCCTGGACAGAACTCAATACATTCCAGTTGCTCTCTCACGTACCGAGCAACTACTCCACCCGACCTTGCTGACCTGTCCCTTATGAAAAGGACATAGCTGTCCATGGCCAGGTTCCAGTCATGTGAGCTGTTCCACCATTTCTCTATAATTGCCACCAGATCATAATAACATGATTAAACACAGATTTCTAACTGCTCCTGCCTGTTCCCCATGCTGTGTGTGTTGGTGTACAGGCATTTTAGGGAGCGAGCTGAGTGCTCCAATTTCACCCCAGGACAGTGGGAGGCTGCCTGATTTCCATCAAGACCAGAGCTCTGTCCCACTGGTGTGCACCTATCAGCAATCCCACCCCATTTCAAATCTAGTTTAAAGCCCTCTGAATGAGCCCTGCCAGTTCCTGCCCCAGAACCCTTTTTCCTTCTGAGATAAACCTCTCCCGTGTGCACCCACCAGATCTGCTGCCTTACGGACCCATTCATTATCAAAGAACCCAAAGTCCTGCCTGTAGCACCGGTCATAGCTTCTGTTGTGTCTAGGTGCCCCTTTTTCCTCCACAACACTAACAATATGCATCCAACATGTCAACCCAGACAGGTTTTGAAGAATTCTGTCAGCCAAGTTAAAACAGCAGTAACTATGGCCCTGAAATAAATGTGCAGGCACACACTGATTTCCAGCTGTAATACAGAACGTGGGTATCACACACACAGCCACCAGCCACTGCTCTCTGGATGGTGCCAGGCCCTGTCCAGCCCCAGACACTCACATCTCTACCAGGTCAGGCATAAATTCAGAGTTTCATTGTGGGGACTTGACAGTTCCTGGGCTGGGAGGTGAGGAAGGGCGCCAGAACACTTCTGGAGAGCTTCTCCCAGCCCTAGCTGAAATGTTTAGCCATGATACCACATTTGCATGTGTGTCAGGCATCAAGTATTGAAGGCTCTGGCCTTCATGAAAAGTCTGTGTTAACTGGTGCTTAATGTTATCAAGTGCTTTATATAGTTACTAGTGTGGCTATGGGTACTCTGGAATAGTGTTGAAGCTCCTTAGCGTTGAAGCCCACGCTGCTTCAGCCCTTGCAAGCCTGTGCCCAGAAAAAAATATTCTAAATCTTCCCATGTCTAAATTCTAGGTTTAAGTGGAATGAACTACAAAATTACGTGTGAATGTTTTCCAAGATTAAAGCAATCTTTTACAATGAAACCTGAAAAATATTATAAATAACTGTTAGAAATTAACAAATTTTTTTAAATTGGTTTGCAACACAAGAAATTGAGAAAGAATGCATTTGCCCGTGGTTCAAAGGCCCATGTGCATTTGGAATGGGAAGAAGCTCATGTAAGGCAGGGTGAAAGACACCCATTGAATCACCCACCAGTCAGCAGGACAAGGATGCTGGTTGTGTATTGCCAAGGGGAAAGAAGAGAAGTATCTCCTTTCACCCATGGCGGTGGTTCCTAGAACTTTCCGTTTGAATATCTCCACAGCCACTTGCTAGATGAGAGCACAACATTAAAGGAGAAATCTCATTCTGCCATCTTCAGAGCAAATCTGTTATCTGTACAGCTTGTCTTCATAATGCAAGTGTATGGCATATATACTTTTCATTTTAATAATTAGGAATTTATCTAAGTGAAGGCATAATTAATAACAGTTTTGCTTTTTAATGCTGGGAACAGGGAGAGAGGAATATGCCAAAGGCCAAGTCAGTGGAGTTTTTGTGCAAGCAAGAAGGGTTTGATGGTGCAGCTGTATCAGTGTTACTAAACAGGGGGCAGGTGATTGTGTTAGAAGCAAACAGCACAGCTCAGTATAGGACAAGTGAGATTGAAAAGGGAGGTGGTGTAGTGTAAATGTGAAGAGAACCACATACTCCTCTAAAACGTTTGAACATCAGAAGAACCTATTAAGGTATATTTACAAATAGTGAGCAGAGCAAACTTTGTTGCTGAAAAGTCTGTTTTTCTGACTGTGCCTGTAATGACACAAGTCACCCCCAGATTTATCACACAAATGCCATTTAAGAAAGATTTTTAAGCCATGTGCAGTTTTATAAAAATATTTCATGTAAATCCACACACTAAATTAAGAAAGGAAAGGATCGTGTCCTTGAAGAGTCTGTGAAGAACAGAAAACTTCACAAATTCTTGTGTTTAGCATTACTTTTTAATATCCTTGCATTAAAAATGAATGATTACTTTTTAATATTACTTGTAACCAACTATCCCCTACTGTATAGATACATTTCCTGTATGATTTTATTATATGCTCAATAATAGTACCTGTAAGCTCAGATTTCTTTTGAATATAAATGATTGGAAACAATATCTACCCAAAAGCATCTTTAATGTCATTATAGATGGGTAGGAGTAAATTAAGCGGTATTTAGCCACCAAAGTCTTTAATTTCATTGCGTTTGAGTAGGAGTTAGACATTATGAGGTCCAATTAAAAAAGTCACTAATGTTTTTACATCTGAGTAGGAGTAAATTAAACAAAATCACTCCTGAGCTGCTAATATCATTTTAATTGAATGTCATTCAGTTTCTAACTGCTGTTACAACACAGTAGATAATGAGTCAAGCTCAACAAATCATCTGAGCTCCAGGTACCATGGCTACTAGGGGTGAAGGTAGAGTTTAGGGATGGAGAGGGAAACTGTTGGAAGTTAGGAAGCTGACAGGAGTGATAGCAGACCTGACATCTCGTGGTTGATGAGACCTATGTTCATCTAAAAATACCGCCCTAACAAGAGCTAATCTAGTGAGGCTGCAAGCCAGGTCATTATTTCTAGTGTTCAGACATAAGGGAAAAAAAAGATAGAAAAGAAAAAAAGCATTTATCCAGAAGATGCGATTTACAGAGCGAATGCTAGAAAGGCTAATTCCATTTATTCACCCCTCATGAATAATTCATTGCTTGATTTAATGTTAACCTTGATGATGAGACAGTGGTGAAACAATGCTAGACAATATATAGACTTAAATATGTGAAAGATAAAAAATTGTACCCTCTCAGATGCGTTATTATTTTTTTTGATCTATAACGCATAATATTACATTTTCCTTCTACCTGGAAATCTTTTCACTTGGGTAAACAGCAGGTTTAAGACAAGCTGTAGCACTTTGTATAGAAACTGTTAAAGACACTAAAGTGAAAAATACCCTTCACTGAAACTTCAATTACTATAAACCAGTAGATATTTTCCCTTAACAGCACTTAAACCCGTTACAGAACGCGAGGCTTCCGTCAGGAAGAGCTGAGGGGTTTTAAACCTGTTATTAATTTGAGAGCATCTTGTCTGTTGTGATGTTGCTCTGCATGCGTGTGTGTGCCTGACTGCTAAGAGCAAACAGTACTTTCAAATACTCATTTAATGCAAGACTGAAAGTGACCTGGGTCTTCTGATGGAAGCTCAACACCATGTCCCAAGCTCAAGTTAGATGTTGGCCTTTTTTATATTCATGCAGTTTCATTTGGCCTCTGTGTTCAGATGCTCCTGTCTCTTTGCAGAAAACAGTGAGGGCAAAGATGTTGTTATGGTCTACGTGTGTACAATTATCTGGAGCTGCTTCTTGCTCATATTACGTGTTCAGAAAGTCCTGTTGGCTACCTCTTGGGTTTGTAAGCCAAATAATATAGAGAGAAATTTGCAGCTCTGACTCTCTCTTTTTTGTATAAGGGCCAAATGGAGCAAGTCCACTTCGGCAGAGACAGTAAATGTACCTTTTCTCTTACCTGTCTGCATGCTTGAGGCCCCTTCAAAGGATCTGAGACACTGTGCAAGTTGTTCTTCGGTGGGTAAGGAGAAAGTCAGTGCTGCTGGACATGGGAAGCAACTGCAGAACTGCAGGGAAGAACAAGCTCCAAGGGGACCTTATAGCAATCTTCCAGTACCTGAAGGGGCTGCAGGAAAGCTGGAGAGGGACTTTTTATGAGGATCTCTAGTGATAGGACAAGGGAAATGGTTTCAAACCAAGAGAAGGGAGATTTAGATTAGATCTTAGGAAGGGTGCTGAGGTGCTGGAACAGATTGCCCAGGAAGGTTGTGGATTCGCCATCCCTGGAAGTGTTCAAGGCCAGGTTGAGTGGGGCTCTGGACAACCTGGTCTTGTGGGAGGTGTCACTTCCAGGGGGTTGGAATTAGATGATCTCTAAGGTCCCATCAAATCTAAACCAATCTATGAATCTGTGAAAATGACTTTCCAGGGGAGGGAGTATATCCTGTTATAAGAGGGTAGGCTGCATGTAACCACAGCAGTCCTCTCTACCTCAGGCCTTATCCTGCCCGGGTAAAAGGATCTACTAAGGCAGCACAATGGCTACAGCAGTCACAGGAGAGGTGTCTTGTGGTTTTCCAGGATGGAGTCCCCACTATTCTCCATCCTAAAGGTTAGTTACTTAGCCCAGGCACAGTTAATTCCTGCAATGTGCTTTTTGCCCATAGTTCATGCCCCAGAGTTTTGCAGGTTGCTCTCGTTGTTCTGATGATGAAAACGTGCTGGAACTGATCCTGTGCCCATAGATTATTCTGAAAATTGTTGAGGCTCTGAGAACAGCATAAGGCTGTGGAAGTAACTGCAGATTTTTAGTAGCAGGATAAGAAAGTTACAATTCCCTCTCGTTAGAAAGGACAGAATTTCGCAGCACCGAGGACGTTTTCTTTGCCACTGCTTCAAATATGTTGCTTTGACAAAAAATGACTGTTGTCAAACTCTGCTTCTTCCTAAGTATTTCTCTTATTTAATTGTGAGATTCTCCGTTGACTCTTTCAATTATAACTCACTATGTGTCAGTCTGTAATTCCAGTATCTCTTACCTGTCTTTCAGTAAATGGATGTCTGAGTAGACATTCTGCTCAGCTCAAAATAAGTGGATGAAGAAAAAGTAACTGTCAGTGGGTGTAAAGAGGGAGGCAATATGCTAGGGCTCTGGTGAACGTCTCAAATGAAAGATTGGAGCTTGGGTCACTTAGGGAAAGAGGATGGGAACTAGAACTATTCTTTTAGATAGGCCTTACTTTCAGAACTGATTTTCAAATGAGCAAATATGAGCAGAAATTCCTGCTCAGGATTCAAGTCTGGCTACTTTTTGCATTTACCTTCCACGATGTGGAACACCAAGGAGCCCCAGTCCTAGATGCTGGTTCAGTATTCCCAGCAGGCAAGAGAGCAAGCTCTGTGAATTAAGACTTAAGGCTTTTATGTAGGGTGTGTGAAGCAAAGTTTGATGCTGAGCGTGGGCTGAGACCTCTGGGTAGATGTATTGTTGCAAACATGCTCTGGGACATACTGAATTATTCTGTTACTTGGGGGAACAATGATGAAATGTTTAGACATTGCTTTTTGTCTTCTCTGTGTAAGATTGCACTTGAACATGGTACAGCTTGTTGGAACTAATATGTTACATAGGTTGGATATGTCTTGTGTCTGTGAAGTACCAGTGTTAGTGCTGCAGAAATAATTACTGGAGAAACCCTTACAGCATCTACTTGGGGAACACTAGTGTCTCCTGAGGAACTTAATGAGTTCTGTCATGTTAAGATTTGCAAAGTAGGTAGGATTTTAGTTACCAAGATGCAAGGATACAGATCTCACTTAGTGCCATGTTTATGGCTAAGCTGCCGTTTGTGAAATATTTAGCATCTGTACATGAAAGTGTTCCAGTTACTCTGTCAACCATAGAACAACACTTTTTTGAGGAGTCTAAGAACTACTTATTATAATATAATAGATTAGATTAGATTTTTATATCTTATTTTACAGAAAAAAATATATCTCATTGTAATATTTTCTACCACTCAAAACATCCCAGAGTCTAAGGGCTTCATGATTTGCACTTAGAAGCACCACAAAACCAGGATGGGTTCCCAGGCGAAGACAAAAATCTCTCTTGCCCACATGAGTGTTGCTGGGGTAGAAGACTGTGTGGCTGATACTCTTGCTTGCAAGGGGGGCAGTTTGGTTCAGTGAAGACACTTGTCAAAATGCAGTAAAAGTTATAGGAAATAAATGTTTGATTTTGTTTTTCATTGTCAATCCTGATTTGAGCACTTGCTTAGCTGAATTGCTTTTTATTGGTCAGGGGAAACTTCCTTAGCTGTTCAAGTGTCCACTCTGGCTTAGAATTACTTTTAAAGTCTTTTATCTTAAGCTTAAAAAGGTTAATCAAGACCACCTTTCATTTCAAATGGGTCATTTTAAGTCAGAATGTGTATCTTTCTCAAAAAATGTTTAGATGTAGATATAGTTAGGCATGGCTTATGTGAATGTAGACTAACTACTGCCTCGTGTTGCTCTTACAGGCAAGTACTTAGTTCCCTATCTCAGAAATAATTATATCCATCATAGCTGAAAAGTCAAGTTCTGCTCCGTGTCTGTTTGCTCTGAGCCAAGGAACTCTTTCTCCCCTGTGACTGGAACATGTAAGCTGTTCTCAGTATGTAGCACGCAGATACCTCTGAAGTGTGTGGGCACAGAATCAGGTAGAAGAGCTCTTGAAAATACATCTGGTTTCAAACAAGGAACTTTCTTTTTTTTCTGTACCCATAAGTTCCAGAATTAGTTTGATGGTAAGAGTTATGTTTACGGTGTGTTCTTAGTTCTTTCTTTGAAGTGTAGCAATAAATATAAAAATCAAACTACTCATTAAAGTAATCACAGGTGAATCTGGTTTGACCTTTTGCAAATGACAGTACATTCAGTACTAGCTCAAGGCAGGAATGGTGATCTCGAGAGACCCATTTGTTCACAAAATCAGAAGGAAATCACAGACCTGGCTCTTTACAGCCTCTGCTCAGCAGTGGCCTGCACAAAGCTGAAGCACTGAGGTGGTGGGGTCTCTGCACCTGAACCACCTCCCTTAAATTGATGTGCCAGTTGTACCCTCAGTGCAGGTTCTGCACTGTTCTAACAGGTGAAAAAATCTTTACAGGTTACAATATTGGTGCCCTCTGTTGCAGATATTCCCTTTGCTCTCAGAGTACTCGCAGCTGGAGCCCTATCAGGCCAGCCTGAGTTTCACCTGAGTTGGGTGTCTAAGTATTTGGATTAGAGAGAAAGAAGGAGCATTAAAGGTCTTTACATGAAGGACCCAGAGCTGGTGCTTTTAAGGAGTAATTCCTGATTCCTTTTGCTCATACTCTCTGGTCCTTATTCCCTGCCTGTGATGCCCTGTTCTGGCTGAGTCTCAAGGAAGATCAGACAGTAACAGACTTCGTGTGTGAAGGTAGGGTAGCAGTTGTATGTGGGACCTTGTCTGCCTTTTGGGTTACTTTGTGGAACACACACTGTGGTTTAATTTGAGATTTGAGCCCAGACAAGCAAATTCTCTGCATATGCAGTTGAAAAATGCTGCCCTCAGAGCATTTACAGCATTTAAATGAGATACCTGAAATTAGACAGTCTGCACACATCTTGGTAGCCTTCCACTGTCTGTATTTTGTATACTAACCTGAAAACCTGGGTGATAGGAGTCTAATGCTTCCTCAGCCTGTGGGCAGGACTAGTGAGATGATCCACTGTGTGGACACTCACACGCAAATGCACCATGCTGTCTTTCATCAGCTCTGCCAACAACAAGAGGACTTGTGGAGTGGCTGCCCCTGCATCTTTGTTTTTCCCAGGCATGCAGCCATCAGAGGTACAGCTCAGATGGACACACTTTGTTCACCCATCTTACAGAGCACAGAAATGCAAAGTCTAGCCTGAAATTTCTTATGCAATGTTTTCCTTAACAGTCTGGAGTTTGTGATCAGCTTAGAGAGTTCTAAATGACTTAGTGGTGACTTTGGTTTTTCGGTGCCTAAGTCTATGGAAAAGAAACAGAAGCTTTTGTGCTTTTGTCCTGGTATACTTCTAAAAGACCTGGTAAACTTGAACAAAGCAGAGTGTCGTATGGAGTAGTGCATTCAGAGTGCAAGTTAGATTAAAGCATTCATTACTTAATCAAAACCAAGAGTATGTCACAGATTTAAATGGGAGCAGGAGCAGGGAAGTGATTCTCTCAGCACAGGTGAGGCCACACCTTGAGTATTGGGCTCAGCTTTGGGCACCTCAGTACAAGAAAGGTGCTGAGGTGCTGGAGCACATCAAAAGAAGGGCAACAAAATTGGTGAAGGCTCTGGAGAAGAAACCTTATGAGGAGATGGGGCTGGTTAGCCTGGAGAAAAGGAGGCTGAGGGAAGACCCTGTTGGTATCTACAACTAACTTGTAGAGAGATAGGATTGGTCTCTTCTCGCAATAACAGGTGGAAAGAGGAAATGTCCTTAAGTTGCACCAGGGGAAGCTTAGATTGGATATGGGGAAAAGCTGCTTCATGAAAAGAATCATCAGGCCTTGGAATAGACTGTCTAGGGGGGGAGTTGAATCTCCATCCTCAGACACTATCAAAAGTTGTGTGGGACATGGTTTAGCAATGGCCTTGGGACAGTTGTGTTGGTGGTTGGACTCAATGATCATAGAATCAATGATCTTAAAGGTCTTTTCTGTGTTTGTTTCATTCTGTGAATCTGAAGCTAAACTCTCAGATTAGTTTAAGGACTCACACAGGAAAGTGCATACCTATACTGGTAATTATTTTCTCTCATAGAATCTCACGTTTCACGGTTTCTGTGCTGAAGTGATGATCATGGGTACATGCGGGCAATGGGAATTCACAGCACAAATGCTCTTTTCATTTTTCTGAGTCTTGTTTTAACAAGTTCTTGTTCAAACTCAGAAAATTGAGTTCAGGCATTAAACAACTCAGGAGAAATGGAGTTGTCAGGATGGATTTCTAAATATAGTCTTCCCATGTAGAACACATGACACTTAACTGCTGTGGCATGCAAGTGGAATATGTCTGTGGTTCCCTAGTACCAACCGAGTACAACGCATTGCTTCTAGCGTCTTGTTCTGAGTATCCTGGCTACACTTTGAAACTCTTGATTCCAGCTGGCAGATTACTGATGAGGCTGAGTATATGAGGCTGCCGTTCTCTGAGTGTCGGTAGAGCCCCACCATTCCTTCATTCTCCCCTCTCATCCTTGTCATGCAAGAGAGAGGCTTTTGCCTGCACCTTCTCGTGCCTTGAGTTTTTCAGGCCTGTTTTTCTTTATTCAAATCTCACCTTTGCTGCAATTTTTTGTTGTAGGATTTTAAATGTACATTTTAAAAAATTATCTTTTTCCTCTAGCTAATTGCTTTTACGTTAGTCTCACTAATCCATAAGTGCCAGTAGTCTTGGAGATACTGGATCTCATTTAATTTCCAAAGAAGCAGAAGAGAGCTAAAACAAGAAAATGTCACGGCATAAACAGAAAACAGAAGGGAAGAAAAAAACTAGATAAAACAGTTTCTTATCCTCCTACTTTATATTCATTCACTCAACCATATCACATGTAACATCAGAGCATGATCATCTCTTAAAACTTACGTATCACAAGGAAAATGATAAGTAGATCACCCTTAATTTGCACAACAGCACAAAGTCACAGAGCTTGAGGAAAGTAGATTACCTTCTGCCCAGGAACTATGACAGGTTTAAATCTCCCATTGTTTCTTAGTGGAGGCAGTCAATCTTATTTCAACATTTTTCCCCAAAACGTGAGAAAAGGAAATCAAAACTATTTATTCTTTGTGGTGGAGTTCTTTGTTGTTGTTGGGGTTTTTTTTTATTTGGGGTTTCTTTTTGTTTGTTTGTCCTGGTTTAGTTGGATGGTTTTTTTAGAAAGGATAATTTTTTAACACAGTGTTTGTTTAAAAAATACAGAAGAAAAGCTGTGTAACTATGGAACTGTTTCTCTGGATATTTTTTAAATTGAAGCTTAATGTTTTCAGTCCAAGTGACTTTTCACTTAGAAGTTTAAATTGATTTTGAAAAAAAAAATCAAAGATAAATGTTTAAAAAATCTTGAAGGGTTTTGATTGACTTAATCTGTGTTGTATCTGGGTCTCCATTTGTGAAAAGTTTCATCTTTTTATTCAGATTCCATTATTTTCTAAAAATAGAAGGCATATTGAGGAAACTTAAGTATTATAATTTGAGCCATGGAGAGGAATTGCTAATACTCAGACTTGAAATTCTATTACCTCCGTTACTTGAACAGGTAGCAAAAAAAAAAAAAAGAAAAAGGGATTCTGCATAAGTTCTAGTCCATAGGAGTGCTTTGTAATAAGAGTAAAAAATTATCCCAGGTTATGCATCCAGGGAGCTTCACTGAGAAAAGGCAGGATCAGAGAATCTGAAGATAATTGCCTTGTTCAGATGCATAAGCCACTTCTAGTCAAGGCCACATAAAATTTTCTGGTTTTTCTGAGAGGTGCTTCTGTTAGCTTCCCAGATTAGCTCCAAATTTCAGGACAGATTTGGATTTGCTTCTGCTTTGAAGAAGTGGGGTATGCTTTATTGTTTCCTACTGTTTATGTGAAAGACTGGTCTCTTTTGTCCATCTCGGTCATAGTTAGCCCAACCCTGAAGTTATTTGGTAGCCTAAGTTAAAAAACATAACAAGAGAATAAAAATTTTGGAGCACATTTATTAAGCTTTCACAAAAGCACTAGAACTTCCTGTTTCAATGTTTGCATTTTATGAATTAATACTAGTGATGCACATTTTACTGTTAAACTTATTACCAAATTATTGTGAGGCTGCGGAAATGACAGGATATTTCAGGCTTGGGTGGGAAAATTTCCATGAAAACCAAACCAGACTCTAGTGTGTCCCAATGCTTCGGAATACGGTGGAAGAAATGAAAGAAAATGTTTCACTGTCAGTGGGGAATTCTGTTTTCAAGTTATCACATGATGCATAATTCAGGCAGTTTTGCCACGTTGGTTTTGGAACTCGTGCGTTTACTTCTGCAGTTTATCTAGAAAATGTGTACCGTGCCATGTTACTCTGTTCCAGTTATCTGTGTTAACCTGACATTCTAAGGTAATATTTGAAATGTCATGACTCAAGATGTTACTTATTCCATAATGGTCCCTCAGGACTAATGCAGCCTATGTTAGCAACATTTCTGTTTGTTTAGAAAGATCTGAGCAAATAATTAGAAGAGACAGGAAGTCTAAAAATATTTCCCTTTCAAAACCAAACCTGGTGAAATGGGAGTTACCTGATGGGTTGATCTGAACAAACAACTCATACTTAATGAATATGTTTTAGTGCTCAGAAATTAGAATAGCCCATCTCACAGAAAGAAAAAGAAATCTGTGCTGTTCAAAACAAACAAAAAAAATCAATTCCAAACCAAACTTGAAGGTGAAAATGTAACCAGATGTTGTCCTTTTCAGCAGTTAGTGCAGTTTTACAAATGACAGGGTGGAAATTTTGTACTATTTTCATTCAGAAATTGTGTCAAGTTTCTGGCATTGTGCTTGCATTTGAGATGGAAACCGTTCTGAGATGTTACATTCACACAAGATAGAGAAAACATTTAATTCTGGGTAGAACTTATAAATGTAGTGAGAAGAGCTCTGTGATTTATCCTTCCTAGAAACATTGACCTGGTGGATGAATCTAAGAGCAAATGTGAAGACAGTTCTTTACCCAGACATTCATCTCTGAACACTGGCACAGTGGAAAAACAATTTGGCTTATGCCTGCCTAAGGCTTACCATGTCCACTGTTGCTTCTGATATTTTTGTGAGCCTTTTTTCTTCATAATGTTTCCATACTGAAGTATTCTGCTGCCCTTGCTACCATGTGAATCTTGGATAAATGGCAAAATCAGCTGATAGACAAATTTTCAGAGGTGAAAACTGGGTGTGATAAGGTAAATGCCAGAGATTGAGAAGAAATAGAACTTGCGGTGTAATTTTGGAGGTGGCTGTCTGGCTGTGGATATACAGACTGAGGAGGTTTTTGCTTGGTGTGGATGTGTTCATTATGACAGAATATTATTTTGTAGTCAAACTGTTAATGCTGTACAAAGCTGCTCAAAGAATCCTAACTGTGAGGACCATGGTTAAGCACTTCTTAAGACATACAAAAAAATCCTGCTCCTGCAAAAAGATGAGCGGTCTTCCTCTGCCTGCAGCAGCTCAGGACATTTAGTACCTCCTAGAAATATTCCTAATCTAACCAGCTAGTTAAGATTGCTAATACTTTTGTGCTAGGCAAGGGAAAATAGTGATTATTTATACAGTAGATGAGTAAGTGATCAGCTGGCCAGTTTTAGTTTAGAGCATGTTTTGTTGTTTAATGGTTTCTGACAAGCGATACGAACAAATGCTGAATTGAAAAAGGCAATAATATATGGAAGCTCACAAATGTGAGTGTCAGTGGCAGCAATTCGTTCTTTCTTGTTTGCTAGCCAGCCACCTCTCATTATGTTATTCTTCATGTCTTAAAGTCAACCAATTCTAGGAACAAATCAATACCAGGGAAATCCTTTTGTCTTCTTCTAAGGCATAACATGTAAAGAAAGCTCAGTCAATATGTCTTTTAATAACATCTCATGGAAATGCCTGGATTTCCCTTCATGTTCTATAATTAATTGAGCTCCTTGCCACCCACAACGTATAGCTCTTCCCCTCTATAATTCTCTTTTGGCTTAATTGTCATTTATTTTTCTGTTCTATTTGTCTTTAGCTATTTCTTTTTTTTTTTTTTATGGTGTTGGATGGGCTTTGTACTTAGTTTTATCTTTCTGTGCTTTTGCTTCTAAATGTCAGCATAATTTTTCTGCCTTATAATATTGGAGATGTTATAACCATTAATCAGTCCAATAGAAGAGCAGAAAAGATTAGATACCATTTATCTGTATTGGTTGCCCATTGTAATGACCCAGTGGACAACATGAACAGATAATCTGTTGCTTTGATGGAAACTAATTATTCTTAAGAGTGACAGCGTCGAAATAGCTTTTGTGACATTGTTTTTAAAAATGATGACTACCTGCAATTCTGTGCTGTTCCTCAATGCATAAGCAGCAGAAAACCTAGATTTTATTTTCTTTTTTTTTTAAAAGAAAGAACCCTATTTGCAGAGACAAAAATATCTGACATCCCATGTAAAATGCCTATTAAATTTAATACAGAAAACACTGCGCTAGCTGCCGAGAAGTAAAAGTGCACTGCCATCTTATTTCTGCCGTGTGTAGTTGATCTTGTTGTTCTGTGAATATGAAGCCCGTTTTATTTTGACAGATAATGGTTCTGCTAGTGTACTGTGCTGGCATTTCACCTCTTGAAAAGAAAGTTTCCTGAAGCTAAAATATATGTCTAATTGAATGATGGAATTAAAAGCAAGCGATACAGTTAAAAATAGCTGCTTCCATCCTTTCCAGGCACATGTAAATCACAACTTTTACTCCGTGTCAATTAAAGGACTGAAGGGGGGAAAAAGAAAAAAATAACTGCCTTGCAAAAACTTTCAAGAACCTCCTTAAAAATTGCCTATGCAAGGACTTGGTAAGTTGCAGGAGTCTTCAGTGTGTCCTGAAATTTAGTGCACTCAAGCCAGGGAACAGGATCTCCTCACTTGTACAGATAGTCTCTCTAGGACCTTAGATCCAGGGCCTTAGCCAACAGACAGTAGTTTCCTGAGTGCCTTACAACTATTGCAAAGCTTGTGAAGCTGCTGGCCTGTAGGTCAAATTGAGTAGGTGAAGTACACTTTGGTGGGTTTGCTTTCAGTGGGCTCACTGGTGTGAGCTGCACAGCTAAAGGGCTGGTGCTACTCCTACTCCCGGAGGTGTGTGACAGGCAGCTGGGGGTGGCAATGGTTTCATCCCTGCTGTCTGGCAAATTATGGACAGCAACATCCCTGTCTTCCTCAACAAATGGGGATGTACTAAGTTGAGAAAATTAAGCCAACTCCCTTAGGCAGATGAGTGCTTTTTCAGTGCTGTAATTTGATTTCTGTGGTCGATAGCAGTGGGATGTCTGAAGATGCTACCGATGACCCAGTCCAGTCAAAATGTCACGTTGGCTATTTTCATGGTCAGCTTTGACATGACTTAATTTCACATGGACTGTTGTATATAAAGATGTCAGTTCCACCATGCTGCAAAAACGGGATAATGAAACATGAATCTCTGCCCAGCACTAAGTGCAGATCACCACCAGAGGTCTGGGCTCCTCTGTGGGCTCTGTGAGCCTCACCATAAATTGGAACAGCTAAAGAAATTCGAAGGCTTTGTGGCCATATTGATTATCATACTCTTCTCTGCAGTGATTCCTTGAAGGGATGGAAAACCAAAGCTCAGAAGTCAGAAGAATGAATGAGCTTACTTCTTGAAACCATCAAAACCGAGGCGTATTTTGAATACTGTAATAGCCAGCTCTGGACTAATGTTTTCAGGAGCACTAATGAAAATTTCTTACTTAGATAGTTATTTGGAGTCAGAGACAAGGGGTAGGTATAAAAGTCTAGAGAGTTAACTATCTAGTAGCCTAAAAGCATTATCTAACCTCAAAGAAAATTAAATACTCTAGAGCAGAGCTCCTAGAAATCCTTCTGAAGCACCTGAGAATTAAATTGTGGTGGTACTTCATGATGGAAAGAGTCAATGCTACGAAAGACTACAAGTGATTTTGCAGTGAAGGCAGCACACTGAAAAGAGGTATTTTAAGAAGCACACTTATTTCTGTTTGGTGTCTGCAGCCAGTTCTCTGCTAGTCAGTCCAATTCACCTCTACATTTTCTTCCACAAGACTCTCTGCTTCCCTCTGTAAAAGCAGCATAAACCTATAGACTGATGAGTTTTGCTGATTGCTAGAAACTCTTTTTTTCCAGCTTTCAAGCAAAATGTGCTTTAATCCTGAGTACATAACTTATTAGAAATACATTTGATAGTGTTATCTCTATACACATTTATAGTGTACTTGTGTGTATTTTGTAAAAAGTCTTGTAGAAATTCCACCATCTCTTCCTATGTTTTTCTCATTCTCTAATTGCTCTTACGGAGCCTGCTGTAATCAGCCTTTTTTGAAATACACGAAGCAATCTGTCATCTTCTATGCAGCATTTTAGATCTTTCCAAAGTGTCTATCTTGGCATCACTGAAAGAAAAAAGCCCCTGAAGTTAAGAATTGCGAAGTTAATGGTTAATCAACAGTGTCTGGTCCGCATCCATGGGACATCTTGTAGAACAATCAAGCCCTGCTCTGTCATAGTCCCAAGGAGTGATTGCTTCTGCATCCTGTGAGGCATGAGGCACTAGGGATGAAGATGGAACACCTCAGCAGCTAATTAAACAAGGCCACTTACAACTAAAGTACATGCCTGGCTAAATAGGCTGAAGTGCAGACTGTCAGGCTGATCTGTCTTGAGGTGCTTTGCAGCCTTCACTGTACCTGGTTGAACATTAACACCCCAAATTTGCTGATTTTCACCAATATCCTGCCACATGCCGGGAAGTAGCTGAAAGGAAGCTGGTATTTTTTGTAATGTGGTTCCTTGAGCATTATCCTAAAAAAGACATCAATCTTCACTGTTGCAAAGAAAAACACAAGATGTTTTAAAGGGAAAATGCACTGTCTGTGCTTTCCTATTTCTCTTCTACTATTTCCCCTCTCACTGGGAAGTATGTTTTTATAAGAGTTCAGGAAAGAAGTATCTAGAGAAAATTAAGGAACACTAACAAAGCAAGTTATCTGTTCTTCCCTGCCTGTTCACAAATTTTCTAACCTTGTCTGTGGCTGAGCCTTTTAAAATTATCTTTTCTGGCCATTTCAAAGGTCACCAGAACTTCTTTCTGAGGAGCCAGTGAAGGGAGCTATGCAAAGGAAAAGTGGGAATAAATACAGAGGAAAAACTTTTCCTCAAAGCATTTTATCTTCATGTCTTGGTCCTGCCTGGATCAGAAGAAGTAGACCTGCAAAATCTAAAGGAAATAAGCAAAATATTTATTGAAAATGGAAATTCAAAAAGGTCTTGGGAGTGCAGCGCTAATAAAAATTACAGATGTACTAGCGTGAATGTGAGGAAAAATAGCATCAATAAGCTGCAGCTAGTTGTGAATAATGATCGTCTCTGAGAGAGGACAGCAGAGATCACAGACTGATATTCCAAAAATCTGTGGAAAAGTCTGTGCTGTAATAGATGTCAGTGCAGAGAAAAAAAATTTAGCAAATTTGGCAATAGCTCTAGTGTCTGGGCAGAGCTGAAAATGAAGCTTTCCTTTCTATAGGAAAGGTGGTACTTTTAAATGATCTCCTTAAATCTGTGCACTGTCACTGGACAAAGGCAGTTGGACTCCAGGATCATTTCAATAGACTCAGTTCTCGCTAAGACTTCTCAGAATGACTGAAGAGTTTGGAAGGTTTGGAACAAGCACTCAACTGACGTGGGAGAACTTTGAAAATTGGCACTGCCAGTGAAATAGTATGAATGGTTTTGAGTGGAGGATCTGAGCCCTCTATTGTGAGGGATGTGAATTCTAAGGGATAAAACCAGTTAGCATGAAGATGCTCATGCGGATAGGTGGTGCTAATGTGCAGGACAATTGTCGTGAGGAATTGTTGGATGTGGTGGAGGAATGGAACAAATACGGCAGGATGGAAATGTACAGGCTTACAGTCAGGAGCCCTTTCGGCGTCTGTAGTGGTCGTCGTAGGAAATACCAGCAATCCTGTAACATTGTAATTAAAGGCAGATAATGTTTCTGAAAATTCGTAAGTGAGACCATGAACCAAACTCTGCCTTCACAAGCTGAAGCCTTCACAGAAAGCTGAAATCAGAATCCTGGTTTTGTAATGATAAGAGCTGCTGAACAACAGTTTCTGCCCCCAAGAAATTATGTTGGTTATGTATAAATGTCTCAGTCCTCAAATGTCTGTTTTGATTTTTTTTTTTTCCCAGAGTTAGGATATTCTGAAGCTGAATTTGATGACAAAGGCCTCTTATAAGCCAAGGAACTACACTATAAAAATACTGCCATAGACTAAAGTCTGGAAGTGCAGATGCATCGTTGCAGTAACTCTCATCTTAATTGTCTGTTTTCTCTTAAATCAGTGAGAAAATGCAAATTGCCATAATTGGAATGAGATTGGACTTAATTTATATTCTATGTTGCTGAAGTGGTTTGTGAATGTTTTCCTTTACCAAAAAAAAAAAGCCTTTTGAGATATAGAAAATGTTCACAGTGGTTTTCAGATACATGGGGATATTACTGCTTTCAGTGCAGCGATTCAAAATGAGAAATGCTCCACTGAACCTGAAGGTAAAATAAAAGCATCTGGGAATTTATTTACCCCAGTACTTCCCTTTGTCCTTTTTTCCCTTATGAGATGAGGGAGAAAATCCCAAGGGCAGAAAAACAAACCACCCGAACATTTTTTTCAAATCTAGTTTGTTTCACAGAATCACAGAATAATCACGGTTGGAAAGGACCTCCTAGATCACAGAGTCCAACCATATCCCACAACAACAAAAAACCTAAGTACCTGAATGATCAACAAATACATAACAACCCACTCCATGCCTGTCACTATAGCAGATAGTGAAGCACCATGCCTACATATTTCTTCAATACCTCCAGGGATGGTCACTCAGTCACCTCCCCGGGAAGGTCATCCCAGTGCCTCGCCACTCGTTCTGTAAAGAATTTCTTCCTAATATCCAGTTCAAACCTCCCTTTTTTTGTTCAGTACAGAGCACCTTTCCAGTGGGGTGATGTATCAGCCATGGTTTCAAAGGTACTGAGTTGCTCCATGCCCAGGCAGGTGTGAAAATTTTGCCCAGTTCTTCTGCATTGGTGTAAATAACTACCCAAACCACGCTGTCCCTAAGACTTAATCTTACACCATTTGCATTTCAACTGCAGGGAGAACGTTGTGGGTGTAAGGAGAGGCAATGCCCCAGTGAAGCTCAGTTTTTCGGCCGAGTACTGAA
Organism: Rhinopomastus cyanomelas; assembly: GCA_013400115.1. Classification (NCBI taxonomy): domain Eukaryota; kingdom Metazoa; phylum Chordata; class Aves; order Bucerotiformes; family Rhinopomastidae; genus Rhinopomastus; species Rhinopomastus cyanomelas. The sequence goes on from VXBP01008816.1 coordinate 119,639, forward strand.
TGTGCAGGGTTTGGCTAATAGCAACATTTTCTCTTTACGCCTAAACTAACCCTGAGCTGATACAATTAGAAGTGGAATCGGCAGAATGCTGCAAGACAATATTTCATTTCCTACAAATGTTTTTCCTGCTAATAAACATCTGCTAGAAAGGACTCCACGGGGCAAGCCCATCTGAAAATACGAAGAATTTATAGAAGGATTCTTCCATGTTGTTAATGACTTGGTCAACTGAGAGTGAGAAACACAGCTCGGGTTTGTTTGTTGTTAGGCAAAACATGCTTGATTCCTAAGTGCAGAAAATATGAGCTTTTGATATCGCTACTTAGTCTAATTGACTCATCTGAGTCCTGTTTGAGCCCTATGATTCATCATTTTTCAAATTAGTAGGGACATAGGTAGGATAATCTGTGTATATAATCAGTAAAACATCCACAGTGCTTTCCCCTGTAATGGATTATCCTGTCATTTACAGTATCTCTTATTTCTGTTATTATCAGAGCTTCGCATCTCAATTAAAAGCCTCATTAGTTTGTTCCTAAGGAAGCTGCCCCTCTGTGTTGCTGCTGACAGCTGAAGGAAGTGTGTCAGCTTGTTGTTCAGAGCATTATTTGCTTGAAGCTGGCAGCTCGCTTTAGCATAGCCGTCCTCCGGCTACATAGGAGATACTTAAGTGTGTAGTGTTTTCAGGCCATCCATCTTCTTTGGCCATTCCACCCACCCATGCTTGAGCCACGTCCACCAGTGCTGGTGCCCCTCTCTGCCTTCCCTTTGTCATTATGTCATTGTCAGTTGTTCAGTTTATTCAGTGATTAATCATCATTTGGAAGGTTCTGTTGGGAGTAAACAGAAAAAGGGGTATTCCTGCAGGTGGTTTCTCTCTGATTAGTTGAAGCCACAATGGCTGGCTGCTGAGCCTTTGTTTCGGTTTCTTCTGAAGATTGCACGGGCTTTTTCCTTACCAGAATTTAACTGGGCTGGTGACTGTGGGCCTGCCTTGGGTATCCTACTGGTGTATGCCAAAAGTTAGACCTGTTGAGCTCAGTGGATTTGTGCTGGCCTAACAGAGAAACTGGCTCTTTTGCAAAGATTGGTGGTGGGGTTTTCTTGAAAGGAATCCCTTGTCACATGTTCCCACTAACCCAGTTACAGTTTTGGCAGCAGAGCTTTACGCTGTTCCTTCAGAAACACTTGCCTGGCTGCTCTGTGTGTGAAAGATGTCATCCAGAGGACGAGAGCAGTTCAACATCTCGGTTCGCCTTTGTATTTGCACCTAGTCATTGATAAAGTAAAATAATAACAATTTTCAGTGGCTTTGGGGAAGAGGGAATGATGATACTCAAAACTGGAAAACAAGGAAGCTCTTCTAAGCTTTGCTTGTGTCTACTGCACATTGGCTTTAAATGCAAGTCTGACAAAGCAAGGGTAGTGTTGCACCTCTTTGGGTCACAGGAAAAGTAGGATAAATAGTCCTTGTGTTCCCTCTACCTCTGTGCTACTTGACAATCATAACTGACCCAACTTGGGTGCAGTTAGAAAGCCGGTTGATGTCAGTAACAGCTCTGACAAGGTTCCAGATCTGCTAGCTTGCCCCAGTGTTAAATTGCTCTTCATATTTCTCTCCCAGTTTAATAATTCTTTTTATGCTGCAGCAGCTTTTAATGCCATCAAAAGGAGATGAGATGAATAAGACATGTGTGGGAGGATGAAGCAGTGGTCACTCCAAGTATCCTGCTGTTTACGCTGGCTGCAGAGTTTATCGTCCCTCCCACAGGGCAGCTGGCACTGGGCTATGATTTTAGCACTTGCAGTATTTGCAATTCACAGCTCCAGTCATGAAATGACAAACCCGGAGCATTCAGGTAAACTTCCAGCAGCTGTATTCTGACAGGCAGCCTTGCCAATGTGCCAGGGTGACTCTGAGTGACCATTTTTTTTCTGTGCTTACTGTTTCTTTTATTATCCGCCTAAGAAAGGGTGGATGGGTGAGTAACTGTGAGTTGGAAAGGACTTAAAGAGCAGCACCACTGGGCTCCCTGAAACCTGGAGCAGACACAGTATCTTCGATGGTTGTGTGACTGAAAGCATTGTTGATTTCTGTGAAAAAGCCTCTCTTTTTGTTTTTTGTTTGTTTTTTTTGCAAGGGCTGTGCTCCCCACCTTCTCCGCATGCTGGAAGTGAAAGGCAAGAAATCCAAGGCAAGCAAATAGCGGTGGTGAAAGGGATAGCTTTAAGAAGAGTTTTATCATGCAGACCTGCTATTCTAGCTCGCCTGGGTACGGCCATAGTGAGCATTCCTCTGCCTGGGAATGATTTTCCGGGGGTGTTTCAAAGAGTAAAAAAGCGGCCTGCATGCCCTTTATTGTCCCAGGGCCTAAGCTAGGACATTTCGGGGGAGGGAGGAGAGATAAGACAGGCCAGCAGTTGCATGTACGTGGCCCATGTCCACACCAAGAATGCAGGCATGGGTGGAAGGTGATGTGCCAACAACTGCTGTCCTGATCTGCACCAGCATCTCTTCAGTTCTGCTGAAATCATGAGTCAAATGAAGTGGGGGGGGGGGAACCCAAGCTTAAAATAATTCAGAATTTGAAAAGAAGTGCTTGGAGGGGGTATTTGCTGATATTCCTTAGAGGTTCTGGAAATCTGCTGTCTAACATTCCACACCAAGGCCAAATTTGCTGCCTAGTAGCATTAAAAAAAAGTGTTAAATGAAAGCAGCACCTTAAGGAGAAGCACCAAAAGCTACACTGCTTTTATTAACATGGCAAAACCTGGCCAATCCCTTTTCTGTCACTGTGAGAGGACTCACCCATGTGCTGAGCCCTGGCACAGTTGTGTCTGTGCAGCACCTCTTTTCTCCCAGTCTGCCTCCATGTGGGTGCGCACATGTGAACAGCAACCCTTTGGCTTTGCAAACCTGGGTAATTGTACAGTCCAAAATGGGAGGCTTAGGCTAGAAGTCTGGCAAGAGGAAGCCTCGAGAGCCATGTCTTGGCAGCCAGCAAGACTTTTCTTCCAGGCGTTGCCTGTGACACACAAGGAAGGAGTATTCTCTGGCAGTTCTAGTCTTGGCGTTTGCTCTGCATTATCAGAACAATGTGGCTGAAAACCACTCGTCACTCGAAGAATTCATGTTTGGGAAATTGGTATCTGACTGTTGCTATATCCCAGCTGTTTCAGAGTCCTTTGCAACTACTTCTTTGTTGGTGTACGTTAATTATAAATAGATGAAAAGTCCTAGGCAGCAATGGAGCTTTATAGAGACTTGTTCAGCACCGAGTGCTGTAAGAAGAATTGGATTGCATTTTAGGGTTCAGGCAGGTGTTTCAGATAAAGTTAAGAGTGTTGGCTGCAGTTTGGTTTTCCTGAAACATAAAAAACCAGCAAAGATGGTGGCACAGTGTAGCTGTCATAAGACCCTTTTGGTGCTTCCCCTTCCTTGTCATCCCACAGCCAGTGTGGAAGAGCAGCAGTCAGTAAAGGACAGGGGCCATGAACTCCTCAGAGTATGAGGGACCTTTCCCCTCTGGAGCAGCAGGCATCTTCTCTGCCCAAAGCAAAAGCCTCTAGGAGATGTAGCCTAAAGTGATCCTAGCTTTCGGGGTCAGCATATCAGCATGGGGTGCATTTACTACTGCTGCACCCAGCCTTGTGTTTGGTGGGGTTTTGGTGGCTTAGAACCGTGACCAGTTCTTTCGTTCCGGGTTCAGGCAGTCCCTGCAACCTCAGGAGCTGGGAGGGCCACAATAGCAGATGCATACTTTTGTGCTCCTTTTCTTAACAATAACACTTTCCCTTCATTATTATTTTTGTTTACACAAGCTCTGTTTCAGTGCATCATAAAACGAGGTAAATATGGTTAGTGGGGTTCAACCAAGCTACAAAATCAGGTGGACTTTGCATGCAAGCAGAAGCTTTGCATTTTTCAGTGAAAGGTAGGTTAATTTTTAAAGCACGGAAATGCAGTTGGTGTGTCATACATAAAAAGCGCTTAATTACACAAAAATTTATTTAAGAAATAAATCTCCACCCTGTTGTTACTAGCAGAGCTTCGTCATTGTAAAGACAATACTCGATGAATGTAGAGCTGCAGGTGACATAGCATCCTGTTTTTATAGAATTCAAATATGCACTCTGACCCAGCTTCTTCAAAACTCTTTAGAAGCTTTTCCTCAGACCTCCTGTCACTGGAGCCATTTTGGGAATGGGACATGATGTCGTGATTAATTCTAGTTCAAGCAGCTATTTTTGGCATCTGCATATTTCCTATAGAGCAGAGCCCAAGACTTTGCTCGGATGGGTGAAATCTGAACTGGTCTGGCCACATGTGAGCTGTGTCTGCATAGTAAAGGAGTGCCATGCTTCAAAAAGGCAGAAAAGCCACCGATCCCTGTCTCCTCTATTGTTAAGCACGATTAAACCAAATATATGAATCTTTTCTGGATGTGTGTATGTAACACAAAAGGATATCTTCCTCTGTCCATGTCGGTTTGGTGGGGTTTTTTTAGATCTCAGGAACCAAAGAGTAATATCCAAATGATATCCTACCCTTCCTGTACTGGTGGTGCTTTTTAGGAACAAGCTCTTTTGGAAAACAAGATTTGATTTGTTTTGTCCACTTAGAACTCATGAGGTGTTAACTTGTCTTTATGTGGCAGTGGGTCAGCAGTGCAGCTTCATTATTGAAGGACTGTGAGTCTCCCTCTTTGTAGCAATGACCCAGCCCTCTCACCACTTACTCTGAAACAAATTGGCTGCTATTAATGGCACTGAGTGTTTCACAAATGGGAACATCTTAATCAATACTCTGAAAAATTTAATCTATTAATATTTTACTTCAAGGGTTTTTTTTTTCCTAGGGATTCTCACTGTTCTCACCAATGTATTTTATGATCATATAATGGTACTGCATAAATCCTCAAGTGAACTCATTAATGTGTATTGGGTTCATCAGTACATAAATAGCTTCCACAATGTGTTGTAGACAGAGCATGTTTGTGTGCTGGAGCAGGCAAATGGTGTCAGTTGTCTGTATTCATAAATATGAGAAGGAACTTCTTCACCATGAGGGTGACAGAGCACTGGAACAGGCTGCCCAGGGTGGGTTGTAGAGTCTCCTTCTCTGGAGACGTTTAAAAACCGCCTGGATATGTTCCTGTGTGACTTGATCTAGGCAGGGGGTTGGACTAGATCTTTCAAGGTCCTTTCCAGTGCCTAATGTTCTGTGATTCTCATACACTCAAACTTCTTACTGCTCTGTAAGTTTCTGTTTAATGTGTTCTCCCCTGTTGGTGGTAGTTTTGTCTTGGGTGATGAGCAAAAGGATGACTTGTTATTCATCATTATTTTATTTGAGAATTGAAAATTGGCTCACTGAACACCATTACCTTGATGATACATGAATTATTAAGAAAATTATGGTATGGATCAAAATTAGAAGCACTTCTTAATTAAGGGCAGCTAAACTAGCTAGGTGATCCTGCTGTGGCAGGGGGGTTGGACTAGATGATCTTTTGAGGTCCCTTCCAGTCCATATTGATTCTATGATTCTAAAGGAGCAGTTTCCTGGGGAGAAGAGAACACTAAAATATGAATGCACATGCAAAAATACACCCCAGAAAAGATTTGGAAATGCACTCATTGTGGGGGGGGGGGAAAAATGAAACATGTCTGGCTGAGAACATGGGAGACTTTGAACTGCATGAGGACGATTTCGATATAAATACATTTCCCTGCAGTGATGAAAAGGGAAACACACTGGCTGGTATCTCTTTTCTGGCCCAGTAAAACTGATGAAAGCTCCTCAGCTGTATTTAACTATATTAAACTGGAAAAGAGTTTCATTCAAAATTACTTCTTCCTGGGGTAGAGGGTGTAGATTTTGAAGGAAAATTTTCTTATCATGAAATGTAAGAATTTCAGTGCCTTGGATTTTTTTTCTTCAGAACCACTGATTACCTGTCTAAATCTTGATTTAACTTTTTGTTGCTTGGTTGGGTTTTTTTCCTCCTTCTGTGATGACTTTTCAAGAGACCGATCTCAGTCCTCAGAAAAACGACAAGGCAGCAAAAGGGAGAAAATGAAATTATTTCTCATTCTGCAAATCTCAGTAGTTGATGGCAGCAAAAAAGTATTTTGTTTCTGTAGGCTGAAATGTCCAGCTACAAGGCTACATCCCTTCCCAAACTGGGCACAGAGATTTGCCTGCAATCTCTAATTAGCTAGAATAAATTAAAAAACTTGCAAAATCAAGAAAATAATTACCTAAGAATCACTCATGTGATTATGTACTGCAGCGTGGGGCGCTGTCCCTCAGCTGATAAAGTATTTTACAGCAATGATCATAAAACCATGTGTCGCTTCCTTTGTTTGTATTCTTTCTGAGCGTTGCAAATACACTCAAGAGATCTTGAATCGTGTCTCCTGAAATGACAAACCTACACAATTCAAGTGTTGTCATACGATAGGTGTATGAAAGAGCGGAAATCTCCCAGATCCCGTTGGCGGCATCAATGCCAGTCGCGTTGGCTGGAGGTGCAAATGTTCCTGCCGGAGCTGCTGTGGTGGAAATGTGCACCAGAAGAACAGCTGCCCTCTCTGCTCGGCAGGCAGACTCAACATGCTGAAATAGCTGCTGCATAAAGGCCGGACAGAAAGGAGAGTGTAAGCGCTATTTCAGCTGTGAAGCACGGGAAGATGTGTTTCCCATTGTAACTACAAAAAGTAATTTGGTATCTATGTAGTATTTATTCTCATCTCTGTGAGTGGGGGATTTATATAGATTGCTCACTCTACATAAAGATAGGAGAATGCCCCAAATATTCCATTATATTATTTATTCCTCCACAAACATGCATTACGTGGTTTCTTTTCCGGTTAGTCCTCATTACCAAACAGAGGTTATTCTCGTTCTCCATCCTCAGTGGTACCTTGTGGAATGGGTTTTTAGAGGGTGAATTAATGAAATAACAGTTGATATTGTTGTTGCTATAAGAATAATTGTACAGCAGCAACTGGGAGCCAGGCTACTTCAGAAAGACCATTAGAAGAAGAGGAAGAAATGCTTCAAAAAGTTTATTTCATGGCAGGTTGCAACGGAGGTGCGTGTGTCTGAGTGAGGGGAAGTGGTAGATAAAGAAATGGAAGTGGTTTGTTATCTCTTCTTTCTCCCGTTCCCCAATTTTAGCATGTCTCCTCTCCAAAGTTTCCTAAAGAAACAGCTGTGAAAGTTGGAAGGTCTTTACCCAGATAAATTAGTTATCTGAAGATAGAAAACAAGGAGTAATAAAGAATTATTGGATTGGTTAATGAAGAGATGTCACAGGAGAGTCTTTTGGGGAGTAGTGCTAGATGTTCTGTATCTTCGCAGATAATCACTTGAGAAGTGGATGATGGTGGGTGGTGACATTATTTAAGAGACTTTAAGAAGACTATTGAAAAAAACAAAGGTTTTAAAAGATGTACTAGAAATAAAAAGGGCCGATTTAATTCAGTAGAGATTGAAGTAAATTAATGTACATGAGGGATGCATGCTCTGAGGTCTTTGGAAAAACTTAATCAGTGCTCAGTTGCTAGCAAAATCCTGATAAACTTAAGAAAAGAGAAGGAAGCAGAAGATAGTAAAAGCAGTTTGGTCATTGCAGTAAACCACAAGGGCAGTTGAAAGATGAACACTTCTCTGCATGGAGGAGAAATAATGGAGGAAGGGATTCTAGAAAGCTGGAAAAAAAAGTTACTGTTCCTTGTCTCCCCCTATACAACCAGCAGAAGCCATAAAAAATTTATCAGGTTGCAGGCTGAAACCATGCAGAAGAAGTTACTTCTCTGCACGATGTGCAGCTAAACTCACCAAACGCTGCAGGTTGTAAAAGGCTCATGGAGTTCAAAAAGCAATTAGAAAAATCAATGTAAGAAAATCCATCTGCTAGATGCGAAGTTATTCTGCCTGACTTAGGAAACACCGAAGCTGTTAATTGCTGCGTGGTGAGAGAACGTGCTACAGATGCAGGTCTACACATCTACCCTGTTCTACCTTCTTTCTGGCAATCTGCCACTGTGTGCCATTGGAACATAGGGTGGGTAACCTATGGTAAGGGGTGAGAGAGCTATGGGTGCATTTTCAGGGAGATAGTAAACAGTGATCTTGTGAGAGGAGGACAAAGAGAAAAGTAACACTGAGATGGGAAAATCTAGACTTCTTGAGGACCCACTTGGCTTTTGCAAGGAGAAGGTGGATTTAGTACATTATGAAGACATGGCAAAACTGCTGCTGTAAAGAGCTGATGTGGGTCATGGAGACCATGGCATGGCTTAGAGCCTGGAGAGGTTCATCTTCTGTCCTGCATAGATGAACATCAGCAAGAAGCTGGCTTGTCAGGGATAGAATCATGTGTGGAAGTAGTGCAAAGCTATTACGGTGTGTGTAGTCATAATGGCTATGAAACCTGGCACGATCCAGAGAGCTTGCTTCTGGGCTTTGGTTCCTATCTGCTTAGGTAAAGGTGACTCCATGTTACCCACTTTATTATTCAAGTTCGTGTTTGCCTTAGTAGGAATTTTTGCTTTACTTTCTGGAGAAGAATGCGAATGGATGAGGAGTATGTTTTTGTACATATTGACTATCTGGTGGCTCAGAAGTTGAGCTCAGCTGCATAACCCAATGTCTTGATGTACTGAACAATTACAAAGATGTCATTGTTTTCTAATTTTTTTTAAAGTAAAATTCACATTTGAAACCTCTTTTGAGCAATGCTTTGAAGTAGAGGGTAGCTCCCAAAGGTGGGTAATCTTAATGCTAATTTGCTATACAACGGTGTGCATTATTAAAAGATGTGTGAATGATTCATTCGGTGAATGAAGAAAAATTATTCCAAATGATTATTGATGGGTTAATCAAGATAGCCATGTCAACTTTCTTTTATCCATTAGTGTGAACAGTATTTCACAATCATAATAATAAGAGCCAAGTGTTAATGGTTGAGGTAATCAGACCCTAATGAAGAGCAGGGAAAAAGTGCTCTCTTTAAATAGTTTACAGTTTTCATAATCACTGGAGTGGTCAGTTGGTCCCATGATTCTTCATATTTCATAATGTGTGTTTACTATCAGCTTTTGCGTTTAATTTCCCTTCTCTTCCTCCAGAAGATAAGCCAACTGAAAAATTAAGAAGCACAAAGCTGGGTGATAGCAGACCAAATAGAACTCATTTTGTAACATGAATTCTTTCTAAGAGAAAGGATTTAACACCTGGAATTAAGAGGTGTCTAGGAGTCTGTTTCTGCCTTTCATTTCTGTTTTTATTGCAATTCTTTTGTTTATAATAATTGCTCTATTTTTTAAGAGCTCAGCACAGGCAGGTGAAGACCCTTTACTGCTTTTGTGTGGGATCCATTTGGGAAAGAATATTTTAACTGCTATCTATCTTTCCCACTTGTCATCCATGAATATGCAGTTCAGGGACTGGTTTCTGTGACTGATCCTGTAAGTTTACTCAAATGGCTTTTCAAGATCAGTGCCTTTCCCTAGTTTGCAAAGTTGACTTGCTTTTCTCTCCCTGTAGGATCTGAGACTGTTCTTTGAAGGTGTGTTTCCCCTTTCAGTGAAAAAATCTATGAAAATGATAATAATTTTTTGTATTTTAGGTCAACAGACTCACCTGTAGTTCTCATTGGTCCACTAAACATTGGTCTGCCTTCCTCCCTTTTTCCCCAAGTGACGAATTTTCTAGCATTATCTAATAAAGTGGAGATCGTTAGTGTAAAAAATTAAAACCTACTAAAGAAAGAAAAGTGCCACAGGAATGTCCTATGGCAGTAGATAGCAATAAAAGGGTGAAAAGGCAATTTGGCCTGGGAGTTGAGCTGACTGTGAGAGATCTTGATCAATATCTCCAGCAAATCCAGTACAGGCAGCAGCACATCGGCCCTGCTGCTCAGGTGTTGCAGTGTGATAAAGATGTATCAGTGCCCTACCCTAAAGGTCTCCAAGAAAGTGTTTGCCAGGAGACTGCTGGATGACTCTGCCAGTATTAAGTGTGTGGCATCAGGAGAAGGAAGCTACCAGGTGAGGTAAACCCTATTCTTGCGGGAGTCTTGGGTCTTCTCAGAGGTTGGGGTACAGAAACCTTCTGCTCCTACTGTCAGGTACTCTTTGCCCTTGAGGAGAACTGTTGGGCAGGAATATAAAGTCTTGTTTTACAAATATTTATTTACAAATGCTGTTTAGAGCCTGCCAAAGCTGCAAGGTGGCAAATGGCCCTCTTCTTTTTAGTTTAAAATATTTTACTTGATTTTCAGACTCAACGCTTGGAAAATGTTCTCTGAAACCAGGGGGGATAGCTGGATGTAGGGACACCTAAACATGCTCATAGATACAGGAGCTATTTGCTGTGACTCTTCATCACTACAATAACTTGAGATGGTAGGGACAGATATAATTGTGGTTCAAATGAGAAGTGAGAAGGAAGATCTGACAACTTTATTAGGGTTATTTCTGTTTGAGATGCCACTATGCAGCTATTAAGCGTACGCTGTATTTAGCACATCTGCCATTTCCTTCTGCGAGAGAGAATGTCTTGGATTGTTAGAATTATCAGCTCTGTAGCGCGAGTCGGAAATGCAGTAACAAATAGAACGTAGAGGTAACGTTTGTCTCAAAGTGATCCCGAGCTCTCCAGGATATGTGTGTGTTGTGTATGCACCAGCAATGCAAACACAGTTGTTGAAAGATGTGTGACACCAGACAGTGTCACATTTACATTAGAAGGACCAACCTGTCCTGCCCTGCTGGCGACTTTTGAAGTCAGGCTTGTAAGGCAAGCTGTAACATAGAGGTAGTCCTGCAAGTTCAGAGTTCCTGGGTGCTGAGGCTTTTGGAAAGCGAATTTCATAACTAGTTCTCATGTCATGTCTTGAAAAGGCCTGGTCAAAATATAGGATGTGGCCTTTCCCAGAGCCCAGGTGGGCATGAGAATCAAACTTGGAGCCAAATCCTGTTGTTTAACGCTTCTGGGTAGACAGTATTTTACTTTTAAGTTCTAATAATTTGATATACTCGTATGCTATATATTCAACCCAATAGTAGGCTCTCTTATGCTGTTTTATGCAAGAGTAAACGGGATGAACTGCCTTAATGGGAATTTCCTGAGTCTTGATCTTGACCCTGCAGTTCTACTTACTTCTCCCTACTTGTGTAACGATTTATTTTTTTAAGCACCATTATGTTACATAAGCTATTGGTAAGGGGCTCAAATTATCACTTGGGTAAGCTTTTGTCTCGTTTTTGTCTGCTTTTCTTTGCCTTATCTGACCTTTAAAAATACAATTGAAGTACATTTTCTGCTGTACATAACTGATTTGAAATGAATTCTTTGGTACAGATCTGACATTTACATGGTGTGTGAGTTACTTCTGTGTGTGGAAGAGGAGATTAAGAGAGATTTCTTTACAGCAAGTGTACAGTGTCACATTTCTATTAAGTCTACACCTGTGATCAGTGGTCTCATAAGACCTTTGTTGTTTAATTTACACGTCACAATCAAATTTCTTGCCTGTTGCTGTGCTGCTGCTGCTTTTACTTCTAAATGCTTATTATCTTCTTGAGACACTTGTTCATGAAGTTATCCAGAGACACAACATGATGCTGAATTCTACTGTATCTCTGCAAGTCATTAATTTCAACCTATTCAGGTCCTCATCTGGTTCCCTCTGAGGCTGCTGCCTTTGATTGAACCAAAGCTTTGTGTTCACACAATATGTAATTTGCATAAACGTACATATTGTTTAGCTCTCTTGCTCTTAGTAGTAAGTCAGTAGCAAAGACATGGGGCAGCAGTGGTGCTGTTCTTGAAAACAGCAGTCTGGGACTGCTGGTGTCTTAGAGCAGCAACCTGATGCCATACTCCAGCTGGAAGGATCAGCACCCTCAGCGGCAGGAATAACAAGCGAGTCTCGGGCTCTGAGGGAAAGGGTGGCCCTGTAGATGAGGCAAGCCAGCACAGAGTATTTCATGCTCATTCCCTGCAACTTCCTCTTGCGCCATCATACATGACTTCTCCTGTGTTTGGAACAAAGTCCTGTTCTCTTACACATCTCACCAGGCCCAACACATCAGGAGCTTAGTGTAAACCAGCGTGAGACTGAGGGCGTGTGTGAGAAAGATGGAAGCCAAACACAGTAGATAAAAGTCCTCCCCAAGGTTTTAGAATCACTCCTAGCATCTTCTGAAGAAACCATAACTCCTTTTCCCAAAGTGAGACAGCAATCAGTCTCTTCCCATTTTTGGGCTCTGCATCAGGTATGTGCTTGTGAAAAAACATACGAAATATAACACTTGGTTGTTATGTTTCTCTTTCTTCTACGTCTGGCTGTGCAGTTGTGTCCACCTACCCCTGTTCACTCTGCTTCCATGCATCATCTGCAGCATATAATTCTTGCATTCATGTTGGCTCCCAGTTCTGCTCCCCTGCCTTAAAGCCCTTCCCCAGTGGGGGTGCAGCAATGGCAGGTACATCTGAGCTCACAAAATGGGAAGCAGCGTACTCAGAGGGGTGTCTTTGGTACAGCTGAATCCCCTGCCAATTTACTAGAGCTGTGATAAAATTTTAGCTTGCTTTCTCTAAGAAACACGGTCTGTTAAATGATTCTGTGTGGGTTTTGTTTCTTTTTTCCCAAAGTTTCCTCTTTTTCTTTTTTTTCTGAATGGAGAAGGTAACTTACAATTTACACAGTCTAATTCTTCCTGAATCTGACATTAACTTTGCTAAAAGGAAGAAAAGTACAGGCAGTACCACTGACCATAAAAGGACAGCTTTTGTGTTTCAGTTTTGTATTTAGCTGGTGGTTGATGTTCATATCCCTTTGCTGCTTCAAGACAAGCACATACCGGGGTTGAATTTGGCAAATTAACATGATAAAGTCAATGTCAAGACCCATTATAATAAAGAGAGACAGAGTTCTTTGCAGGGTAGAGCCTTAACAGCCTGGTTGCAGAGGAGTGCTCTCCCTTCTTAAACTGTGTGGGTCATGTAATCGTGAGGAAAATAAGTCAGTGATTATTAACTTAATGTTTTATTTTACCTTTGATGTGTTTGGTTTTTTCCCAGAAGAATTCCTAGGTGTCATTTATCCTCCTTCCATCACAATCTTCTAGCTTAATCTTCCAGAAGCACCTGGGTAAAGTGTTTTTCATTCCTGCAGTTTTGTCAGTGACTTCAGCTGAGGAAGACTGGAACCTACTTGAAGTTGCTTCTAGCAACTTCTAAATTTTCTTTTACGTTTCTTGAGAGGGGAATCAGATTTTGCTGTCTGGAGGATCGCCCATTGGGTTCTCCGCAGCTTTCAGCTGGCTCTGACGGCTGCGCGCTGATCCAGTTGTGTCTGTGCAAGGTTTGTTACTGTAATTTCATTTTGCTCAACTGCATGGGAGAGTTGTGTCTTAAAGGCCTTGTGTGACCATGATGTTTAACTGGGTTGTCTCTCTTGATTGTGACATGTCTGCGGACTCCTGCAGTCCTTAATCTGGCAAATCTCCTTGTAAAATCAAAAGATCGGTGCCTGCACTTGAATAAAGGGACCAAAACAAAGCCCTAAGTGTCAATACAGGTGACTTAGCAGCACTGTTAAAGATGTTAGTCTTTGGACTGTGGTTTGAAATGCTACTTTTGAACTGGCTGTGCTTAGCAAAGGAGATTTCTGGGTATAACTGTTGTTGGAGTAACAGCCAGAAGAAGCAGATTCAGTAAAAAGTCCCAAATCTGTGTCCTTGGTTCCACCCTGCCAACACTTTGCATTTATGGCAGGTAAAAACGTTGAGCACGTTGCAGGGACTGATAATTTGCATGTCATTTAAGCATAAAGCTCTTGGCCTCCCTATGCTCTACAGAAGGATATTTTCCATCTTTTCGTGACTGTTAAAGCCAAAGCTGTAAATGCTAGTGATTTGCAGCACTGAGACTGCTGCTGGGGGACATCAATGAGGAAGTTTGTCAATGAATTATCTGACAGGCTAAAGACAGCAGTGTTGGGAAGCCTGAGCCATCAGCTGTCTCCTCAGCTAAGAAAATGGTTCCAAGTTTGTTGTAGTTCCCAGTGCAGAGAATTAATTAACTATAAATTTAAATGTTTAAAAGGGTTATTTTGGGGCTTATAAAATCTGAATATAACCAAAGAAGAACGATGCAATTGTTTATATAAAGGACTTCTTCCAGGAATATTTGAATGCTTAACTACAGTGCTCCTCACTGGTTCTTGCCTCTCTGCTTGGGGAAAATATACTCCTAAAATAGCACTTTAGCTCCTCTTTGGTATCCCTTCCTCTTCATTTCTTCTTGGCGTTGACACTACCTTTGCTGTGCATCCCCATCTACGCACTCTGGTAACAACATGACACTCTCTTCCAAATAGAGCTTTGCTGAAGAACATCCTTTTCTCATGGTTAGTGTTTGTGTTTGTTTTACTTTCAGCCCTTCCTTTAGGAGCTGTTTGTGCATGTGTGTGTGCAGGGAGGGGGGACTGCTCTTTTTTGGCTGCCACAGTGTCAATATAAAGGCTGTTTTAAAATATATGCGTCCTGTTTGATCACAAATACTGCAGTGCTTCTTAAACCCCATCTTGCAATTTAAAGCTGTATGTTTCAGTAATGAAAGAAATTCTATTTCTAGTAATAAATAGCATTTTATATTCACTTGAAAATGCTGTGGATTCAAATTCTGTGCTGTTGGGTTTTCGTATGATGACATGGCTTTTCTCTTCAACGGCAACTGCTCCATTTTATTGTTCAGTACTAATTTACATTCTGAACAGAACACAACAGTTCTGAACAGGAAAGAAATAGCAGGGTACACTGAAATATTTTTAATTATTATTTTTAAGCAGGCAACATTTTGGAAGGCTGTATTCTGCAGTCTTCAAAATGTTTAAGTTGCTTTCGTGTGAACTTGTGTGAGAGGAGGAAGACAGAGAACTCAAGTGCCTCATTCTATAGTGGGAAGTGAAGTTAGTGGGTGGACTTTTCACAGGGCTGCATTATGCTTTGTCTCCGTGTGACATGCTGGTTAAATGGACAGGACCAGCCTTTGTAGTTTTGCAATGTCCCATTGTTATTTAGCACATAAGAACAGCGCAGTACTGGTGCAGCTGTTGATAAACTGGTGACTGGGAAACCTCGGCCAGAGCAGGACAGAAAATGCTATATCATAATTCTGAGTCTGGAAGGTGCTGCTGGCAATGTGAAACACTCGCTTTCCTTAAAAACATGACGGCCTCTAATCCTTGTTGTGTGATGCTGCAGATGAAGACAGTATTGAGCATCTATTAGCAATTCAGATACACAGGGCTGAGGTTGAAGTTTTGATCTTTTATGCTCTCCGAGGATCTCTGAAGAGCATTTTTGGCCTGGGGGTTTTACACAGTCCTGTTTTGTGAGAAATGCTGAGCTCCCGTTTCTTTTCTTTCTGCTTTGCTGAGGGTGGGGTTCTGAAAGCTGCTGCCCAAGACTTCAGTTGTAGCCTGTCTTTTTGAAGTTAGTTGCATTTTAAATACTTGGTGAGCTAAAAGTATTGTAATTTCCCCTGGAATAACGAGCACCTTCCTCTAACAGTAGCTGAGAGGAGATGAGCTAACAACACTCTCACGCATTCCCCAGCTGAAGCAAAATCTCACACCCCAGGGTACCAGACCTGTTCTGCACTGCTGACCTGGACATTAACCTTCTACTTTACTGAGGAAGAAAGGGTTCAGACCGAACTGCAGATGTGGGATGTTGCCAGAAGGCTGGAGTGTGTAAACCAATAACTAAGTGTCTTAATCTCTTGCAGCTGCCACCTCACAGTGGGTACTCCTGGGAGCTTCTGCTCTTCTGTCCCAGACAGCAGGTGCCATGGATGGGGAGCAAACTGAAGAGTCTTGAGGATGTCAGGTATGTGCCCACATGAGGTGGAAAAGCTGTACAAAAACACTAGCATGCATCTAACGCCTTCCCTCATGCCTTGCCCAGAGATGGAGTTGGGGTGCACCACTTTGTGGCATTTTAACAATGATCCTGAAAAGTCTGTTGGTTTGTCTGGCAGTTTGTGGTGATGGTTTGGAAATGCAGTTGTCCTCTGTACTGGGAAGCTTGTTTTCTGAATACTCCCAGGTTTTGTCATGGTGCTTGAAATTCACTATAAAGGGGACAGAGCTGTCCTTGCTAGTGTTTACTCATAGGTATTTGGTTTAGGAATCAGCTGTCAGAAACAAGATGAAAATACCTCTTGGCGTGTTGATCACAGAAGGCAGTATGCCACACTCATGTTTTTCTGCTCAGTGTGGACTCACGAGATGCCGCTTCCACTTGCACCCGGTGCTGTGCAAAAGAGTAAAGCTTGGAGGAGTTTGTTTACTTCCAGTGTCGCAGAGTCCATTGCTGGTATGCGACCAGCGGCCCTGAGACAAAGGATGGTGTTCGGAACGTTTTAACTGCGGGGGAGCAGGGGCAACTTGCACAAAGGTCACTAAAAGGGGTCTGTCCCAGCTTGACAGACAAGTGATCTCCCTGAAGCAGAGAGCAAATGCTGCTTTCACATATGTGAGGCTCTTCTCTGCTCATGATGCAACACTGCAAAAGACCAATCAAAATGAGTTAATATGTTCATTCTTTCCTTTTTTTTCCTCTTTCTCGTCGAGTCATTGTAACTACAGAAAATTAGTATCTGTTCCAACACTAAAATATCATGTTGGGCTATCAATATGCTAGTGCACTCCTGCACATTCAGAATGTGGAAGTGGGTTGCTAGAAGATAAATTCCTGTATTTAATTAAGTAGCTTATATGTACAAGGTACTTTTTAGAAAAATGAAAGGAATAATCTCGGAAAGGGTATTGTCAGGGTGCAGCGTATGAAATGATATATTGCACCTTACCTTATCACTATTTTTCATTAATTAAAATCTTAACACCCCCCAAAAATCATGAAATGATTACTCCAACATTTTACCAGTGAATGTTCTCACTTCTGTGTATTTTGGTGGTTTTTGTTACAATCAGAAAATACTGCCTACAATAACTCTGTTGGTCCTTTGATCTCCGCACAGGACCACCTGAAATGATCTCATCATTTCCGTACAAGCAGTAAAGAGTTGCTCTTTCCAGTGTCAGACTTGCTTTCTGGCCCAACAGGTATGGGGTACGTGCTGAGGTTCCATTACAGCGGATGACATATTTATAATTTTTAAAGTACCTATGTCAGAAGCAAATTAAACTCTTTGGACAGGATTTATTGTGGTTCCTAAAATGCAGAGAAAGTCTATGTGAGACTTTAAAAGTCTGAATTGGAAGTTCAAGAGTCATCGGAAAATCCAGCTCATCTTTGGGCCAAATGTAGCCTTGAGTCACAACTTGAGATTGGGGCTTAGGAACCACTCTCACTCAGATATGACCAAACACAAGCAAATATTTTGCTGAATGAGACCAACCTTTAAAAAGTGTGTGTTTCGATGGTTTGTTTCATTTGGCTGACAAACTCAGGCCGTGCTTTGAACTCTGTACTCTGTGTGTGTCTGGCTGCATTTCAGTACCGCATTCCCTGAGTATACAGACTTTCAGCAGAAAGTGATGGACTTCTCTGCTGGCACCAATGTACAGAATGAAAGTGTTCTTAGAAGCTCCCTGATATGTCACCAAATTCCCTCAAAGTAGCCATTCTGCTGGGCTTGCAAACAAGCAACTTTAGACTCTTTGTTTTCAGGGTGCCCTAAAATGTCCGAGATAAAATTTCACGATAGTATGTAAAGCCCTATATAAGTTCTAAACATTCCCTAAGGTCTATTTGTCCTCATCGGTGTTTCCACAGAATCTCTTTGGGTTGGAAGAGACCTAAAAGATTATCAAGTCCAACTTTTGACCCAGCACTGCCAGGTCATCGCTAAATCATGTCCTAAGCATCCTTGTTCCTTATGGGGAAAAAAAAAAAAGAATCACATTGACATATTTTGTTAAAAACAGCCCATCTTTGGGGTTTTTTTTCCCCACCTATTTGCTCCTCAGTCAGGAGTCAAAACACCAACCTTTTGATAACCAAGTACCGGTTATGTTCACAGGCTGTAAGTGTTGAGATTTTTGAGCTCTTGCATTGCCAAAACAAGAGGTTTAGGATTATGAACAGCTTTAGGGTTCAGCTCTTTAGCAACAGGCTGTTTCAGCAAAGCTGCTGTTTCAGTGTCTAAGCAAACTGAGCTCTTCTAACCCAAAGGCTGGATTAGGAATAAAACAAAATTTAAAATTTCCCCTTTTCTATATAATTTGGAAATATGTAGGACTAAATATATTGTAGTCAGAGCTTTGCATCCAACTGCAAGCGTACTCACTTCTAAAAGACAACCTAACTCTGGTGCATAAGCGCTTTCCATGCGTTGAAGTAACAAATATATTTGTTAGAATTAATTTTAATGGTAAATCCTCAACACAAGCAGATTTGCCACTTGGTTGGTGAGACTTGTTCAGCATCACAGTGCACAGGCCAGCAGCACTCTGTTCAGCATCTGTCATATGCAGGTGATGAAACTGCAGCTGCTTGGGCTGACCAGTGAAGATGTGGCGTGGGAGAAAATCCTCACCGCCATGCAGCAGCCAGGAGCATCTGTCATCTGGCAGATCTCCTCTTTCCCTTGATTGAAGGAGCCCTGCCTGAGAGCACACGCTTTGTCAGTGTAAGGTTTATATAATACACAGAAAGGACATATTTTATTATGAAAAGTAATTGGATGAAGTTCTAACTATTGAAACACTGAACTGAGAGTTCTGATTTACTTGCGTGAAGATAATTTGTACTCCAGTCCAGCGCAGCGCTTGGCTCTCTGTTTAACCATAAGGCTGTGAGCATCCTTGAAGCAGTATCGGAGCTCTTGCAGAAGCATTTATAAGATCATGATTGTACTGCTGAGAGGTGAGGAAACACCCCTGTGGATGGACACACTCCTGTATCAAGTGTGGTCTGGAGCAGAATAAAAATCATAATGACAGGAAGATGCAAGGAAAGTGCTGACATTCTTCTAGTGTTAAACAGCCTTCACAGCAACGCATATTGTTCTACGTCTGCATGACAGCCACCCAGAGTATTTAAGTCAGCACTGGGGAGATTCATGATCCTGCAAGAAAACTTATATTTGTGACAAAAATGGACTGGAATCCAATTTCCCTCCTTCATTCATATTTTATCTTGAATTGTACCTTCTGTGACATGAGCACAATTAATATGTTTTGTAAAACAGAAGGCTCATTAAATTGGTCTCGTTATGGTTGCTGAGGTTGTGTGCTGCTGCTGCTGCAAGGGATTCCCCCATTATCTGTGTTTGATACCTACTCCTAATCAACCAAGCCAATTCTGCTTTATCTAAGGTCTGTCACATGAGTGGAGATAATGTTTATTCTGACTTGTACTATTAGCGTAACAAATGTAGGTTGCATTGGCAGACACATAACCTTCTGTCACAAATGACCATGGAGAGCATTTATTGAGGTGTTTCCTTTCTTCAAGGGTAACTCTAAATATCACTCACTTCACCTTTCAGTACAGGGCACTTGGGGCCTTTTGATTTTTTAAAATCTACTTTCAAGGAATATTTCTGAAATTATATTTAAATAGACTGTGAGAAAACCTCACAGCAAGAAGTGATACAGGGCAAGATTAATATCAGTTCTGCAATGTCCTCCATGACTTATTGGTGAAAAAAAGCCCCAGCAGCCTTATGTGTCCAGCTTGCTTTGGAAGCCTGTCAGCACCAAATGTTTTCCTCTTTAAGAAGTCTTCATATGTACCACGGTATTAACATTGGTTTAAAATTTTCGGAACACTTGGTTTTGTTTCATATTGATACTCAACTTATCAGGGATACAGACATTTTCTGTGTTCATAGAGAACTGTAAAAAGTTCTGTTTTATAGAGTTCATAGAGAACTCTATAAATGAACTGTACCTAGAAAACTGATGCGTTTGACAGAGCTGACGCCGCTATAGTCTGCTGGGCCGGGCAACGCGAGTACATTAACGCAAGAGGACCTCCCACGAAAAGTTTGCACAGTATGTGTTCGGAGGAAACGTTTGTTGCAGTAATGCAGCCTCGTGTTTGTACAAGAAACCATGTACCCCAAACGCAAAGCAAATCCTCTCTTAGTTACATGTGAAAAAATCTGGATAACAGGTAGATCCACGCAAATGATGTGTATGAGTACCTATATGTATCCTATACGAGTGCTACAGACCTTGTTTAAATGTTTGACCCTTTATACAGCATCTCATAGCGGCGGAGGGCGCTTCGTTGTAGTCAATGATTCAAAGCATTTCTGATTTGAGGGAGAAGATGGGAACTGGGAACTGATGTTGGTCGTGACAACTGTTGGAATGATGCTGCACCACCTTAACCAGGACCAATTGCTGAGAAATGAGAGAGAAATGAGGTGCAAGAGTGTTGTTGGCATTTTGCAGCTGCTGGGTAGAACAGTGCTGAATGAGTATGGGCTGACATTCCAGACGAGGTAAGTGAAGCCAGGGGAAAACAAGCATTCTTCCTCCTCAGGAGGAAAAGTGGGAAATTGATTGCTGCAGATGTCACTGTCACATCAAGGAGGGTGAGAAGTTGTAATGGTGCTGAGACTGAATGGAAGCAGGCACTGTCCTCCAAGTGCCTGGAGGAGGTTTTGCAGGAGGGCCCTTATGAGTACAGCTTAATGCCAGATATCTTGGCCTTTACCATCCTTTTGTCTTGGGGCTGATGGCTGAAATGCTCATTGTCCCAGAGTCAAATGATTTCCCAATCATGATTCTCTCCCTGGGAAAGCCTTATCTGCTAATGAGCGCATTCGGTTTATTATTTGCTCTGCTATGCAGAAAATCTTCGGCTTAGGACTGTAATTCAGAAGACAACATTTGTCTCCTTCTACAAGAGATGGCCTGAATCAGTATATTGATACAAAAAGATTTAGAATCATAGAACCATCATGGCTGGAAAGGACCTCCAGGATCATCGAGTCCAACCTTTCTCCTAGTGTCTAACCACTAGACCATATCCCTAAGCGCTACATCCACTCGTTCCTGAAACACCTCCAGGAATGGTGGTGTTTGGCCCTTTATTTCCCGTTGAGAAGGGAGCTTTCATTTTTTCTTTCTCTCTTTCTTTCCATTCCAAGGTGCAAAGCTTTGTATTGTTTCACAGGTCCTACACAGAATGATGGAGGAATAGCTGTATTTTACCAAAGACCAGAGACAGAGCACTGCACAAGAAAGAGTTCAGTCTGATTGTTTCAAGATTCAGTGTAGAATGTTGAAACATCATATAGAAATAGGTTAAATCATATCACAGCTTGGAAATTAGTACATCTTTAGGCAAAACATCCAAAACTGCAAAGCTAAAAGAGAAATGAACTTTTTGGTTATGTAGATAATAAATCTTTCCCCTTTTGCAGACTCATCTTCCATGACGTCCCAGTATTGTGTGTACTTCTAGCACTGTGTAGCTTGATGCATAGTTAACAAGCTTACTATAATATTCTGTTTTGTTTCTTCATAACTACTTTAGATTTATTAGATGAAAGAGCCTAATTTCATCTCAAACTCAGTGTTGGAAGTCAGACAGCATGGAGCTTGTCCTTCAATGAATAATTTGTCGAGAGGTTACTGCTTTGGGAAATGTAAATCATCAGTTTAATAAACATGACTGTCCATGGCAGACTGGTCTTGGTGGGGTTGTCTCTGCCCTCTTTTCAGTTTCCTTAGCCTGTCCCATTCACACCGAGTTCCTGCAGGCCTTGTAGAGCTGCTACCCTGTATATGCAGTGATCTGCTTGCCAGGGGCATGGTGGCAGTCTGGGTTAGCACAAACTTTTCAGGCATTGCTGTGCTGGGCACAGTCAGCAGCTGCCTCTCAGTTAGCGAGAGGCAGTTGCTTCTGTTTTCAGAAGCATTTGGAGCCAGACCTCTTTTAAGTCCTTTACAGTACTTGGAGCAGAAGACTCCTGTATGAACTGCAGTTTGCATGAATTATCAGAGCACACTCTGCTTGTGCTTTCATTTTTTATTGCACAATCTATTGTCTTAAAGACCTTAGAAGGTGTAGAAGGAAGGAATCAGAAACACAGGACCATGGTTACTACAATAAGTCTGTCTTCCCACCTTTAGTGGACTGAGGTCTTAATGAGAAAGTCCAAGAGTTGATAAGGGCAGGGAACAACTTGGTTGGTAGGTCTGAGTGGTCAAATGCTGGACAGATTGCAAATCCAGGCATGGTCTGTTGCAAGACATGAAGAAAAACATTTTCAGGGAAAGCATCATCAAGCCTTGGAACAGGCTGCCTGTGGAGGTGGTTGAATCACCATTCCTGCATGTGTTTAGAAGTCATGTAGATCTGGATCTTAGGGACATGGTTTAGTGGTGGACTTGGGACAGTTGGGGTAATGGCTGGACTTGATGATTTTAAAGGTCTTTTCTGTAGAAGAACTACATGATTCTATGATTATGTGATAGGAAGATGGTGTTTTGTAGGAAATTCTGAACATAATTAGCCAACAACAGAGGCGACAGTCATTACAGAATCACAGAATCATTCAGGTTGGAAAAGATGCTTGTGATCATTGACTCCAACCATCAACCCTACTCTACAAGTTCACCCCTACACCACATCTAAGCACCTTTTAAATTCATGCAGGGGCAGTGACTCAAGCACCACCCTGAGCAGCCCATTCTAGTGCCTGAAAACTCTCTACATGAAGAATTATTTCCTGATATCTAATCTAAATCTACCTTGTTGAAGCTTGAAGTCCTTCTCACCAGTTCTGTCACTAATTACCTGTGAGAAGACACCAGCCAACAACATGTCTGCAATGTCCTTTCAGATAGCTGTCGAGAGCAATGAGGTCTCCCCTAAGGTTCTCTTGCTCAAATTAAACAGCCCCAACTCTCTCAATGTCTCCTCATGAGATCTATTCTCCAGACATTTCACCAGCTTCATTGCTCTCCTCTGCACTAGCTCCAGCACCTTAATGTCTCCCCTGTACTGAGGTGCCCAAAACTGGACACGGTACTCAAGGTGTGGCCTCACTAGTGCTGAGTACAGGGGGACAATCCCCTCCCTACTCCTGCTGGACACACAGTTCCTAATACAGGCCAGGATGCCACTGGCTTTCTTGGCCACCTGGGCACACTGCTGATTCATATTCAGCCGCCTGTCAGTTAGAACCTCCAGAGCCTTTTCTGCTTCCTTCTCTAATACGGCCCTCAGATTATTAATTGCTCTTGTTTCAGGTAGGCAGTGATGAAATAGGAAGGACTCCTCCGAGGGTAATGAAGAAGGAATTAAGAGCCTTAGGGTGTCTGATCAAAGGATCAGGAGCACAGGTCATGTTCTCTATCCCTCCAGTTGTGCAGCATGATGAGGTACTAGATAGGATGCACCAACAGATTAATACCTGGCTCTGAGCCTGGTGTTATCGGTAGAGGTTTGGGTTTTTTCACGATGGATTGTTTTACAATAGGCCAGACCTGTTGGCAACAGATGGGAATAGCCTATCCCACAGGGGGTAAGGGTTTTTAGGAAGGGAATTGGCTGGGCTCATTGACAGATCTTTAAACTAGTTATGAAGGGGTGCAGGGGTGAAAAGAGGGTCAATAGAAAGTGCCTGAATGTGACAGGACAAATTGTGGGAGAGGAGTGTATTAGCAGGATCTTACAGTCTTGTGTCCTGGCAAAGGAGGAGAATGACACTTCATATGACAGGAATTAAAAAAAGATTGTTGAGAGGATAGGTAGATCTGAGTATGAGATCAGGGCACAGGCAACTTATGAGGACTATAAACATGCAGTGAAGTTATGTAGGGAAAAAATTAGGAAGGCCAAAGGTCAACTAGAACTAAAATTGGCCACTGTGGTGAAGGATAACAAAGGTTTTATTAAGTACATTAACAGTAAGAGAAGGGATAGGGATTATCTCAACACGTTGTTAGATGCAGAGGGGAACATGGTGACCAAAGATCATGATAAGGCTGAGGTGCTCAATGCCTTCTTTGCGTTAGTTAGATTAGTAGTTCCCTGGGCACACAGCCCCCAGAGCTGGAAGATAGGGATTAGGCCCTTCGTAATCCATGAGGAAATGGTTATGAACCTACTTCGTGAGCTGTACAGACACTTACTGGCATTTGTCAAGAGGATGTAGAGGGTGGTGCTTTATCTGAAAACACTTGCATTGACTGTAGGAGTCAGGCTGGTATTTTGCCAGAAAATATGAGTTTGGGGAATTCTCTTGAAATTTCAAGGTATTATAAATGAAACCTCTCTGGCTGAAGGTATGGAATCTAATGCTTTTCTCTTCTGGAATAGACTTATTTAGGAGGTACCAGAGATACATGACCATTTGAGCAGGGAATGGGGGAAAGCTCCTGTTCTTCTTTTAATCCTCCCTTAATTTCATTCTCACCAATCTTATTTAAGTATCAAGATGGCAAATTTCTACTGCACACAGCAAAAAAGAGAATTCTTTCTTTATACTTTGTTTATATTTTAAGCTTGGTGTGGATTTTTAGAAAGGAAAGTCTTCATGGAAATTTTCAATGCAAATTGACTTACAGTCTTCAAAGGAAACTCAATCCAGGCTTCAGAAGTTCAGTACCTTATAGATATATAAGTGTGTATTTATACACTCTCTGCTGCACTTTTATTTTAGAAGGAACTCAACTTAGAGGAATTTGGTAATTTTCAATTACTCTTTCACTCCAGAGGGTTGATGAGTGAATGGCTTTTTATCCTTGTTCAGAACTACATTTTATTTTGGAGTTCAGACTGCACAAAACATACAGCTCTTACTTGTAAAGGAACTGGAAGAAGCCGTTATGTTGGAAAACGACTCGGTGTCTGCCTGAGCGTTCTCGCAGTGTCTCTTAGTTATTACAGACAGCCTGAAATGCCTTTTTTGTGCTTACACACAATGCCTGCCTTGCATCCAGATACTCTGTCTTCTAGTGCAGACTACGTTAAAACAGTGTGAAAGTTAAAAGTGATTTTGGCAATGCATCAAAGTTATTTCAGGAATAACCTTTTTCACAATTTTCTAGCAACAGGTAGTATTTTTATAACAAATTAATTTTTTTTGGCAGCCATTATTTATTAAAAAGGAATTTTTTGTTTCTCCAAATGGGTAGATCAGTGTCTTTCTATTGGATCTAAGCCTTAAGTTCAGCAAGTGTGTGATCAAATATACCGGAAAAACCCTTTGTCCATTGCTAAACCTTATGAAATCGTAGATCAAAAGAATTTTCGTATCTTACGAGGACTGTGGAACTATTCATGGGCTAAAAATGACTGTCAAAGTAATAAAACAACTACTGTTGTCAGGGAAAGATTAAAAGCAGCAGCTGGATTGTACACAGTCAACTTTAAAATCTTTCTCTAGGAGGGTAGATACTTTAGAAAATGATCTGGCTTTTCAGTTGATTTGCTGAGACTGTCAGTCCCGTAACATGGCTACTGAGACACGAACTTGTAAAAAATAAGCCTTTTTTTCCCCCTATAAAGAGAATATTCTGCTTCTTGCCTTCTCCCAAATTGGACTCCGCACTTGGAAGTGAGATGTAATGCAATGTCATGGCGATGATGTATGCCAGCCTTTCCCTCTGTTTTATCCAACTTACCTGTCCTCCCCTTTTTCTGAAATAATTCTGTCACTTTTCTGCTGCTTGTATTTGAACCTGTGTTCTTTTTCCCATTTCAGTTTCACCACGTTCATCCACACATTTTGCAGTTCTCCTCCTAGTCAATATATTGTAGCATCAGCTTTGATGTAATTTTTCCGAGATCATAATCACCTGGAATGCTCAGATGTTAAAATCTCTAGCAGATTCCACCTCTTATCCCTGGTATCAAGGATTGAAAATTTGTCCTTGTCTCTAAATTTCTCACCATCCTGCTCTTCAGATTAGCGTGGGTGCAATTCTCAAAACTTTATTTCTGCAAGATCAGAGCAATGGTTTCTTTAATTTCTTTCTTTCCATTTTCATTATCTTTCCTCTAGTTACCTAGACTTTTTCGTTCCACTGAATAAAGTAGATTGTCTTTCTATCATAAGATTTGGCCGTCTCCCTTGTACTTGTTAGGGATTTTTCACAGAATGTTGTTGTCCTTGGGCTTTTCTCTCCATGTAATTTTTTAACACAAAGAGGAGTTTATCTTTCCTTCATCCTGACATCACCATTGGAAATGAACTAAAAGATCTGCCAACCCTTTTCATCTCCCTGACTCCCAATTCCATTCCACCTAGTATATCAGATTGTAATTCCGAGCTCCGCATTCCCTTGTGAACATCGCTGTACCTCGCCTCATCTCTGCTTGGCTGGATTAACAGATGTGAGACTTGTTTGTCTGTTGTGTTATCCCATAGGACTGTGTGCCATGGAGTTATTAAATGGTCAGCTTTGTTCCACTGCGTCCTTTCTTCCTTGTGCTAGACTTAAAACCAGGTATGTGCTTAGATGTTGTTGTGTAATTTATCACAAACTCATTAGTGGTGGCTGTGCCAGGCCTGTTAATGTGCCCAGTGTGTAAGCATGTACATTTTCTTCTTGACTGTTCAGGTGCTGGGCTTGGAACACACTGCCCCACAGTTATCGGGTAACATCAGCAGTGTTCTTCTTGTCTGTGCTAAAGA
This sequence comes from Rhinopomastus cyanomelas, assembly GCA_013400115.1. Lineage (NCBI taxonomy): Eukaryota > Metazoa > Chordata > Aves > Bucerotiformes > Rhinopomastidae > Rhinopomastus > Rhinopomastus cyanomelas. The sequence goes on from VXBP01008816.1 coordinate 146,298, forward strand.
TGAAAAACTTCATCTGAGACACAAAAGTTATTGTCCCTTCCATTCTTTTTTCAGTGCCCTGCCTGAAAAACACAAGCTCCTATAGTAGGTGGCAGCTGAACCAATGCAGAAGGAACGGTCTCCAGAATAGCTGCTGAGCAGGAGAGGTGCTGGATGCGGCCGCTGGTGCAATGGCAGGCAGTGTGGTCCATCCCCTCAGCAGTCACCCTGCTTACAGACTCCCTTACCCAAATCTATAAGCACCACTGTCTGTATGCCTTCAGCTGGCTTTTGGTTTCAGGCTCTGACAGCAGCACCAAACCTCACCCTTGCTGACCGCAGACTTTGAAAAAGAAAAGGACAATGTCTGATGGGGTTGGGGTTTGGTATTTTTTTTCAGATCTTTCTGAAGGAGAAATGCAGATAAAAGCAAAGCTCTTTGTGACTGGTTTTTTTCACTATCTACTTGAAAGGCAACGGGTCAGAATTCAGGCATTTTTGCTGTGGAGGAAATGTGTGGGATGTTGGCTGAGAGCCAGTAGCCACTAACATCCCTGCTTCACTAGGAATACTTGAATGAAGTGGGCGTCAACCTTGGGAGAGCGGGCAGCACTACCTACATCAGAGGAGAACCTCTTCATTGAGATCCAAGGAGTAAAAATAATGAATGGAGATGAACAGGTCTAGTAAAGTCTTTGTGAGAGACAGTGAAAATGCAAGAGTCACCATCGAATCTGGAAGAGAATCTTCTAAGGTCCTCTGCCTGTCACATCCCATTCACTCCATGAGCGAAGACATCCATAAGGTCCCCAACTTCTAGGACAGTTTTAAAGATTAATCTTCTAGTTCTATTTTCTCAACACCAAGAATAGTGAAATAACATCCAGAAACTTCTAGCCAATAGTCCCGCTACAGCCAGCCTTTCAGTATTTTTTTCCAAAACCAGAAAAAAGTATCTGGAGTGTGTCACACGCTCCTATAGAATGGAATTCATACAGACACTCACCCTGCTCGTGTCCAGCTGAGTAGCCACTAGGGGAAAAGAAGGGGGTTCCTTTGTACCACTAAATTATGAATCTGAAGGATCAAACAGAATACTCTCAGTTTTGTCTTTCCCATGGTTACCTGCCCTAGTTGCAGAGTGAAGTAATCTCACTGAGTCAGTCACCAGTTCTATCCAGTCTAAATATGACCACATTTTTCTTGATTCAGGTCCATCATCAAAACATCTTGGCTATGAAATGGCTTTTCTTTCCCTCTCCAGAAGGTGATATGTAAGCAACAGATTATTTTATTCAAAACTACAGATCTGTTCTCACTGTGCATGAGGGAAAGGGGATTCCCACCTTATTTATGACATCACTGAATTATTAAGAAATATTTAATTAATATTTTCAAGCAAGGAAAACCTGCTCAGGATTTGGAAAAACTAGACCCATGAACTGAAGCAGATCTACCAAAGCAGATAAGATAATTATTTGCTTAGCTTTTTACTATGAGTAGTAGCTTTGTGCTGACATTTTGCCTTTCAAATTCCAACTTTGTAAATTGCCTGTAACAATGTGTGGGGACAATTGGTTTGCAGTGTCCTACCTCCTGGGCAGGAAGCCTGGAGCTGGGTCGGGGGGCAGAGCAGCTTTAGTGCCTCAGGGCTGTAAACAACCTGTAGCTGGTAAATGGAAAATCACCAAGCAAAAATCAGAGCAGGTCTTGGTAGGTTTAAGGGTAATGTTTGGTATGAATCAGGTCTCTATGATCAAGGAGTGGATCGTACTTGCTGGAGCAAAACTAATGGCTGGAATTGTAATAAGTTGGAAAAGTGAATTAGAGCTGCAGCCTGAAAAAAACGGTGAGGCTGAGGGAAAGAGTGCAGCCAGGAAAGCCTCTTGACCAATGGACGTGGTGGAAGCCACAGCTGGCATTGTAAAAGGCTGTATAAGGAAGGGGTTGAATTGCCACAGCCGGCTGTGTTTAAAAGTTGTGTAGATCTGGAGCTCATGGACAGGGTTTAGTGGTGGCCTTGGGACAGTTGAGTTAATGGTTGGGCTCGATCTTAAAGGTCTTCTCCAACCTAAATGGTTCTGTGATTCTATGCCAATTATCAAAGAAAGTGTGGACATCTGTGAGAAGACATGGAACAGAGACAGGAGTCAAAATCTGAAATAAAGAGGAGCTGGAAGAATGCTTAATGGCAGCAACAAAGCAGGAATGATGCAGAGAACATTTGGATGCAATGTTGGAAGATGCTTAGGCACTTTGGCAAGAAAACATGGTCTGAATCTTTTACCACGTGCAGAGAAGTGGAAGAACGTAACTGTAAGGTCTTTTGCTTTGAAGAACCTGTCTTTTTCTGAGACCCCTGAGTAGTGAGCACCAACTTAGAAAACCCTCAAAGCAAAATTTGGAAGTAACCAGACAGTCTGCTCAGAGAGAAAAGTTCGAAATGACTAACATAGTTTTTGTAAGGAAAAGGAAAATGTGCTGGAGGGCTGAGAGTTCTTAAGACCAAGTTATAAACCTTTGAAAATGGGATTTTATAATGGAAATGCAGAGATGATTAACTATTGTAAGCACCTCTAAGAATGACACCTCTATAGTAAATTACATTCAAATTAATATAAAACTGTAAAGATTCCCTGACAGCTTTGATTATGTAAGTTGATTTTAGTAGTTAAATGTTGACTTTCTATAATGCATTCTCTAAATATTATACTGAATGCAGCATCATATATAACAATTACCATGTCACAGTGCTATTTTGTGTAAATTAAATTATTGACAGCAATATAATTTTGTATTCACTTTATTATTTTGATTCATTTTTCTGTCAAAATATACAATGACTCTTCACTAGATTTAGAAACCAGAAAAACTCTTTAGATGGTGAAGTATTATTCTCCACACATTATTTTTCCTTAGGCTGTAATGAGGTTGGGGGGGAGAGAAAGAAGCAACATTTCATTCCTTCACTGACAGTGCGTGTGTTTTTAGACACGTTGTCAACCTTAAATCATGTTACAATAACTGTACTTACCAGAAAGTCTGCGGAGCCCGTGGCAGCCCTCCTCAGCCTCTCTGGGCACGCTGCAGACCTGATGCGTTTGGTGTGCTCCGGCAGAAGCGCTGCCCTGGATCAAGATGATTGTTTTTGAGCCTAGCTTCAAGGAAGGTCATTGTACATCATGGGGTAAATTCTTCCTGTTCTTTGGTATTTCTTATGGATAAAATGAACATCATGTGTCCTTTGTGGGGTATGACCACGTCCCTCTTTAGACACTTGAAAAGCAGTCACAGGTCATCATTGTAACTGCAAATTGGTATTCATAGTGTAGCGTTTAAAGTTGTATGTTTCCTCCTCACGAACCCTCCTCCAGATGCACAGCCTATCAACTCATCGCAACCTATCCAATGCTGTTGAAATTGGGACACCAGTATGATCTTCCTACTGGATCTCAGCTATTCTCCAGGTAGGTATCCTGACCTCTGCTGTGGAGCCAGTCGAGCTGGCTCCCTTCACGTAAAGCTCCAAGTCTGCATCAGAAAGACACAGGCAGGCACTGGAATGTCTCTGAAGCATAGGTTTGAGCGCTATCATACAATGTGGAAGAAGTGGGGTCAGCTGCCTTTAGGCAGAAAAAAGAGATGAACCCAGCACAATGTACAACATGGGCAGTGACTCTAGGTCCAATTGTAAAGATTCACTCCATTCTTAGTGGTAGCAGAAAGGCTCCGAATATGCTCATCTTCTTATCTGGTCCAGACAAAGGAGATAAGGGAAAGCCTACTTTGCAAATCTCAGTGGGGTTTAGTTAGGGCTTAGATGCAGCCAAGCCATGTCTGCATTCCTGGGAGCCCAGGAAGCAGTGTTTGGTCCCTGGGCCAGTGAGCGCAGGCTTGTTTGTGGCCACAACTGTAGGCCAGCTCAATCTTCAGCAGGCTGGTCCAGATATGTTCCCTGACAGCCTCAAACTTAATGATTACTCTTCAGATGCTCTTTTGTTTGTGTTTTCCAGCTGAACTGAGCATGTGGAATCGATGAAGCTGTAAGGAAAGATTTGAGTTGCTGGCATGGTGAGGATGGGATGGGGGTGAGAGGTAAGAGAGAAGGGCTAAATCCTTTAGTGTATGTTGTATCCTTCACAGTGGATTTAGCAGTGTTCTCCAAATACATTAACGTTCATGTGTCTGTTGACCTGAGGTTGGGAACACCAACCTCAGGTGTTGGCTTTCCATGGCAGCACAGAATTCCAAAACCTGGTGTGATACCGGTGAAGTACACATAGCCATTGCACTTGCATGTAATTCAGTATGAGAAGTCATTATATTGCGATGTCTGCAGCATGGACCAAATTCCTGTGTGCTCAGTTTTAAGGGACAGAAGCCCAGACAGGCACTTGTCAGTCTGTGTTGGGGACTAGTGGTAGTGCTATGAGTAGATGTCACTTCTCAGTCTGAGTCATTCATTCTTCCCTTTGCTGAGCCTCTGCTCGATTTGGCCTGTTCAAGATCTGCAGTGTGGTGGCAGTGGTAGTAGCATGGACATGGAAAAGAAACTGTTTGCTTGAAGACTGATCTGTTTGTCCATTAGATGATCTGATAGAAAAACAGTAGAGTGCTATTAACCTTGCCCTCCTAAGATACTGGAATTGATGCGTATTCTGTTGGTAAACTGAACATCCTAACTTAATGCAGAGACAACTGTGGAAACCCCGTGTTAGCATGACCATTTGTGTAAGCTGGTTTATAAAATCTCAGGAAGTCCTCAATGGATGGAAGAATCATTTCCGTCGTCCCCATTCACACACAAACACGTGCATTTGTTTCACTTGGGAGCGAATAGACTTGGGTCTTCTTCTGGCATGGGCGCAACATGTTAAGCTGTGATGTTGAATTCCTCATTTGGCCTCGTTCCTTGTTTGGTTTGCCAATGTGGGAGTTAATCGCATAAACACAGAAATAGGGGGGATAGGGAGGAATACGTTCTGTGCTGTCCTGTGTGCGTAGCTCCCTCTCGCTGCCTTTGTTAATGCATTGCTTACAGCAGTTTTAAGTGGAGGAGAGCAGCTGCTGAGGAGAAGGAGTTAATGCCAGAGGAGGTGGAGAAATCATGTTGCTCATTAGGAAATTGCTCCTTCCAATATATTTCTGTGCTAGCCCATACAACAGGGACTCAACAACAGTGTCCTGTGACTGTATCAGTAGATGCAGTGGCATCGAGTTCAGCATTGAGTTCATTTTTAAACAAGCACGTATCCAGATCCAGCTAATTCTGGCATCTCAGATTTTAGGTGGCAGTCATTCCCTTTGATGGGTGAAGGCCCAGACACTGTGGTGGTGATGAGCTAGGCCTTGTCAAGCCCTCGTTTCTACTAACCTTGAGAGACAAATTCTGCACAAAAGGAGCATTTAAAGCTAAAACAGAGCAAACAAGAACTAATAGCTGGTTAAGTTATCCTGAGAGTTGGGAAAGAATAACCTGCTGGGCAGGTATTCCCTAACAATGTTGTTTTGACTTTACTAGCCTGCCTTCTTCTCTATGTGTTCAAAGAAAATCATCTGCTCCTCTCAGTTATTTCAAAGTAAAGTCACAAGAATAGCTTGTTCCCACTCTATTCCAAATATAGCTGTTGGCAGCGATTGCCGAGATAAGGGGGAAGGAAAAGGAACTACCAAGGAAAAGGAAAGGCAGGAAGGAGAAGAGAGAAAAAAGGTTGGGCAATAGAGAGTAGAAAGAGAGATGAATGAGAAGGGAGGTGAAAGCACAGGGGTATACATGGCAGCAGAGAAAACACATCTAAGAGAAACTGCAAAACAGATGGAAACAGCCCAAATACGCAATGAAAAGGACTGTGCCCAACCTCAGGAGGAGTCTGAGTTTTAGCCTTGAAAAGTAACCTAACCTTAAATAAAATCATGTCCAGTTTTTACTCTCACTCAGATTGTAGGGGTTGTAGCATCCGAAAATCTATGCTGAATTATATTGCTTGAAGATCTGGACCTATAAATTTTAAAGCAAAACATGTTGCTTATTTTAATATCTTGTGGGATTTTTTAAAATTCTTTGTCCCAATAAATTTTTCTGGGAGTTTCTGACAGAAAGACACCCACAGGGTAACTTTGTTGAAAATGCACCTGGACACCCTTCTCCTCAAGAATTTTAGTCAGGATGGCCTTCTGGTGAGACTGGAGCATGTAGACATGCCCTTGGGTGCAGAAAATAAATGATGATAAAAACTAAGGGAAAACCAGACCCATGCTGAGAGCAAAGAGCTGAGGTTTTTCAAGGCTCAAGGCAGACTGCTTGTAGACCAAAGCACAGAGAAATGAGACATAAATGGGAACAGGTTCTGAGAAGTGGCATGTAGACGGGGCAAATGCAAAGGAGTCCTTGACAATCTAGAAATCCTGTGAATGGCTCCAGCTTCCCTGGAGGGGTGGGAAGTTTCTAAGAAACACTGCACAGACCTCTTCTGCTCCTTTTCTCAGAAAACTGGTTGGAAAATGGTGCTAGTTTTACTTTCCCTCCTGGTCTGCTGAAAAGAGATGCCATACATGACCTTACTCCTGTGCTGAGGCAAAAAGCCATACCCAGTTCTGAAGGTGCTGTTTCCTATAAACTGAGCACATCTGGAAAGCCTTCTAAGTACTCAAATACTAAGTAATGGGACCAACAGGAAAACTGAAAATTTGGCACTTGCTGTACTTTTATTTCAATCCTTCAAGAAGGTGGCCATTTGCATTGTTAAGAGATATCCTCTGTTAGCCTCTTTGTGGATGGAAGGCCCAAGTCAGCCATGAGACAAGGCGAGATTTCCAGAAAGCCCAGGCCAATGTGTTAGAGCAGGCAATACAAGGGTAAGTGAAACTAGTTTTTGAAGAAAGGACTGGCAAGTAGAACTTAGCAGTCAGATTACCGCTATTCGGTACAAAGTCATCATTATTTTGAGAGTCTTGTCTTATGAATGATATGCAAATCTGACTTTCCCTGTTATGAGAAGCAGCTTTTTAAAATTTTTTTAATAGCCCAGCCAACATCACAGAGCTGATATTTTAACTTGTCAGCAGAGATGTCCCCTCTGTGCTCCCAACACCGCTCTGTCTGGGGTATTCCTCCATCCTGACACCCACAGCCCGTGTGACATCGCTGACTCAGCGGGGTTACACTTCGGTCTTTCTGAGGAGGGATGTAAAGCTTTAGGGTTGCTGTTAGGTGGTGAAGCACCAGCTCCGCTTGTCTCTGAGCTGCTGTTATCCTCCCCGGTTCCCGGGAGCGGCTTCCCCCAGGAGAGGGCAGTGGAGCCCACACAGGCTGCGGGAACCCAGCGGGTGAGCAGCGGCAGGGCTAGCGATTTAACGCACGTGCTAGAAACCGGCCACGGGAACATCCAGGAAATATTTGTTGTTGCTTTTCTTTGACTGGAAGTGTTCTGTCTCACACACACTCACTGACAGCCACACAAACTTAAACCAGTAACTTGCCGATTCCACACAGGCTTGTTTAATTCTTGTAGCCCAAATTAGAAAAGGTTGCTGACATTTAAATAACCATTCAGGATGTTGTTAAGGCTCTTCTGAGACAAATCCTCACAATAAAGTCTCTTACTTGTTTCACATTTACAGGCACTCGTCCTAAGACAACAAGCAGCCTCAGCTGAAATCCACAGCGTGTGGTTTCGATGTACGGTAATTAAGGGCAGACTGGGATGCCTTCTCCTCTACTCTTTAACCACCCCCTTCCCCCAGCATGCCACCAGGCAGGCAGCTGTGTTCTGCAGGTTCATGTTTACAGCAGGTTTCCTTGGCCAGGTACCAGGTTTCAGTGACTGGCCAGGACAAGCTCAGAGACTGTATAAGGCCTGTGAGGGACAGGCAGGGTAGATGTAAGGGAAGTGGCTTTTGCCTGCAGCCTGGGAATCCAGCAGACACCCTTGGCAAGACAAAAGGTATTAAAAAGCGAGCATTTCTTCCAGTGAGGACATGACAGATCTCTTTATCTCCAGTGAAAAGAGGAAAATTTAGGAAACTCTGAAATCTGGCTTTGAAGAGAACTTATCGTTTATGTGAAACATCAAACCCATCCACACCAATCCCAGCCTGGATCTATCCCAGGCTTAAGACAGATGTCTATTGCTGTTGTCAGAGGACGCGGTCACTCGCCTCCTATCCAGGAACAAAGTCATCATCACATGCTCACAGTTAAGTCCCCGCTGCTGAGGACATCATCTGAGCTGGGGCCACCTTAGCGTTCCCAAAAGCAGCAGGGTGCAGTGGAAGTGGCAGGGAATGTTTCCCAAGCAGGTCTACCAGCATCGTGGCTGTCAGCACATGAGGTCGGTTGAGCTTTGCTCCAAAAGCATCGTAACCCCCTGGAGAGATTACTCAAATGTGTGATGTTAAGCTGGTTACATGCTGCTGCCAGCTCTGCCAAGACTGAGCTGCCTTTTCACCCTCAGCTACTCTCAAGCCCAGGTACGAAGGCAAGGATGATTTTATTTCTACAGCTCCTGGCTCAGGTACTTGTGGTGGAAACCAAATGCAGGAAAATAGACCTCATGCAACATCGGTTAACACCTTGTTAGAAAAACAAATACAATAAATGCAAAGAGGGGCTAGTTTCAAAGAAATCTGGAATGAAGAAGTTCTGCCCTTCAGCTCCAAACCCTGTGCCGTCAGTGCTATATCCAATCAGACATGCCACCCATGTATGAGGCATGGCTCCTGTCTTGGTGTGAGTAGAGCTTTGTCAATTTACACCAGCAGTGTGTCCATCATCTGAAACCACGTGGTGTATTAGGAACCACAGGAATCAGTAGGATTTTTGCATGTAAGGCTCATTGACGTCAGTGCAAGTTGGACAATCTAAGCCTTGGAGTCTGCTAGAATCAACCAAATGGGGATCAAAGGCACAAAGCACACGCAAAGCACTTCAGCAAGAATATCTGAAAAGGAACCAGAAACATTAGAGTATCATCTGTCAGCATGTTGCTGAAGACCAAGCGCTGACTACATTTCCATCTTGCCCAGCACTAGACCCCGATGCCATTCACACAAGGCTCCCATTGACAGAAGTTCAGTGATTTAACTGTCCCCATAAAGGGTGGAAATCACACGGTTTACCCCATTCTTGAGAAGGTTTTTCAAATTAACCAACAAAGTCAATTTTATTAGTATTTCTTAGGTGAAGTCAACCAAGAGACGCTTCAAATGTTATTCTTGATAGTCTTTCACTGAATCCTTCATCGTAGTGGAAGAATATCAAATTCACCAAGTCAGTTCAAAGGTGGAATGAAGATGGTTATGGTGGTTCTGCTTTCTCCTGTGTGCATTATGATTTAGTGTCATCAGCATTTGCAAAGTGTGCAGAAAGATGTAGGGTGTCCCTAAAACCTGTATCTGATACATCACGACGTTCTGCAGTGAGGAGGATGCTGTGCTTACAGTTACCTGCTTCTCAAACTCATATGAAGTAACTCGCCCCACTGCACAACAGATTCCAATATTTTGTTCTTTTATAGTAGCGATTAGACCAATTATAGCTCGGCTGTAATGGAAAGGTACAATACAATTGCTCCTACTTCTCAGTCAATTTTCCCAGAACCTGTCTCTCTCTCTCTCCGTCTCCCTGTCACAATTTAACTTTTAAATTGAGATGGGTTTTTTAAAACGAAAATATCTAGAATCCTACTGAAACTGAACACGAGCTTTCTTTCAACTGAATCGCATATGTCAAACTGTATTGGCTGTACGTTAAGTGCCAGAAAGGACCGGTGACAAAGTCTACCTTAAAACCCGCTAAGTGTTACATATTTACTAATTGCTGCGCACACTTCCTTGATCCAGGATACAGGAAAATATCAAGGTTTGTGTCTACTATTCCTTAGCAAGTCTAACAGATGCCCTCCAAGCATCACCGAGGACAGGGACACAAAAGCAGAGGCACCCAGGGCTCCTTTCCCAGCTGAGGTGTGAGGTGTCGCATGGATGAAGAGGAACCTAGCAGACTGACAGACAGACACCCTGGGACAGCACTTGAGACCCAAGGCAGAGGTAAGTGCAGGCACCACGTCTGTGGCACACACTGTAAGGCGCTGAAATCTGTAAATGGGGGTATCTGCAGTTAAAAGCTAGGAGTTTTTAGCCTTCTTGTGTGTTTTCTGGCTTGTTGCCTTGGCACAGGAGTGAGCTTTTGTAGCATCTCATGTATATTGCCATGTCTTGCTGCTGCTCAGTTTGGTGATGGGGTAGGTTTTTCTGCAGACCACTGAAAAGGGGCCTTGTATGCACGAGAACTGCTTTGCTAAACGCGAGCGTAAACAACCATAGGACGGGATATTCCTAAGTAATGAGATGAGTGACATGAACGTAGCATGGAATACAGCTTTCAAAAATAATTACAGCTGACACCCTCATCAGCAAGAAGATGTAGGGGCTGCGAGCACTGAGCTTGGGAGCGGCATACGAAAGATTGGCTTCTCCTGGGAAGGGAGGCACCAGAGAGGATATTTATAGTGCTCTGGAGAAAAAAAAAAATTAAAAAATCTAGAATTCGAGTGCTGTTTGGTTTGATCCCCTCCTCACGGAGAATATCATACGGAGAGAAAAGCAAGTGGAAGCGGCTGGTCAGGGCAGGGTGGGAACGGTGGGGACAACCCCCTCTCCCGCCGCCCCCGTCCCGTCCCGTCCCATCCCCGGTTGCTGTTCGACAACAACCCACCGACGGCGGTTCTGTTTTCCTGACGGTATCTGGATATAAATATAGATCAGACACTTTCAAAAAAAATAAAAGCAGCTCGGCGGCTCTTTTTCCACCCGTAATTGAGGGGGAAAAAAAAAAAGAAAAAACATTGTATTTATTTATATTTTATTTATTTTTTGTAAGAGAGGAGGAGCTGGTTTCCGTGAACGCGGCTGTTTTCTGACCCGCCGCCGCCGCCGCCAGTTTGCGGTTACGGGCTGCTGAGAAAAGTGAGCGGGGTCCGGAGGGGCGGCCCCGGGACCTCCCTCCGCTTTTCCGAGCTTTTGAACATTTTTCCGGAACGAGCCCTAAAAAGGGCAGGCGGGGCGGGGCCGGA
>VXBP01008816.1:157838-177390 GCA_013400115.1 Rhinopomastus cyanomelas
GGGTCCGGAGGGGCGGCCCCGGGACCTCCCTCCGTTTTTCCGAGCTTTTGAACATTTTTCCGGAACGAGCCCTAAAAAGGGCAGGCGGGGCGGGGCCGGATCTTCGCCTTTTTAGGACAACGGCTCCGCCACCGGAATCCCCCCCTGGGCGGTGGCGGCGGGGGCCGAAAGGAGTCGGGGCGGGTCGAGGCCGCCCCCGCGGGGCGCGGGGAAAGGAACAGGCAGGGGGGTGCGGGNGAACCCCACCCAGGTCCCCCACCTCCTCCTCTCTCCTGCCCCCATGATGACCGCCAAGGCGGTGGACAAGATCCCGGTGACCCTCGGCGGGTTTGTGCACCAGCTCCCCGAGGGCATTTACCCCGCCGATGACATCTCGGCCGCGCTGCCAACTTCGGTGGCGATTTTCCCCAATGCTGACCTGCCGGGTCCCTTCGACCAGATGAGCGGTGTCGCTGGAGGTGAGTGGAGCCCGCGCAGGTGTGGGGCACTGCGGGTGGAGGGCGGATGAAACGGGGAGCCGCAGCCACCTCACCCCTACTCCACCATGGGGTCCACCCGCCGGTTCCCGGCGCCCCATGGGAAAAAAAGTTGGGGCCGGCGAGGAGCCCCCGCAATTGGAGGCGCAACATGTGCGGGGCCGGGAGAGGGTACGGGACGGGAGGTGGCGCGTAGGGCTGACCGGCTGCTTGCCCCGCTTCCCAGACGGCATGATCAACGTGGACATGGGCGACAAGCGGGCCATGGACCTGCCCTACGGCGGCTTCGCCCCCAACGCCCCGGCACCTCGCAACCAGACCTTCACCTACATGGGCAAATTCTCCATCGACCCTCAGTACCCCGGCGCTGGCTGCTACCCTGAAGGCATTATCAACATCGTGAGCGCGGGGATCCTGCAGGGGGTCAGCACCCCTTCGTCTTCTTCCTCCTCCTCCTCCGCCGCCGCCGCCTCCTCCTCGGTCACCGCCGCGTCCCCGAACGCGCTGCCCGGGGCTTTGGGCTGCCCCATGGCACAGCAGGGCCAGCCGACTGACCTGGAGCACCTCTACTCGCCACCCCCGCCGCCCTACACCGGCTGCGGCGACCTGTACCCGCAGGACCCCTCCTCGGCCTTCCTGCCCGCCGCGGGCGGCGGGGCTCTGCCGTTCCCCCCGCCCCCGCCGCCGCCCTCCTACCCATCCCCGAAGGCAGCGGGGGCCGACGGCGGGCTTTTCTCCGTGATCCCCGAGTACGGCGGCTTCTTCCCGCCGCCCCAGTGCCAGCGGGAGCTGCACGCAGACCGCAAGCCATTCCCCTGCCCCCTCGACTCTCTCCGCGTCCCGCCGCCCCTCACGCCGCTCTCCACCATCCGCAACTTCACCATGGGGGGTCCCCCAGCCCCCGCCAGCGCTCCCGGGGGCGGCGGTGGGGGCGGGGGCGAGGGTGCGAGCGCCCGGTTGCCCGCCGGCGCCTACAGCCCGCACCACCTGCCGCTGCGGCCCATCCTGCGGCCCCGCAAATACCCGAACCGGCCCAGCAAGACGCCGGTCCACGAGCGGCCCTACCCGTGCCCCGCCGAGGGCTGCGACCGCCGCTTCTCCCGCTCGGACGAGCTCACCCGGCACATCCGCATCCACACGGGCCACAAGCCCTTCCAGTGTCGCATCTGCATGCGGAACTTCAGCCGCAGCGACCACCTCACAACGCACATCCGCACGCACACGGGCGAGAAGCCCTTCGCCTGCGACTTCTGCGGCAGGAAGTTCGCCCGCTCCGACGAGAGGAAGCGGCACACCAAGATCCACCTGCGGCAGAAGGAGCGCAAAGGAGCCGCCACCGCCGCCACCAGCACCGCCGCCGGCCCCGGGGGGTGCGGGAGCGGGGCCGCTGCCTTGGCCCCCTGCTCTGCGCGGACGCGGACGCCCTGAGCGGGGCGCGCAGGACCCAGCGCGGAGCCACCGCCGGGCGCGGAACGGCGCGGAGCGGAGCGGGGCCCGATGGCACCGGGGCCGGGGCTGGGCGGGCCGGGCCAGCGGGTGTACATAGGGGCTGAGGCGGGAGGATGGACGGACGGACGGACGGACGGGTGGGTGCATGCAGTGCCGTCGTGGTGAGTGAGGTGTCCTTGGTGCCTTGTGTGGTGTAGAGCCGGTCCCCCCGTCTGCATGTGGGGGGGGTGCCTTACCGACCCGCTCCGACGGCAGCGGCGACACCGACACCGGAAAGTTTTCCCTCCCTGGTTTTTAGTATGGCTGTACATTTCTGCCTATTAATATTGGGAGTTTTTCGGTTGTTTTGCTTGTTTGCTCTTTTGTTGGATTTTTTTTTTAGAGACTATATTTTTGTACGCACTGGTTTGGGGTTTTGGGGCGTTTTGGTTTTATTTTGTTTTCTTTTTGTTTTGTTTTGGTTTGGGGTTTTTTTTGTGACTTCAAAGTGTTACGTTTGTAGTAGGACTTGGGACGGGATGTAAATATCGTGGCTGGAACTGCCGCCCGTTGTCTGCCGGGATAACACGAATAATGCACAACCACTAACGGGAGCTAGAAGGACGGACGATTCCTTTCTGGCCGCTCTGTAAATAAACTTTTTCGACGATAGAGTAGGTGCTTACAACGTTTCTAAAATAAATCTCTTAATTATGCTACACCGACAACTTTATTTCTTTAGGTTCTCAGGGCAGGGGGCTCTCCTGCCCGTTCTCGGTGGGGCTGTGGGCAGCCCAGCCCCTTTGCACCGCCCTGTCATACAAACAGCCGGGGATTGCCCTTGAGACGGAGAGATGCGATAAGATTAACCGAGGGAGTGCGGTGGGGTTTTTTATTCACTTTCTATTTTGTTCCGCAGTCACGATCCTCCCCGGGCAAACATCCCCAAGGGGGCTCCGAGGGATGCGACTGCCACCAAGCCGACCGCCGCCACTCCGGGAAAAGCGGCTCACGGGGCCTTAGCGGAGCCCGGGGGCGGCAGCACCTCTGCAGCGTGGCGGGGCTTTTTTTGCCCAACCCATCCGGCCGCAGCACCGTGCTTGCTGGTTTTTTTCATTTTTAACCTATTTCGATTATTTTTTTTAAGATATTATCCCCAGGTCCTGCCGTTGGGGCAAGGCTCACCCTGCTGCCACGGAGGTCTCTGCTATGGCCTGCGCTGCACTCGTGAGCTGTGTGGGATGGACCTCACCGGTCACACAGCCTAGCACTGCTGGGAACAGGAGCAAAGCTCTCACCCAGCTGCCCCCAGCCTCTCCCTGTCCCACCTCCAGGTCCTGCTGCACAGAGCTCCAGTGGCACTGGTCTTTTTCTCTCTCGGATGCTCCCTGGCTCCTGGAACTGATGCTGACTTCCTTGGCCAGCTGCTCTGTGCTTGGGAAAGGTGGTCAGTGGTAGCTGAAGTGACGTGTCTGGTTTTAAATTGGACATGAAGCAGGTTCCAAAGCTGGGAACCAGTCTGCGTAGGATGAAGAAACCAGAGAAACCACCAGCTGCAGAGCCACCACCCCATCCACTACCCTGGCAGCACAAGTAACCATTCGCCTCCTCTCCTGCATCATCTAGTGGGTTGTTAGATTACCACCTGATTCTGGCCTCCAAAGAGACTGTAGCCTGCCGCTGAAGGGATGTCACATACAAGTGCAATCCCATAGGAGCCACATCCTCCTCAGGCAGCATTAGTGGGCTGCCGAATGGGGTAGTGGATGAAGATCCAGTGCCCTCAGCGTGATGGGCTCCCAGAGGCCTTGGTAACCATAGCTCGGCCGCAGCCAGATCAATTGGAGCAAAACTGGGTTCTCTGTCACCCAGGTACGCAATCTGAGTCTTCAGCTGCACATTCCAAAATACCATCTGCAGCCACACTACATGACTGAAACCCCAATCAAAAGCAAAACAGAATGAATGGCAACGAAAACTCTAAATGAGCTGAAGAATTAAGCAAACTGCTGCATACAGCTACAAGAGAGCCTTACACAGTTGTAATAGTATGGGCAGCCTGAAACCTGTCCCTTTGCCTTTTCAAGGCCACCCCCGGAAGCAGTTGTACCACCTGCCCTGGATTTGTTGGCAGGGCACTGGAGGAAGATCTGGGCCAAGCACCCAGTGTTGAGCATCACCTCTTAAAGACAGGCCAGCCAGTCACATCACTCAGACTGCCAGTCAGAACTGTGTGCCCTGCACCATGCTTGGTTCCGGACATGTGAAGGAAAGTAAAGACTGGTCAGTGTTGAGATAGCCTGTATTTATAATTCAGCAGTAACAGGAATTCGCTGTTGTGAAGACACAATAACCAGACTGCAGAGAGAAGGAACGGCATTACAGTCTCAAACCTTCTGCTTACAGATACCCAGAACATATAAAGTAAGTTTTAATTACTAAACAAAAGTTACACAAAAAGGCTTTTGTTTAACGCATCTCAGGTTTTCTTTCCTATTTTTCACCGGCTTTAAAACTTTGATGCAAATACCTTCATTTAAAATACAAGGAAAAGGCTGTAACGGTTGTTACATTCTGCAGCACCTGGGATCATGCTGTCCTCCACAGAAAGATGTGTTAAAGTCCTCTTTAACATTAAACATCCCAACTAGGTTTACGCACAAAGAAAGATTAAAAGAGAAAAAACAAGCAGAAAGACCTAAGGCAGAGAAGAAGAGAGGAAAAAACCGCTGTCGCAGTTTGTTTTCCCAGTAGAGCCATTTGAATGCACTGTGCTCATACCCTTTGCAGACTTCTGAAAAACGATGGTGGTCTTCGTTAGCATCGTGAAGAGTTACCAACAGGCTGCAGCAGAGGCAGGGGCAGCACTGCAGTTAATGACTGCATTCAGTAGAGGCTCATTGCACGTTAACTAACACTGAGCTGCAGGGGAACTCCAGGAAAAACAGGTAAGCCTGCTGCAGAAATCTCAGACACTTTCAAGTGCTGTAAGAAGAAACGGAAATTGCCTGAAATAATCTCCACTGATTTTTTTCCTTGCAAAGGAACTAATCTGTGTGACTGCCTTTTGCATTTGTTCTTTGGCAGACAGAAAAAAAGCAAAATGCAGTGCCGTATCAGAACAATGTAAAAATACACACATACAAGCCACTGCACAGGAAAAACAAGTCTGCTTTTATAAACACAAAGAAAAATTAAAACAAAATGTGGTGGAAGGCTTTCTGGGGCAGGTTGGTGCATCATCTAGAAGGCCACTAAGTCAGATTTTCTTACTCAAATTCACACGTTGTGACCATGAGGACCAAGGCTGCCCCGGCTTGGGGTCTGCAGTATGATGTTGTGCGTTAGGATGAACGGGCACAAGGCTGGTCCCTGTAGCAGAGATGGAGCATCTCACCTATAGGAAACATTTCTCCCTTGTGAGCTCACATTTCCTGCCATGGACAAATAGCATCTCCAGACTGATTCCACCAAAGAAAGGTGAAACTCACGGTGTCTCTTCTATGCTATATTTAAAAGTCTTATGAAAAAGTAGTCTTTATAAATAGTATAAAGAGGGGAAAACCACAAGGCTTCAAAAGCCCCAAATGTTCACTTTGTCCATATAAAGCATTCTCTTGGCCCATATAAAAACACAGCCCATGCTGTAAAGAGAAAACATCAGATCAAATCTTATCTGTACCTAGGGTATACACGCTGCTGCCTATACAGGGGTTTCAAATACATACTGTGTCTAGAATAGCTCCCATAACATAACGGGACAGTTGAGTTTTGTCTTAAGATGCCTGTGGTTTCCACTACCCTCTGCCACCGCTGCACGAGACTCCAAGCAAGGTTGTTTAGCAGCTGACTAGTCTCCTTCTCTTAGTGAAGAAAGTACGCATAGATGTACTCTGGAATTCTGTCACAATAGTGAGACTTTACACACAACAATCTAAAGAACTGTTAAAACCTAATAGTGAACCTGATGGTGTCCATTCAGAGTAGGAATTCCCTTAACACCAGCCCTGGGGGTTACTGGTGTTTACAGGAGGAGCATGTCCTGGCTCAGTTGTTGTTCTGGGCTGGTTTGTTTGCTAGCAGGGTACTGCTCTGCAGATGGGAGTCCCCAAGGGCCGAATCTGGCAGCAAGAGCCTCTCTGAGTGGACACTGGGGTGCCCCGCAACAATTCTCATCGCATTCACTTCCCCAGGCCGGTCATGGTTCACACAGGACAGAACGGTGGATGACTTCCCAGTAGCAGTTTAACCCTGGTGCTGCTGCTGCTCCTCCTCCACAACAGCCCAACGCATAGGAACACTCGCTGACGCTTTATCTCCCGCGGGTCGCCGAGGCGGGGGGCGGTGGGGGGCGGCGAGGCGAGCACCGACAGTCCCAATGGCCGCCAGCGGGCCTGGGCCTGGCTGCTTCCTCCTCCTCCTCAGAGGCTGACGCGGGGCCCTGGGTAGGGCTCTCCCCCGCACCAGAAGTCGGCGGCCTGCGGGGTCTCCACCAGCCAGACCTCCCTGGGCAGCGCGGGGGGCTCTGTGCCCACCGGTGGCCCCTCCAGCAGCCGGTAGTAGTGGCAGTCCCGGCCGTGCTGGGGGTCGTAGGGCGGCGCCAGGATGTCAAGGAAGGCGGCGGGGCCGTCCACGGCGTCGATCTGGTGGAGATTGTCGGAGTGCGGCGAGAGCAGGCAGGGCGGGGAAGCGGGCGTGTACTGCTGCCGGGAGCGGAAAAGGGCGCGCAGGCACGGCCCGGCGGCGGGGGTCGTCGTCGGCGGAGCGGCGCTGGTGGCGCCGGGGGGCAGCGTGTCCATGCAGGCGATGCGCAGCGTCCCGTACAGCACCTTGAGCATGCCGTTCATGCCTGGGTGGTCGTGCAGCGGGATGCAGGCGCCGCTCCGCAGCAGGAAGACGCCCATGCTGAAGCTCTCCGTCTCGCAGATGTGCATATAGCTGACGGGAGGCACCGAGCCGCCCCATGGCACTCCCCCGCCTCCTGCCGCCGCTGCCGCCGAGGGCCCCCGCGGCGCCAAGTGCAAGTCCTCAGCGCGCACCTCGTCCAGCAACTGCTGCAGCCGATGCAGGTTCTCGCCGAAAGCCGGTCCCGCCGGGCTGCGGAAGGTGAGGCGCGCCTGCCGCGCCACCCGTTGGATCAGGGACGCCATGTTATCCCGGGGCATGGCGGACACTGGCACGGCGCAGCCCGGCCCGGTCCGGCCCGGCCGCGCTTCCGTCCCCGCCCCTTGCCCTTGCCCGTCGCGCAGGCGCGGCCCCGCTCGGAGCACCACGGGGTTCGTAGTCCTGCCCGCAGGCCCCGTGGGGCAGGCGGGAAGAGGAGGATAATGGCTGCGGCTACCGGCGCAGGTGAGCGGCCGGCAGGGTCCCGGGCTGCTCGGCGGTACCGCCCGCGGCCGCCCTCTTAACGCCCTGGGAGGACCCTGTTCGCGCGGTCAGGGAGGCCGAAGCGGGGTGTCCCGAGGGAGGAGTTCCGACCCAGGTCCCGCTTCCGGTGGCCATAACGGCCCTTTCTCGCGTGTTTTCTCCCGCACGCCCGTGGGAGAGTGAGGAGGAAGTGCCGGAGGAAGTTTGGTCTCGGTTTGTGGTTTCCAACGCCGGGGCATTGTCCCAGACTGCGGACCAGTTAGTTTCTGGTGGCTCGTCACGTTAAACCGTTGAAATGGGCAAGTCTGTCGGATTCCACTTACCTTGAACGCTGCCTCTCCCAGTGCGAGACTGGGGTGAGGCCTCGCAGTCCAGCATGCCCGTCCTTGTCGCCGCTGCTCAGTGTGGTTGTGTCTGATTGATTATCTTTAACTGCAGATGAACATCGGTGCGCCCATGGAGTTCCAGACGCTGATCCTCAGAGACTCCACGTGTGGCGGAATGGCTGGGTAGCCAGGCTCAGTTCCAGCCTGTCAGAGCCTGCGGGTGGTTGTCTCGGGCTGGTGTACAGAAAGGGCACAGCAGTTGCTGTGCCAGGGTGTTAGGTACATTGTGTGCAAACAGCAAGGATCCCGTTACATATGACTCTGCATAGTCTAGAAAATACTGTGGGGTTTAAGTACGAAATTAACCTGTTAGTGCTGGGATTTGTTAAAAGTTGGGCTCTGATTGTAAAAGTACACAGTCTCATACCAGGTAGGCCTAGGTCCAGCTGTTTAGGATTCTGAAAAAACACTGAATGGTAATACTCAAATGGGACTTCAGTGGCTGCAGCCCACCAAATTAAAACATCTCTTTTAAAACCAAGGTAAATCACTGTGTTTATTAGAGCCAAACTCAAGGCTTAAGATAGGTATTGAACTTAAGCAAGGTACATGTGACCTTATAGTATTCTTCCATATGGTACATGAATCAGAAATACTCTACATTAATCAGAAATACGGATGTTGCAGCCGTGTGGTGCCCTGATAGAGGATTAAATACTGATACTGTAAACAGATCACTGACTTGTATCTCCTCTCACAAACCTTTTTCCCCTCCCTCTATAAATAAGTCTGGTGTACAGAATACAAATGTAGGTGATGGCGTTATTGCTGCTTCGTCGCAGAGGAGGATGTTCATTTGAGTTGCTGCTTTCAAGTTCCACCTAAAGGTACAAAGCCCTGTAGCTGTTTCATGTTCACACAGTGGGGTTTTAAGTAACTTATCCTGTGCCAGCGTTGAGGGTGCAGGGTGAAGGTTGGGCGAGTGTCTCTGTTCCTGGCAGGAGCAGGTCTGGCTGACAGGATGCTTAGGATGAGAGATAGATGTCTTGAATTGAGAGGGAGAGTCTTCAATGGCCTGCAGGCCTTTCTGTCATGGAGCAAACTACAGAGGACACTGATAGTCTCACTGCTGCTGCGTCAATGGGCACCTGGCATTGTGTCAGAAGCCAAGGATTTTGAAGGCTTTGAGTTCAGTGTGCTCTTCAGTCCCCTTCCTGTAGGGATATTTTAATAATGGAGGTTTGGAGTGGGATTTTTGGGAGTTTCTGTTAATCAGTGATAATGATAAATTAACTCTTGATTGGCTTGAGCTGTCCATTCATGCCCTGCCTCAGCAATTATGATTTTATACTTTCAAGTGGAGCACTTGGTTTTGAACGCAGCGGTTCTTTTCTGTGCAGCACGAAAGTAAACCAGCTTGTGGAAGCGTAAGTAAAGGACTTTGTACTCTTGAAGTAACATACACCTGTGAGAAAGAACAGTGTGGAAAACCAGGTTCCCAGGTTCTATTCTCAGCCTGATCTTGACTCGCTGGTTGGTGTTAGGTGAGTTACTTGACCCTTATAGTGCTTATCACTCTTTAAACCATGGCTCACACGTCCTGTGTACAAGGATGATTATTAAGATTTTAAGAACATCTTTATGTTAATTTTCCTGGTGCCGTGTTACATTGGTGGTAAGGTTCATATTTTGCACAACCGATCACCTGATGATCCTAAGTCTTTTCAATTACTGTATTGATTTTAATTTCTAACAAATATAGACAAAAAAGTGTCTCTGGCACTTAACGTTCCAGCTAAATGCTATATCACACCCACGTTTTTCAGTGCAGTAATATTTGGAAAAAACCTTTAACAACAAAAAAAACCCCAACCCACAAAAGAAAAGCAAGCTGTCCAGCCAACTGGCAATTAAATTGACACTGTTTTTCCTTCTGAAAGGCTAAGTTCTCGGCTGGCCTCTACCATCTTGAGTGTGCAGGAAATAAAAGAAGCCACAGTGTAGCTGCCTGGCTAGGCCTTGAAATAGCTTTGTGTGATGATGCAATGACCAAAGTTCAGCCCCATGGTTTTGTGATCCGGCCAGTGTGAGGGAGGTCAGGTTCAGGTTATGGTTTTGGTCTCCTGCTGTGTTTGGTTTCCCCCCCAAGAAAGAGAATGTGCTGAGAATCGTTGCAGTTATTTTCTCCTGCCCACCAGCCCTGTACTTGTAGGCTCCTGTCTACCTGAACTCCCATGGGATCGACAGTTTCTCAGCTTTTCACTTCTTTGCAGTTGTCGTATATTGCAGTTTCAACCAGATTTATGAACCATCCCTTGCTCATTTTGACTTTGTTCCAGGGGCTGTTTCCCAGATCCTCTTAACTTGGTTTGAGAAGTTGGAATTACCTGTAACTATCAGGTAAAACAACAGTCTTGAATGGACACAAATGACAGCCACCTGCTTAGAAGGTCAGTTGTTAGCTGTGATTAAATGTTGTGCCAGGGTGCTAAAAGGTTTTAGAGCGTGTAGGGCTTGGTCAGGCAGTACAGAAACCACCCTCCATTATAATATTGCCAGTGGTTGTAGATGTGTGTTTACATAGGACATGAAATAAGCATCTGTGTCATGCGCATCTTTCTCACACTGTTTCTGCCATCGGTTCTGCAAAGGTATGTGCATTTATTTATTTAAAGCTACCACCAATCCAGGAGGGATAGATGTGGCTGCTTGCCAAACATGATACAGATGAGAACAAGACTGAAAAGAAGACAAACAAATTTGCTGGCTTTCCAGTAACAGCTTACATAAAAGAAAGCCACTTATCAGTTATTCATCAGAGAATTTGTGTATCAGTAGAAGCATGGAGGAGCGCTAGATATAACTGCACTGAAATCAGAAGGTGACTGGGGTTCATGTATATGCACAGGCTAGACTTCTAGCAGGTCTATTAAGACCCACTTTTATCTCTTCTTTACTGACACGTGTCCCCTATTCCATTAACCATGAAATTCACCCCTAGCCGTGCTCCTGGCTTGTCGTAGCCTCTCGGTTAAATGCAGTATTTCTATATAAAGCACATCATTAATGAGCTTTATTGACAGTTTGCTAGCGAACAGCCGGGAGCAGGAGTTGGAGTGACTCAGAGTAGGAAAGGCTGTGCAGTGTGCAACTCCCTGTGCATGAATTTGCAGAGATAACGAGCCTCATAATGATCTTCTGAGCTCAACATCACTGGTTTCCTGCTTTCCACTGGTGCAGATCAGGTCCATGCTGGTTAGACGCTGCTCAGGTTAGACTGTGATGATGGGTGCAGTGAGTTCCTTCTGAACTCTCTGACTGTCTTGGACTGATCCTGGATATGAAGAAGAAGACATTTGCAGTTGTGGTTAGAAATCATGCTTCAGTGTGTAGCTTGGGTGGCGGCATCTCTGGTCTGAGCCACTGTAGCTGTGGAGCTGCACAATACTTCTGCCAGTTGTATGCAGTGATGGGAAAAAAGAAAAACGTGTGTGTATATATATGGAGGGAGATATCCCCTGTGGAGTTATTACTTGACTTTTCTAATGTTTTGTGAAGATAATCTGATTATATAATCTGAGAAAAAAATATGACCTTTATGTCTAAAATATATATTCGAGAATATTGTTGACGTGTCCGCAGTTCTGAGCGCTAAGATACAGTCAGGAAGGTAAAAGATTTTTTTGATAATTACTGAGATGAAAGAAACCCACAGCTCAATTTGCAAGTGTAATTCTGAGTCTGCAAAAAGCTCCATTATCACATTTTCTTATTACTGGCATCGATTTCAACGTATCAACAGGGATACATATGGATACTACATTATGAAGAATGCAATTAGAAATGAATGGTAATTGTTGATTAAACTGGTTAGTATTATACATAATGCTGTAATTGGAATCCTAACAGTCTTTTAACTGATGGCAGAAAAGACATCGTTAAAGGTGTGGGGGTTTATTCTTCCCTTCATCGCTTTATCTTGGTTTGCATTAAAATAATTTGGTATTTTATATTTTACTTATGCACATTCAGTAGCAGCAAAATGCATAGACGTTGGGAATACCGACTGTAGTTCTGGGCTCCGCAGTTCAGGAAGGACAGGACAGGACTGAAGAGAGTTCAGTGCAGAGCTGCAAAGATGATCAGGGACTGGAGCATCTTCTTTATGAGGAGAGGCTGAAAGAGCTGGGGCTCTTCAGCCTGGAGAGGATGAGATCGAAGGGGAAACTCACAAATGCTTGTAAGTATCTGAAGGGTGAGTGTTAGGAGCATGGGACCAGGCTCTGGTTCATGCCCAATGGTAGGACAAGAGGCAGTGGGCACAAACTGGGACATAAGAGGTTCCGTCAAAACTCAAGGAAAAGCTTTTTCATGGTGAGGGTACCAGGGCCTTGGCCCAGGCTGCCCAGAGAGGTGGAGTCTCTGCTCTGGAGACATTCCAAACCCACCTGAGCGTGTTCCTGTGAGATCTGTTCTGGCAAGGGGATTGGACTAGGTGGTCTTCAGTAGTCCATTCCAACCCCCACCGTTGTGGGATTCTGTGATTACTTTGTTGACATGCATAGCTGTTAATTTAACTGCTGACATTGCCTGTTGGGAAAGGTGAAGTCTGTTGCCTGGGATACTTTGTACAGAATAAAAGCTGTACTTGGCTGCAGTCCAAATGTGTGAGGGGTTCAGCCTTCTCCCTGTCAGGTCCTGGCTAGTGTAGAGAACTCAAGTGTGTCCTGCCATGAGTGGGGAGTGCAGGTGTTCCAGCTGTGCCCAGGAGGAGCCGCCCAGTGCTCACTGTCACCCCACTGGGCAATTCCTTGGGATCAGCATGGCCCCTCTCTGCTGTTTTTGAAAATGCTTCCTTGTAGGTCCTTCAAATTCTGTCACTGGCTGACAGACCCAGAAGGCCCCTTCTGCCTCTGTTATATCAGTGCCAAGTTCCACTTGTGTTTTTTTCTTCTCTCTTTTTTCAGAGAATCCTGAGGGTCCTGTTTGGTTGCTCAGTGGGAGAGCAGAGGGTGGGATAAAGCTTGCAAAGTCACCTCTGTTTGGAAGCAACTCCCTTGGCCTTCAGCCCTCCCCGTAGCAGCTGGCTTTCAAATGGCCAGGAAGGTTTTCCTGATATGGCCCAGGGGAGAGGCCAGCCGAGCGTACGTACTCTGCAGCATCATGTTGGTTGGGCAGTGATGAGGAAAGCAGCTGCCCTGCCCAGAGAAAGTCTTACTGTGTGCATGTCTACTCTTCTGTTATCACTGACTCCGGTGTGTATTTGCTTTTGCCTGCTTCAAGGTAGGTGTGGTGTGTGAGCACTTTTGTACTGGCGGAAGGTGTGATTCTGCAGAGTTGGGAGCAGGCAGTTCATTAACTCTGGGGTCCCACAGGGTATGAGGTGTAGGTCTGCCACTTCTTGTCCTATGCTGTGTAGTGATCACTTAGACAAGAGGTCTAAAGTAGTCCTGTTTCTGTGGCTTAAAGAGTTAATGCTGTATGGCTGAGTTACTGCAGCCTGCTCACTCATAGCCTGCCCTCAGTGCCAAAAATGCTCGAGCACAGACTATCTTTAAGCTAAGCCTTTGTTTTTCACTGTCACAAGTGAGGACGGGGAATGAAGCCACGGTGACTTGACTGACTTTGATTAATACATGTAACGCTTGGTTTTGAGAATCTCTTTTCAGTACAAGAGAGAACTCCCAGTTCTTAATGTCTTGGGGTCAAGTGTATCTCAGTGGAGATCTGTATAGGGTTAGTAGTGCTAAATTTAAAAAGGAAGGCACTTTTAAGGATAGCCAGGGAATACTTTTTTGTTTGTAAATAAGAGACACTTTTTTTTTCATGGAAAGACAGTATTCAGCAGAAAAAGAGGTGAATGGTAAAATTGAGTGGGTAAGAAATTCATTGAGGCAGGAAAATTTCAGTGTTTTTAGGAGTTGATAATGTTTAGGTTATTTAGTAAATCCAATAAAATCCTTCTTTATCCTATAGGGAAAGGGCCCTGTCTTGAGACTTGTGGTAGGAGGAAGAAAATTTTATGCAGTTTGAGCAAGGGGGGTGGTCTGGGGGAAGCAGAAGGAGGCCAGGACCTACAGAACTGCCCACACAGCAGTGCTGATCTCCATTTGAGTTGTTGTCAACAAGGGCTTGACTGCTGCCAAGACAAAAGTATCAATACGGTAACAATATAAATTAGAAAATCTTGGCAATTAGTTAGTAGAGAAAAATGGCAAGGAAATAGACAAGCAAGAAGGAGATGCCAATGTGGACGAAATGTCAGTGGCTGAAATGTCAGGGAGAAGTTCCAGAGAAGCAGCACACAGAGGTGAGTTGGTGTTTGAGTGTGGCAAGGAGGGAACAGAGCAGTTTGGTTCTGTGACATGCAGTTGTGGGATGAACAGCTGTTAAAGGGAACACGAGGAGGCTTTTGGAGAATTGGTGCTGCGTGTAGGCTAGGGCTTGAAGCGTGGGTTGAAATGATGATGTCAAAATTTGAGTTTCTTTTAAAAGTGAAGAATTTTAATGGCATGTTTAAGGACAAAGTGAAAAAATCACAAGTTTTGAAATGACAAATGCTGCCAGAGCTATAAGCGTGACCTCTGGTTGTGCTCTAGCGCTCGAAGCATTTACATGACCACACGCTCCTTTCCAGTTAGAATAATACACTTCCCCTCTGCTGTCTGCAGAAGTATGTAGGATGCAGAGGTGTGTCTTCCTTCAGGTGCCGGAGGAAAAAACCCAAACGTTAACAAGGCACGGAGGGAAATCAGATATCTAGAATTTAACTTTTGCATTTTGCAGCATGGCATCAGAAGTGTGGCAGATTTCTCTTGGAGAATGAGGATGTGTTCTGGCAGAAACTGGTGCAGACGTTCGGCTTTTTCCTGAAAAATAGCTTCCACTCTTCCCCACAGCCAAGTGTTGAGAGCTTGTAGGATCAGAGCTTAACAAAACACACATCTTTCTTACTGTTTGATTATGGGGTTTTTTTACCTTTAGGAAAAGAAAACTCTCCACGTCTCCATGTAGAAACGATTGCAGATTGAACTTAGGGGGATCTAGCATGTGATTGCTTTTTTTAGACAGGATTTTCTTCGTAGCTGAATTGGACCGAGTCTCTCTTCCCCCCCCCACCAGATGGTAAGTGATTCAGTACTTTTAGCAGGAGAAAAATGATTTGTTTTCTTTCCTCAGTAGTTGGTGTGAATGTACTTTTCCGTATCTATTTACATATTATGCAAACACACTTTGCTGGCATTTATGTACAGGGTTTACAGTCCTAATCCTGCGGAGAGCCCTGTAGAGACAAGGACTTGCGTGTAGAAGGAGCTGCTGTTGCTTACAGGAACCGTGCACATGGAACTCCCAGCAGGGTTACAGTGGTGGTTGGATTTTTACGTATACACTTACATTTAGGATGTTGTATGAGGATGCTAACGGAGCTGTAAGTCCACAAATCAGTTAAGTAACTTTGCACACTTCTTTTCACCTGTCAAAGGTCTTCTGCTGTCTTCCTGTGCTAGGCTGTAGCCTTGTGACTCTTGAGTTCCTTTCGTATGTGCACCTGATTTCTCCAGGTTATCTGCATCTCTGTTTGTGCACGTGCTGTGTAAAAATGCAGTGCGCAGTGGCTTGTGCTAAATAAAATGTACATGTAAACCATATGGATGTCATGTCACTTGATGGGTATTCGTGGCAGAATGGAAAGACCAGAAGCTAATAGGAGACTGTATAATAGAGAAACAGGACGTGATAGCGTTGACCCACTCATTTGTTGTGCAAGAAGGTTCAAGCAAGGTTGCCCAAGCAGCCCTACGCTTGTGCTTTCCAAGCATGTTGTGAATTTGATGTGTTTTTACCCTGGCTTTGTCGTCTGAGTATTAAAACACTGAAAGCTGCTTTACGGAGATGATAACACTCCACTTCAAAGGTAGTGACCGGGTTATTTGTTTATAAATCTTCTTGTATGTGGTTGGAATGGGATTACCTGATTCTCTTGTTTTCACCTTGCCTGTGTGTCACTTGAATCACCGGGGGTTTGCACACAGAGGAGCTGGCCCCTTGCCTTGTTTTCCAGAGAGTTGAAACCCAGCTCTTAGCATCTTCTGTTTGAAAAATGTGACAATCTTCTGCTTCTGTGAATTCTAGCAGGAGAAAAAAAAAGACACATGAATTAGCATCAGATATAGAGTGCTGCCACACGTCACGCTTTCCCTCTCAATTATTCAGTGGAAGGGTGGCAGAAGAGGGCCCTTGAAACTAGCACTGTGTTTGTGACGTGGATCAGTAGTCAAGCTGGTGTCATTCATGGTGCCTTGTACTTTTCCCTTCATGCAAGGGGAATTGTCTCGGAAGAGTTTGTCTCTCAGGCTGTTGATGTGGTCACGGAAGTTGGCAGAATAGAAGGACACAACACTGCAGGATGCTGCTGTGTGGAGTGGTGGGTGAACCCTATCTGAGGTCAGACTGTCTGCTGGGATGAACAAGAGCTTGTTTGGACAGTGCCCTCTGCATATTACATGCTGGGGACCGTACCTCTGGACATACCCCATGGTGGTCGGTTTTTGTAACTGGGAATTGCTTTATTATAGCAACAGAAAGAAAAAAAACCACCCCCAAATCAATGGTTACGAACTTCCTTCTAAACACTGTAGAAGAGCAGACCAGCAACTCCTCACCCAGCTGTTGTGCGATGCAGGGACAATGGGATTAAGACTTGGCTTGCGCTGTTGCTCTTGGGCTTGTTCCAGTTGTCTCCTGACTGGCAGCAATGCTGCAGCTCCTGGCGTCCCCGGCACCTCTCTGGCCATGGTACCAGGCCTGACACACAGTGTGACAGTGGCTCTGACATGTAGCAAATAGATTTCAACCCAGGGATCTGGCAGTGTGGGAGAATGAGCAAAATCTGCCCTCACTGCAGAGAGCTCCGAAGAAACAGGGTTGGAGGCCAGTTATCTGTTAACTCCTGTAAGCCACAGGGTGTAAATACTGTGTAGAAAACTTGGCTCAAAGCTTTGAGGACTAAGTAATTGCTGGAAGCCCTAGCTGGAAGTGCACATTTTTAAGCACTGCAAGTACTGGAGAGAGTTTCCTCTGGTTTCAGTTAATAATAGAGCACGTTGTGTGCAGATAGTTTGCTTGGTCAGTTCATTTTATTGTGTGTAAATACACTGCAGAAACCATTTTGTCTGTTGCTCAGCTGGCATGCTGTTTGTAAATCCAGTGAATTAAGGGGAACAAGCAACCTGCTGTGGTCTCTCTGTGAAACACGGTCCATTTAAAATGCAGACCTGTGAGGGATACAGCTGGGCTGCTGAGGAGTTGGAAGGATGGTGAGCAGAGCAGGAAACATGTGCAGCAGAAAGTAGACCTCCAGGCACATCCCGTGCCACAGCACTTCACCAGTGATGTGAGCAGCCTTGGTGAGAAAGGAGCTTCTGCTCTCCCTTGTGTGGTATGAAACTGAGGCTCCCCTGATCTCAGTGAAAATGATGTTGTTCTGCACTTAGAGCAAATGGGAACAGAATCTGGCCAACTGTTAATAGCTTTTTGTATTTGGGGCCGAAATAAAGTGGCTGTGTGTGCAAATAATTGTGCAAGCGTGACTGCTCGGTGCCTTATAAAGGGAGACTTCAATATGTAGTTGTTGGAAATACAAACTGTTTGGCACAAGTCTCCCGGCTTGGCTGAGCTGTTCGTGCCCTGTGACAGCAAGAGCAAAGGTGATTTGGAGTCCTGGGATCCACAGGGCCAGTGAGTAATGCAACTCAGGGCAGAGGCAGTGCGTGGCTGCTACGTGATTACAGATGCTGTTTTGTGTACAAAACCCCATGATTAATTATTTTTTAATTTTCCATTATCTCAATATCTATGTGTGAATCTGAGCTATTTGACTTCAAGGGTGTGACACATAACTAGAATAAAATAAAAAAGGGTTTGATAAAAGAAGTTACTTGTTTTGATACAAAGATCTTCTGATGTCACCAGTCTGATGAAATTGGTTAAATCTATGGGCAGAATCGAAAAATTTTGTGGGAAGAATAACAAGTTGAAAAGAACTCTCCTTCTGCTCTGTGTCCTGCGTTTCTCACAGTGTTTTGACCTATTCCTCTGGACAAGGATAATTTAGGACTATAAAAGAGACCATTTGAAGCAGTCCCGTTGCTGTAGCTTAACACACTGTCACTTCTCAGCTTCAGGAGCTCTGCTCTCATGTCCTGGTGTGAAATGATACCTGTTGGCTTAAGCCAGCTTCATACTGTGGAATTCTTACCACCTGCTAATCTCACTGCGAGTTAACAGCTGTCCTTAGCCTGGAAATGTGGCCATCCCTTTCATAGTCCAGGCAGCAGAGAATGCATTTCTCAAGGCCAAGATTTAAAAGTGCTTCCAACCCTCCAAACAGAAGGACATTTTACTTAGGCAAGATTTAGTTATTTCTTTTGTTTTTTTCCCCTTGTAGCATGTAAAAGTGACAGTACAAGTGCCGATGGTGTGGAGAGACGTGAATCGGGACGCAAGTGTGTGTTTGTGTGTGTTTCAAACATGTTTGAAAATACTGTCTGGCAGAAGTTGTACTGGCTGAGATCCAGCAGCTTGCGTCCAGTTGATGTCACTGGAAGACGTGCACACAAAGTGAAAGTCCTGTGTGGCCTTTAAGCTTCTGTTCCTGGGGTACATGAGGTTTTATTCAACAGAGAAAAGCTGAACCATCCAGTTTTCTGGGTAATTGATAGAAAATAGGCAGCATGTAGAGCAACTGTGCTGATATATGAGATACAGCGCTTGGATCCTTCCCCTTTGCTGGGCACTGCGGTCAGTACTGGGCACCTCAGTACAAGGAGGACATTGAGGGGCTGGAGCAGGTGCAGAGAAGGGCAGTGGAACTGGGGAAGGGCCTGGAGGTCTAATGGGGAGAGGCTGAGGGAGCTGGGTCTGGTTAGTCTGGGGAAGAGGAAGCTGGGAGGTGAGACCTTGTTGCTGTCTGCAAACTACCTGAAAGGAGGGTGGAGAGAGTGAGGGTC
The DNA here is from genome assembly GCA_013400115.1 of Rhinopomastus cyanomelas. Classification (NCBI taxonomy): domain Eukaryota; kingdom Metazoa; phylum Chordata; class Aves; order Bucerotiformes; family Rhinopomastidae; genus Rhinopomastus; species Rhinopomastus cyanomelas. Next base: position 176,445 of record VXBP01008816.1, read on the forward strand.
GGTCTCTTCTCCCAAGTCACCAGCAATAGGACAACAGGAAATGGTCAGGGGAACATTAGGTTAGACATCAGGAAAATGTCTTCCCTGACAGAATGGTCAGGGGTTGGAACAGGCTGCCCTGGGAGGGAAGAAGTCGCTATCCCTGGGGGGGTTAAAAAAGCGAGTAGATGTGGCCCAGGGGGTCAGCATTTAGTGGGCAGGGTGGGATTGGGTTGATGGTTGGACTGGATGATCTTGGAGGTCTCTTCCAACCTTAACGACCTTGTGATCTGTGATCTGTGCCAGCCTGCCCTGTCTGCGGTGTGCCTCTGTGACTGCAACCGAATGCCATGCTGATGACACAAGGCACTCTGAATGGACACTTCATGGAGCAGGAGTCACTAACTGATGGTACTTGATAATTTTTAAGGAGGTGAGTAGTACAGCAGTTGCTGCTCATCTAGATCACAGAAATAGCCTGAGAGAATATGTTCTCCAAAGTGAAACATTCTCCAATATGCTTTCTAACAGGTTACTTGTGTGTGTTTACTCCACCAGTATCTCTTTCCCTAAGCCACGCAGAAAATTAGGTTTTCTTATTTAAGTATATGATGAGTAACTCTGAAAACTCTCTGGGGTACACTGATGTTAAGTGGGATCAGTGGAAAATCAGGCCTGCTAGGTGTTGTGTGTTTGGCCAAAGGAAGGGGCATTTCCATTTTCTATTGCTGTTTCATTTGGATGAGGGATTGACATGCACTGTCAGCAAGTTTGCTGATGACACAAAGCTGGGTGCTGTCGCCGACACCCCAGCAGACTGTGCTGCCATTCAGCAAGACCTGGACAGGCTGGAGAGCCTGGCAGGGAGAAATGTAATGAAGTATAAGAAGGATAAGTGTAGAGTCTTGCATCTGGGCAGGAACAACCCCAGGTACTAGTATAGGCCGGGGACTGAGCTGTTGGAGAG
>VXBP01008816.1:177473-193901 GCA_013400115.1 Rhinopomastus cyanomelas
TTGGACTAGATGATCTTTCGAGGTCCCTTCCAATCCCTAATGATTCTATGATACTGTGGGCCAGCTGATCTGCATAGCAGTAGGCCCACCAGTCTTCCTGCAGGTGGTTGAAGGATTTTGGGACAAAGTGAGAAATTAAAAAATTCATCAGTTCCTTGTCTCTAGCCCAGCTGAACAGCTGTCTGGAGAACAACGTAGCACTGGTCTTACTGCCTTCCAATGTTTGGGGCTACTGGTCTTAGATGCTGTTAGGTGTTGGTTGTGTGAGAGGAGGATTTTGCATGAATGAGAAGTGGGGTACTGCTTCAACCTCTTGGCACGCAGAGCAGGCTGAGGAGAAGGAATAAGATGAAGAGAAAATCCTTTTAATCTGGGTGGTGTCAGCTCATCATCATCAGTTCAGTAATTGCATAGTTGCAAGCCTACTGCTGCTTGCTTGGCAAGGGGCAGATCATGAATTACAGAGTGCAGCATGCTTAGGGTTTTTAGATACTGACAGGCTGATACCACCTAGAATAACCCCTCTGAGCACGGTGATGTCCAACACAAGCTACAGTTGAAGAACTGAATAAACTCTTGCCCTGTGTGTCACCCGTAAGACATCGCGCAGGCTACATGCCGAAATGTAAAGCTTCCTCCCTTTCTGCTTTGCCAGCAGCTTCACCGTGCATCAGCTTCTCTCTGGTGTGAGCCACAAGGTGAGAAGTAGTGTAGCATGGCCAGCTGGAAGAGTGGCAGTCCTGTGCCCATTGACCTGAAAAGTGCTGGAGCAACTGGGTAATGGTGCTGGGCAGGGCAGAGGAGTGCAGCAGGCACACTGATGGGCTGTTCTGATCGCCAGCAAGACTGAGACCCCATTTTGGGATGTTTAGGCGGTATCGTGGGTCACAGTGTGGGGCTGAATTCAGTGAGCACGAGATCACACTCACTATATGGTTGCTAAGCAGGCAACAAGAAGGGATTTTACTCTTTGTGGCTTGAGAGAGGTGGAGGAAGGTAGAGAAGGATCTGGCTGGGCTGTGGGGTAGTTGTACAGTACAGCCAGAGTTTACAATTTATCTCAGACCAGACTGGAGATAATCTGGGATTCTTCAGCAGTACTTACAAGCATTTGACAGTCGCTGTGCTGGAGACCTTACTCACTGCCCGGGGCACTGACAGTTTGTCCCCTCTTGTTTGTCACATGCACCTGAAGATTTAATACTTTCCTTCTGTAGAATACAGCACTGCCCTGTCCTGTCAAACAGCTATTCTTTTCTGCCATTCTCATGGAGATGTGTGATGATATCACTTCCCAGCGAGGGGCTGGTGAATCACTTTGTTGGTGTTCATGAATCACTTCTTTGCTACCAGTTTCTGCCACTGGTCTTAATATAATTTCAAAAAGCACAACTCATCATTTCAGAGACCTTTTACTATTGTTAGAGACAATACTGGAGTTACTGCATACCGCACTGGGCTCAAGCTCCCAGCAAGCAACACAAGAGCTTTCCCAAATCTATTTGTGTAGTTGAAGGTGTTGCCCAGCGATGGATCTCTCCCCAGCAGTGAAGAACTTGCTGTCAGCAGGAAGAGCAGAGGGAGCATGTGCATTTTCTCACGGGCTCCGCTGGGTGATCTGATAGTTCACAGCTCTGCTGTGTGTCTGATAATCTCTTGTCCAGAAGCAGAAGCACTCAGAACTGTCAACCAGGTGTGCAAAGGCACTTCTCATAGTTGAGAGCCTCTGATTTTTTTATTGTCTGCCTAGTCCTTAATCTGCAACAGCTTTGCACCTCAACTAGTGGAAAGAAGCAAGAGTATGCAGGTCCTTTAGAATTTCCTTGTCCAAGGGAGAACAGGCAGCAGTTTCTTTGCATTGAGGCAATGTCAAAGGTCTTCGACACAGGGCTCTTTCCTGGGGGAGAAGGAGTTGTGCATGATGTGCGATCTTGCGAGCGTAAAGGCAGTTGTGATTTATTCTTGGCAAAGCCTGAGGCTGCTTGAAGTCTTTTTTTATGACAGCACTAATATGTTGGCAACTAGAAGTTCAGGGAACCGCACAAGAAGTGCAGAGGTGACTTTGCCCATTACCTTGCTGCAAGAGCTGAGCATGCCTTGTCATAAAGATCCAACCTATTTCTCTGACCAAGCACAGCACATGCCCTTGTCGAGCCCACTGCTGCCTTCGGAGGGTATTATTTTTTCTTGACCGTTATGCCATTCCTTTTCTCTGTTACACATTGCATGATGCCAGCTGGTATGTGTAACATGTTCAGTAGAATTTTAAAGCGAAGCTTCTTTGGAGTAGGTCAGTATGCTGTGCGGGACATGGCCTGTGTGTGGGCAGCATCTGACAGATTCCTGTCACTGTTACCCAACAGGCTTGTCAGATATGACAGCACCTGCCTGCAGACTGCACTGACACAGATACCAGCCAAAATGGGAAGCGTTAATGGTATTGTTTGCCCTGTGTGCTCACATTCATAGTCACTCCCCACTGTGAGAGGTGCAGCGTGAGTATCTGCACGGCTATGTGCTAGAGCAAAGATGCCAGCTACCCCTCAGATCTGAGCATCTGATGTGAAATTGTGATAGAAAAGCAACGCAGAAGTTGATTAAGAATTTTTCAGTTGCCGGTGACTTTTCTACGCCTAGGCGAGTAAGCAGGGAACCTCTCTAAAAGATTTCTCATTCTGGAATTGTTGCAAAGGACCAGAGCTCACTTATCGTTTGCCAGGAAGCTCTGTTCTCACATTTGTGGTGTGCCTGCATCCTAGAAATTTCTTTTTCATTTCTCTTTTGCAATGGATGAAATCCCCTGGTAGCTGTTTTTAATACTGAAGGATTATTTTACTTTTTCTGCCTGTGTTGCAGCCCTTAGTGTGTTTTATGTATGTCAGTAACACTCTCTAGCAGGGATTCTCAAAATAGCAAATGCCTAACCTTCTCTCTAAGCTTGTCTGTGGTCCAAGCCACTTAATTTTCCATGTGGTCCACTGTCAGCCCTCCATTGCAAATGATCTCCCCTTGTATCCCACAGCCTAACTTTTCCTACTCTGTGGTGTGGAGCTACTGACCATTGAGGTCAGTAAGTCAGGCTGGTGTTAAGGCAATACCTGCGAGAATGTCCTAGTCACACGGTTTGTAGTCATTTTGTTACGCAGTTTGGTTCCCTGCGGCCCTGATCTCCACTGCATGGCCTTGGAAATCAGTTGATTTGAATGTAACTTCCTTTTTCATTTGCAGTCCCCAGGGACTGTAATTGCAGCATTGCTTGTAACCGCGTTGAATTAAGAGTGAGAGCCCAGCTTTACACTCCCAGACCAAAGGATACGATGGCTACTAGTAACCTTGGTGCCTTTTTGATTCTTATTTGCATGGCATATGGTCATGTTTTTTTGAAAAAGAAAGTTATTTCTTATGTATCTATTACAAATTAAGAAAATAGTGTGTCTTCTTCTCCCTTATGTGCACACCTTCTCCTTCTGTACCCTTTCATGCTGTGAAGGAAGACAGAGGATACTTGACAAGAGAGACCCAGTTGTATGGGTCAACTTTACTCTCAATGAACCCAGGTTATCCTGGCTTTATGGAGATATGACGTACAAAGGCCTTCCTGGGAGAGAGATCTTACCCAACGAGCAGCATGGGATAAGGCTCAGAGCACAGAGGAGAAAATAAGATGTAAGAACAAAGCGTAAGAAAAGTAGACGGAGAGAGAGAGTGAGCAGGGAGGACGAAGACCAGATTGGCTGGGAGCACACTGAGGTAGGGCTGCATAAATGTGCACTGGAATCTTGAGCAAAGTCAAAAGGAGTTTTCCCAGAACGAACAGTGGTCTTAAGAACTTTGATCTGATATGACAATAAAGAGAATCACGGTCATCCTACTGTGCGTCAGATCTGCATTTGGAATGCCAAGCTTTGTTTTTCTTTGAACGTCTCAGTCTTGCACAGTCCCATTACAGCAGTGGTGGGCAGTGTAGCTTTTGTGGAGAGTGAGTTTCTGTCCTTGGACAACTGTACTGGTCATGAACACTTTGGTAAAAGCTGTTCCGAGAGTGAACACAGGCTGGTGGAACCAGTAACAGCGGCTGTTTAGAAAGCAACACTGAAATTGCCGTGGCACAACACGGTAATGTTTTCCCCAGCCAAGCAGTGGGATGGTGTCTGGAGATCTCTGATGAAATCTGGCACGGCTGAGGGGCAGACAGGCTGTTCTGGTGCTTGCTTGTCTGCTGGAGAAGGTGTACCTGTGCAACATGGGGAAATACTGGCTCATGCTGAAACTTCCCTAAGAGCTCTGATTAGAAGATGGAAATGTGATGCTTTTAAAAAAGATACTTTACTGACAGAAGGCAACAAGTAATCTTATCTTTCACCTTTCTAGATACCTCAACAGCTAAAGATTTAGACTAGAAGAAGTTTGAGCACTACTTTGAGGCTATTAAAGTCTTCTTGATCAGTTTATGGTACTCGTCTGGAGGAACAATGTCCTACTTCAAATTAGTTTAATCCTCACTCTGTTATTTTTAGTGGTCAAGTTAATAGCTGACTGTCAGAGAGCACAAACCCTCCCCATACCAGCTTGTATTTACTTATGTGTTCTCCTAAGAGTAGGGTCCCACCATGCCAAGATGTCTCTCTCAGCTTCTAAACATAAACCAGTCTACATGAAGCTACCCCTGTTCACTGCTGGGGGTTGGACTAGATGACCCTGAAAGTTCCCTTCCGACTCACAGCATTCTGAGATTCTGTGATTTCTTCACGTGTGAAGATGTATAGAAGAACTTCAGGAGCTTTGGTGGCAGTTCATTGAAGTGAGGAATCAAAACTGTGTTTTCAGGACATCTTAGTAATGTACACGAGTGCTTGGAATGTGTCTGAAACGATAAAAGTATTTTAAGGTTTGCTCTTGCTCTATGTGTTGTTTTCCCCCCCTCTTTCTTCCCAAGCATTGTTTCAAAAATGTCAGAGAAACTACGGCTGGACATTTCTCCTGTTCCCACCTGTGCATTTGGATGTGAAAGAATAGCACGAACACAGAGAGGCCTTGACTCCTTCTTGGGTGCATCTGGTTGATTTTCTTAGGCAGTCCACTGCGCCTGCGATCAGTCTGGGAGCAGCTGATGATGAGCTTCGCCAAGATACGGTACTGGGCTGCTGATCAATTTTGTGTCTTTCAGAAGACTTGAAAAATAAACTCAGGAGCCTCACCATGAGGATATTAGCCACGACTGTATCTTCAACAGCCATCTTTCCCCCCTGAAATAATTTCTTGTTGAAGGTAACTGTGGGTGGTCTTCCTTTATCTAATTTCTGTAAATTCGGTACATCGCTTTCTAGCTATGTGGCTGATGCTGGTGTTTATGTGAATGGCTATTTGGAAAAGGAAAGATCAGATGTTTGTTGTTTCATTTCAACATAAATCAAACTTTGTGCTCAAATAGCGGTTCTAGTTTAGCCACAGGAATAGCTTTAGTCTTGCTAAGTGTCTGGAGAGTACTGACTACAGAGACATGATTTTAAGCAGCCTATAATAGTTTCTACAGCTGTTAACAGTTCACAGAAGAAAGGCGGCATTATTCGTCGGTGTTTGAAATGTGCATGACTTGCATTGCACAGAAGTCAGATTGGGAGAATGTCAGAATATTTTTTTTTCTGAAATTCTGCCAGGAAAGTCTTCAATAACTGGAGAAATTCTTTTCACTGGTGAAATCAACATGCAGCACATTGTGTTATTATAATTGCTTATAGCTCACCATGAAAGTTGTCTTTGTATGTGTGGATGTACAGCTTGTACTGTTTTGTTTTTATTTATTCTGCATTCTTTATTATAATGCTTTTTCCTTTTTGTCCAGACCAGAAAGATTGTTATTGAGTCTTCCACAAAGCTGAAATAATGCTGTGTGTTACAAAAATGTTAACAATTTGAAGAAGTTATAAAAATTTATAAGTTGGCTGAATACTCCGAAGATTTCTGCATATTTTAATATAAATAGGTAATGCAAATGTTTGTTCTTTGCATTTAAAGGTGGGTCTCTGTTTTCTGAAGGTCTTGTATATAAATCTGATTCCTATAATGACATTAGAACAAACCCGGTATTTTTTCAGATTGTATAACAGGGAAAAGGTATTTGCAAAAGGCATGGAAAACACGTGGTTTTCTCTGAATGTCATATAGTCATGAAATTTAACGTAAAGGGTGCCAGTTGTTTGAATGACTCAGTTAAGCACTTTTAGGGACTGACTATTGTAGTGAGCTGAGATCTTTCCATTCAGTTCTGTGGGTCCTGGGTTGGCCCACAAGAGGAAAAAAAATGCTGCAGCTCAATGAGAAGTAAGAGGAGCTGATTTCACTATAGACAGCGTGAAGTTCCAGATTGTCCTGGTAGGACTCACACAGAACTTCAGTCATATAAAACCAAAGAAGTGACAGAGGCTGAAGAAAGTATTTTAGAAGAATTTAGTGTTAACCATGAGTTTGAGCTTTACTAGTAACTACAATCAGAAGTCAGAACAAGAGAGTTGAAAAAAAAGAAAGAATAGAGAGAGGAGAAAGGGAAGAGGTGAGTGACAATCCTGGCAAATAAGAAAGGACCTAAATGATGACAAACAGTTTTAACAAAGACTAGTCCAAAATGGCAATGGTTTGAGTGTTACGGTCCACTGGATGTGCTGGTTGGGCAAGCTGCTGTTTCGGGAGGGTGGAGAAAAGCAATGTGAGTTTCATGTGGTTGTACAGAGTTGAAAGGTTTTGTCAAGTTTCCCTGACAGAGAACGAATGTCCAATGCTCCAAGCCTGTGGAGAAGGCCAAAGTTGAACAGCACTGGAAGAGGCAACCAGAAGCTAGAGTGGAGAATAAGGCCTCCAAGAGAAAGAAATGGAGGAGGACAGATGCAGGGCTGTGTCGGTGTGTTTAAAAACTTTGAAAAGATGCCATTCCTTTAGCGTACAACTTAAAAGGACTGACCGTGCGATGATTTTGTCCAACAAAACCCTTCAGAAGGGACGTAAATGACTTTCAGGCGTATGCAAGATGACAGTGAAGCTAGCTGGAGAATCACTGTCTGCCGCCTGCTCAGTATAAAGTGCTCCTCAGGAAAGTTGGTGCCTGTTTTAAGGCTACTGCAATTCAGTATTTTAGCATGGTTCCCTCCTGTTGTATTGCCCAAGGGATTTTGATAGGGCTGGAAGCACCAGCTCGATTAAGTTCAAAACTAATGTTCAGAAGCACCAGGTTTTTGATAGATCTTTTTCTCAGGACATCTTAGAACACGCTTTGCTCTGTTCAAAGGCTTTCTTGGTCATTGTGGCCAGTGCTATGTAACAACATTGCTGCTAGCTTGCCGTTTGCTCTGTAGAAAGCTGCTTCTCTTTTTTCAAAGGCTGCTTTCCAAAGGGAATGACTGTGGTAAGTGAATCCTGTAAAACGTATGCTCTCACAAAACCAAATTCACTTCAGGAAAGTGTTGATTCTTCAGTCTTTTGTGAGTCACTTCCACTGCAACATTCTCTGGAATCATTCATTTCTGAGTGTTAAAAATGACTGGTTGGTAATGGGGAGTTATCACAGATTCGGAGGTATTTCTACGTTCCTGTCAGCGTGCCACTTCATGCTGTATTTATTCTCACAGAGCCTCTTATATAAAAGCACCACTTTGCAGAGCGGAGGCGCAGAAAGAATAAATGATGTAGATAAGTCTGTGTAAGGAAATGTGTTGCAGGACTGATCTTGGGTTTCTTTCTGATGTTCAGCATCTGGATGAGCTCTCTCCTTGCCCTGCATCACAGTTCCTGCTGGTCTGCTGTGGCTCTGGGTCGTCCCATCCAGCGCAACCCAAAAGGCAGTTAACAGCGACCAGGTGTGTCTGAACATTAGCAGAAAGCTTGATAGGATTCTTAACTTTAGTGACAGGATTATCTCAAATATTGTGATGATTAGCTGATGTGAATGTGTGTAGTACCTAAGTATAGCATGTTCAGGTGTGCCAAACCTTTGAAAACGGGGGAAGCAAAAAGTACGTGGGCAGTAGGATAGTGCCAGGAGCTATCCTTGCTCCAAGCAATGGGCAGACACCACAGTCTGGCTTTTAAACTTTGCTAAAATGATTTGCTAGCAAGATTTTGGCTTATGAAAGATAATGAAATGCACAAGCAGAACACAAATATCTTAACTAGATCTTGTCAGCAGCTGTGAAGATAAATTTTAACAATGTTAGGATTTTCCAAGCCTCTCTCAATATTACTGTTTTGCCTCGCTCAATGTTGTATTTCTTTCTCCAAGAACAGTTGGTCTTCAGTGCTTCTGAGCACTGTTTCCTTTGAAGCTCTTAGCTAACAAAAGGCGATCCAGAGAAGTCTGAATTAATCTCTACTTAGAAACTGGCCATGCTCAATCTATAAACTATGTAGACATTTTTTCTTTCATAGGGAAAGGCAGAAGAGGGCAATAGGTGCAGGATGTGGAGAGAAGAAGCAGTGCCATGACTCTACAGCATTTCTGCATGTTGAGTCAGGGAGTGACATTTAAACAATTCTCACTGCACCCAATGTGAAAACTGTGATGCAGATCAAATTTCTGGCTATGCTCAGAGAGCGGCGAGGAGGCAAAAGGTCAAGGCACCTATCTATAGGTAGCTTTTCCTGTTTTTCAGATGTCAAGGGAGCTTACCAGCAACCAAAATGGGTCTTTAATGCCTCTTTTTTTGTGTGTCGTTCGCCCCCCGCCCTGCCCCCTAATCATTCTTGGAGGGACTGAATGGCTACGGACTTTCCATCTTTAGGTCTGGTGATTCAGCCAGCATGAACTCTTGACCAAATCCTAGCTGGTTTTCTGCTTTTGTTTTTCTAAAATATTTTACATTGTATTGTGCTCAGTTCTGGGCCCCTCAGTTTAGGAAAGGTGTCGAGGTGCTGGAATGAGTCCAGAGAAGGGCAACTCGATTGGTTAAGGGACTGGAAGATCAGCCCTATGAGGAGAGGCTGAGAGAGCTGGGTTTGTTCAGTCTGGAAAAGAGGAGGCTCAGGGGTGACCTTATCGCTGTCTATAACTATCTGAAAGGTGGCTGTAGTCAGGCGGGGGTCAGTCTTTTCTCCCCGGCCACTGGAGACAAGACAAGGGGTCATAGTCTTAAGCTTCATCAGGGGAGGTTTAGACTTGACATTAGGAAAAGATTTTTCACTGAAAGAGTGATCTGGTCTTGGAATGGGCTGCCCACAGAGGTGGCTGAGTCGCCGTCCCTGGAGGTGCTCAAGGTTAGGCTGGATGAGGTGCTGAGTGGCATGATCTAGATGTTAGATGTTAGCATTACTGGATTTATTTGGATTTAGGTTGGACTGGATGATCTTTATGGTCTTTTCCAACCTTATCATTACTGTGATACTGTGATACATTTAGCAAGGCATGAAGCCCTCCCTGCTCTGTTATGGGGTAAGAGGAAGGACTGTGCTCTTTGTATGGGTTAGTCCTCAAAAACCAGTTCTCTGTGCTTCTGAAAACCATTTCAACTGAAACAATTGAAAAGGAATCGTTGAATTTTGACTAAGACCTGACTCTTACCTGCCCCTGGGTTTTTGATGCTGTCTGTTTTTGTGGATTTTCCTTTGATGTTTAAGAAGGGCTGATTTTCATTTGAAAGAATATTCTACATATGTTATTGCACAGGAAGCCCATGTACATTTGTTTAGTTGCTTGTTACTTGTATTGACAGTGATTTCAGTTCCTCTGCTAGTCAGATGGTTTTTGATGACTGAATTCTCTGGGGTGCTCTTTTTAGGGAATATGCTGGTGGTTATCCCCATTATTGTGTAAGCAGTAGGTTTAATAAGGACTTGTAGCAGTTTGTAATTTTAAGCACCGTGACAATGATACTGGGTGGGAAATCTGTAACCTGGGAAAGCTACAAACCAAAGCAATTGTACCCTGAAAATGAAAATCATAGAACGTTCTTTCAAAGTTCCATATGTTTGTATATTATCCCAAATGATACATCATGAAAGTAAAGAAAATACTGCTGTAGTAGGTTTGAGACCTAAGATGGAAACCTGTTACAGTTTATCTTTGAAAACCCAGAATCACAGAATCACTCTGGTTGGAAAACACCCCTGAGATCATCGAGTCCAACCATCTGTGCTACCCTGTAAGTTCACCCCTAAACTTTATCCCTCAACACCTCATCCAAACAATCTTTAAATACATCCAGGGATGGTGACTCAACCACCTCCCTGGGAAGCCCATTCCAGTGCCTGACCACCCTTTCTGTGAAAAAGTTTTTCCTAATATTGAGTCTAAACCTACCCTGTTGTAGCTTGAACCCATTCCCTCTTGTTCTTTCACTAATTACTTGTGCGCAGAGACTAGCGCCAACCTCTCCACACTGTCCTTTCAGGTAGCTGCAGAAAGTGATGAGGTCTCCTCTCAACCTCCTCTTCTTCAAACTGAAGACCCAGCTCTTTCGATCTCTCCTCATAAGCTTTATTCTCCATGATCTTCACCAGCTTCACCAGCCCTCCTCTGCACCTGCTCCAGCACCTCCACATCTCTCTTGTATTCAGGTCCCAAAACTGGACATCATACTCAAGATGCGGCCTCACCAGTGCTGAATACAGGGGGATGATAACCTCCCTACTCCTGCTGGCCACATTATTTCTAATACAAGCCAGGATGCCATTGGCCTTCTTGGTCCCCTGGGCGCACTGCTGGCTCATATTCATCTTCCTGTCATTTAGAACCCCCAGGTCCCTCTCTGCCACACCTCCCCAAACCTGTAGGGTTGCATGGGGTTGCTCTGGCCCAAGTGCAGGACCTGGCACTTGGCCTTTTGAAACTCATGCCATTAACATTGGCCCATTGCTCCAATCTATCCAAGTCTCTCTAAGGAGCTTCCCTACCCTCTGGCAGATGAACACTCCCTCCTAACATGGTGTCATCTGCAAACTTACTAATGATACACTCTGTGTCCTTATTGAGATCATCAATAAAGATGTTAAGCAGAGATGATCCCAACACCAAGCCCTAAGGCACACCACTACCCAAAATTACCTCCTTCACACCTTGTGTCTTCTTATTTCCAACAGCAGTTCTTTTAAAATGATACAAGGCATCCAAAACGCAGGACATCAAGGTATGTGTATGCTAGTAACGTTGCAGTTGACTAACAAATTCCCACGTCATTTGGTGTTTGGAAACATCAAACTGTCTCAACTAGGGCTGTCTTTGCAGTGGAAGTTCAGCCTTGTTTTGTTTCGAGACAAGGTATCATAACTTGATCACACAGGGTGATTTTTTTTAATTATCTAGTAGAGATTTTGAGCAGAGCAATCAGGAGGGAGCTGGAGCATCCATTGCTTCATGTTTTGTAACTTGAGGACCAGCCCTCTGTCCACCGCCTTGTGGCACTAATACTGTGCCATGCTGATCCTGCATGAGACTGAGTTTGATTGTAGTGGATATGTTGCATATGTAGCCCATAGGGGAGCATGTAAGTGTCTTTGCTGCTGTGACTTTGGCATCCTTGGTGATAGATTGCATTGCTGAAGTAATAGAATCATTAAGGTTGGAAGAGACCTCAAAGATCATGAAATCCAACTGTCAACCCAATGCCACCGTGCCCACTAGACCATGTTTTCTAGTGCCACATCTACCTGTTTTACGAACACTTTCAGGGGCGGTGACTCCACCACCACCTTGAGCTGCCTGTTACAGTACCTGACCCCTTTTCCAAGTGAAGACATTTTCCCTAATGTCTAATATAAACCTCCCCTGGCATGACTTGAGGCTGTTTCCTCTTGTTCTATTGCTAGTGACTTGGGAGAAGAGACTGACCCCCACCTCTCTACAACATCCTTTCAGGTAGCTGTAAAGAGCAATAAGGTCTCCTCTCAGCCTCCTTTTCTCCAGACTAAAGAACCTCATTTCCCTCAGGCACTCCACATAAGACCTGCCCTCCAGGCCCTTCACTAGCTTTCTTGGTTTTTTGGACAAGAATCCAGCATCTCAATGTCCTTGTATTGAAATGCCCCAAGCTGAGAACAGTACTCAGGATGAGGCTTCACTAGTGCTGAATACAGGGGAAGTCAACAATACAAGAGCAATACAACATCCCTGATCGTCTCTGAAACCTCAGTTTTTCTGGTTTCAGAATGTAGAACACAGCCACCCTTTTGCAGTCCAGTTTCTAACGTGAGTGGACCACTGTGAATGTTCTGTTCTGGAGTGGGAAGCAAGTGTGATACCCTATGTGGAGGATACTGTTCAGATATATGGGTTGTGTCCTGAGCAGAGCAACATGAAAAAGAAAGAGAAGTTATTTCTGTTGAATGAATAATTCACACAGCGTAATTTTTCCAGAGAATCCAACTGTCATGGGTTCTCTTCTACTTGCATGATGTTGATGATGCAACTGCTGTTTTCTGGTATTTGTGGACATTTCACAATTCCTTTTGCTTTTTTGAACTCTGTGGATTGATGTGAAATGGTGTTTTATGAGCTGTTCTTAATCCTGGGGTTGGCTTGGCATGGTTTGGGTGCCTTTACTGCTTTGATGGTGCTTTCTTTTTGGATGGAAACGCAGACACTTCCAAAGTAAACACTACTGAGCTAGCAGAAACTTTCATTTCCCTGCTCCATGAAGCTCAGAATCTGGCTTTTTTTAGGGTACATTTGCTGGTGCAACTCAGATTGTACCAGTGCAAAGAAAAGAGGCACAAAGAAGAGATACCTTTGCACCAGGGTGGTTTTACTGCTCTCTTTAAGGATCGGGGGAAGGCAGATAAGCAGAACACAGACCTCTAGATGTGTAAATGGAATGGGAATGGAGGAGACAGGAGTCAAGGTATGGAATTTTGGTGTGAAACTGGGACCAAGTTGAGGTTTTGAAGGTGCTTATTGAGGTTGAGAGATGTGAGATATGGTTGGAGTGGGCTCTGGGAGTTGATGGAGGAAATAAGGACACCATGCACTTGCAGCACTACAGTGCAATACACACCACTCAGTACACGCTTGCCGCTGCAAGCACCACCGAGATTCCCGTGTGGGTCTGCAGTTTTGAAAACATCTATTTATTTTGTCTCCCTGCATGATTAGGAGGCCAATTTAGGACTTGTCTGCTTGGGGAAATCCCTGCAAAATAGGCTAGGGTACAAATTTACAGCCTACTTAAAGACCAGCAGTACATGCAGTGTAAATTCACACTTGAGCTTTCTTCACAGGAACTCCCCCGCAGAAACAAACCCTTAGAGTCACCTCTGTACCTCAGTTTGAAAGTGAGTGGAAGCTTCGCAAGATGTGGGCCTCCAATTACATATTTGTAGCTGGGTTTTTCTGTCTCCTGGGGCCTTTTTGCAGCTGCTGCAAATCACTGTCTCTTTGCTGAGGCTGGGGAAGCTGGCCACTTTACACCACTCAGGAGCTGACCCTTTGCCTCGAGTAACGTTTCATTATCAGCTGGCCAGAGGGCATTTTCCTTTTGTTGGCTTTGTTATTAAGCTTGTTCATTCACTCCCACCGCTGCTGAGGTCTTTTTCTTCTTGTTCTTTTTTTTTCTTCCCCTGTGAATTTTGTGTTGTATCTTTCCTCCCATGTAATTTCCTAATAGTGAACTAGTGACAGAGTGGGCTGCTGGTATTTAATCTTGTGGCTGGAGAGGTCAGGCTGTTTCTGATACAGACAAACACTCCATTACAGTAAACTCACAGAAAGTTTCCTCTTCAACCTGAAAGGAGAAGGAAACAGACTCTCCACCAATGGCCTTTCAAGAATGATTTCTGTGAGCTGAACTTACCCCAGAGGCCAGTTTGGTAATGTTTTGCGTAGAGGAAGGAAAAAAATGAAAAGAGGAAGACGTGCTATTTCTTCTTTCTCTTTCTGCTGAGATTTGGCTGGAGTCTTGGCTCCTTATCAGAGTCCTGCAGTGAAAACACCAACCCTTTGCACAGTGTGTTACTGAAAAAATAGTCGTTGTAGATCTCCAGCTAAAAGAGCAGAACGATTTAAACCTTCAGAGCTCTCTCTGGTCTGAGTGTTTAGGAAAACTTGCTTCTTGGCAGGGAGAACTCGGTATCGAGAAAAACACATAGTGCAGTTTGTTTGTTGCTGTGCTCTGGTGCAAGGCTGAAGATGCTGCCCCTGTCTACTTGACAGCAGCTTAATTTAAATTTATTAGGCAGCTCCAGGGATTCACAGGAGCCTAATCCTGTAATCCGTGGTGAGGCTGTATGTACGTGGTAATGCAGTGCTTCCTGTGCACGGGGTAATCTGACACAGAACGTGCTCTCTACTTGGCCAGTGTAACAGAATGTTGTCTCACTGTTGGCTGCTTAGCCTTAGCTGAGTTGCCCTTGATGAAAAAGACATGAAAACAATTAATCTAAGTCTTGCAGGAACAGGAGCTGCAAGATAATAAATATTCGTGTCCCAAACTTGACGTTGTATCATGAATTAATAATTTTAAAAGAGATTTAATTCTTCTTTCTGCCTAATTACTTGATTTGTGGCACCAGTTTGCTTAAATTTGTTTCCGTGATAACTCAAGTAAATTCATATTTCTCCCTTCTACAGAAGATTTAGTATTGATTTTCTGACTTCCTCTTTAAATGCAGTCAAAAATCCTCAGTTTGCTAAATTAAGAAACCAATAATAAGAAATGAAAACGCGCGCTGTATTGCATTGCCTGAGCTCTGTGTTCCGTTAACTAGGAAGTGTGCTGTCGATTATTAAAATACGCATTTGTATACAAATATTTTGTGTATACAATGCATATTATATGTAAAATACATATTTTATATACATTTGTATATAAAAATACGTATTTGTATGTAAAATAAATATATATGACAATACTTACAACACATATGCTTAATTTACCCCACCATTCTGGAGTCATAGCTATATGAAAAATTAGGATGAAAGGTGGTTAGGACTTTGGTTAATTTAAGAGTGAGAGCACATCGTCAATTGAAAAATGTTATTTAAAAGATAACTTTGTAGTTGAATGTCTTCTATTACTTGAATGAACGTTGCAAGGTCAGCTGCAGACCAAGTGAAAGGAAGGTCCACAACTCATGTGGTTGCAGACATTTGTGGAAGTTGTAAGCCACAGACCTTGCAAGCACCTGGTTATTTTCTCCCATTTTTCACACACTGATTTTTATTATTTATGAAATACTTGCAGGGGAGAGACAGCATCATCCTGCTGCTCTTGGTTTGTGGTTTGTCTACCCACAGCATATACAGGACTAGGTCTAGACAGCCTGGCTACTTTACAAGCCTTGGCAACAGGATCCTGAAAGGAGTTGTGCGGCACAAACTGCTGTAAGTAGCGCTCTCGGCGTATTCCCTCGTGCTGCGTAAGAACCGTATTGCGGTTCGTGGCATACGCTCGAATCATTGCAGAGCTGGTTGAGAAGGGGTGTTCTCCTAAGCTTGGGGAGCCCAGTGGAGCAGTGCCTGGCTGCCTGGTGCAGCGTGCTGACTCAAACAGAAAGCCTTTTTCTTTCCAGCTGTAGCTGACACAGACATTTGCTGTTCTGTCTCAGCCACAGAGTAGCTACAAGCCCAGCCAGATCAGCATCTCACTGCCATCACAGTCTCTTGGCCAAATGTCTGCTTAAAATTCCAATTTAAAAAGAGTAGTCAGAATTTTTCAGAGACAGAGTCCCCAAGTCAGTGATCAACTGAGTGTTAAATGAAGAGTGATGTGTGTCTCTGGCAGCCTTCACACCTACAAGAAGCCTATTCAGTGCCCGACTGTGCTCTATTTCATCTACTATCTACCTGCTTTACGTGTTTGGAATGAAAATGCTCAAAATCCGATTCTCCCCAGGAGACGGGGGCCCTGTCACCCACACTGCTGGGTGTTCCCGAGCCAGTCAAACCTGATCCAGTCCTTGGGCCTGTTCCACTGGGGCTTGAACTGCCCTCTCACAGGTGTGGCAGAGACCTCCACTGCAAAATGGGCAGCTTTGCCAAGATCACCGGAGCACGAGGTAACTGCATGCGAGTCTTGTTTGTACCTCTGTGCCATACTGTGAATCCCTTGGCCGTTTCTACTTCCTGGCAATGCTGCTATTGCCGAGAGAAGCCCTGGTGTGGCCCTGCAAAAGCTTTGAAACCAGCAGGAGAGGTTCTGTCTGCATTCGCGCTGACGGAGCCTTGATCATCCCTGCCACCTCCTCAGCTAAGCAGCATGGCCCGGGCAGACCCTCTGTGGAAGGGTTAAAACTCCTGCAGAAGCCAAAGGAAGGAAATAAGTCAAAGCTGTGTTGGAAGGAGGGGCTGGGTTACAGGTGTTTGTCTGGAAAGGAAGTTTCCTGCAAGATACCAAGGTCACGTGGCAGGAATGTCATGACCTGATTTCCAAGCCCTTGGTCCAATGGCTCCTTTTCATCTTCTCTGTTTGAAAAAATACAGATAGTCTCCTGCTGGCTGGTGACAAACAGTGGGGC
>VXBP01008817.1:0-26555 GCA_013400115.1 Rhinopomastus cyanomelas
TGCCTAGTAGTTCCCTGGTTAAGCACGCAGGTCTTCTGGCTCTTGACTCATTCCTTGTTGGGATACTCATTTCTTGTGCTGCAAGAAAGCGGTAGCTGATGCTACCAGCCTACTGGCTACACTTACAGCAGTTTCCCCCTTCGGGCTCCTGGTTAGGCCTTCCTTGCATAGAGGTGTGCAAGCTGGAAACAAAGCTTAAGGCAGAGGGTTACCTCCTCCAAGAGCTTGTTTTGTCTGAAAGCCCTGGGTGTTGTTTTGTTCTTGATGGGAAGACATCAAGGAGTCCAAAAGTCTCTGCAGACTGACTTGTACTTTGCTTGTGCCTACCTGCTGCCTGCACCCAAACACACTGTCCTCATGACATCCGTGGGAAAGCACAAGAATCTGAGGGGTGTAGGTGAGGCACTGCAGGACAGAGTTGATGAAGCAGGCATTGCCCTGGTTGCAGGGACCTGCGACAACCCTCTGTCTTTGCTGCCACTCCGTGCAGATCTGCTCCTCTGCTGTGCACAGACTGGAGCGGGGGGCCTTCTCTGCCGCCTCCTCCTCTTGGGCCTCAGGAGCAAGAGGCACTTCCTCAGCAAGCGTGGCCAGGCCAGAAGATGCCGTAGTGCTGTCTGTAGGTGCAGCGGGACAACAGACAGGAGACTGGACTAACGTTCCTTCACGTCCTGCCATTACCTGCCCAAAGTGACTGTCCCAGGGTGGTGCCACAGGGAGCCTAATCCTTCTTCTGGGACTTGTGACACCAGCACCTCCTGCTTTGGCGCTGCGAATTAACACCAAGCTCCACCTGCCAAACGACCACGTCCCCTGCTGTGGGCTGCCCTGTGCTGTTCTCTCCCCGAGGGTTCTCCCCTCATCCCACTGGATCAAGGAGGATGTGGCAGCGTAGCCGGGGCTCACGCACCTGTACGCCCCGCCCGCTGCAGCCGTGTGAGCCCCAGCCAGTGGCCGACAGGTACGGCCCCGGGGCCAGCAGCGGGGTCCCGACAGACTTTGTCGGCGTTTTTTGCAGATTTTCCCGAGGCCAGGACGAGGCCGGAGCCGGCAGCTCCGAGCGACGAAGCAGCGCCAGGGCCACCCGCGCCCGGCTGTTTAAAAACCGGCCAGGAGCCCAACGGCCGCTGGCCCGAGTAAACGGGCAGCCACGAGGGTCTTGGCCGGGCCCGGGACCCGCGGCCTGCGGCAGGGAAGAGAAGGGAGCGGGACCCCGCGCAGCAGAAGGGGCAGGGCAAGGCGGCGGGGCCGAAGCTAACTCGGGGCAGGCGCTGAGGAGCTCTGGAAGCGCCGGCCCCGCTGGTAGCGTCCGGCAGAAGCCCCCGAGACCCGCAGCCAGTGGCCCCGCTGCCCCTCCTCCCGCAGGGGGAGGGCAGGAGGAGGGAGCAGTCCGAGGGCTGCCCGAGCGAGGCAGAGATGGCTGGAGTCCGTCTCTGCCTCCCCTCGAGGGAGCCCCGCCAGCAGGCAGAGCCCCCCGCCGCAGAGGGCGGCCCGTCCCCTGTCGGCCCCGCTGACCTGGGGGCAGAAAGGGGCGAAAGGGGCGGCATCGCTCCGGCAGCTGCCGCTGAGGAACAGGGCCAGGGCCCTGCGAGGGGCAGTGGAGAGCGACGAGGGAACCATCTTTCCCGCTTGGAGGTGTCGCTGAGGTCTGGCCGGAGCGTCCTCCGCATCGTCCCCGCCTCAGAAAAGAAGCAGGACCGTGGCCATAGGCTGAAGGTGGCAGAGGGCCGGGTGCGTAGGCTGGAGCGGCTGCAGAGGGAGGGCTGCTGCCTCCCTGGGGCCGGGGGTGGCGGTGTAAGGAGGGAGCTGCCTTCCCTAATACCCTGCCCGCAGATTATTTGCCCCGTTGTGGTCTTTGAGGCAGGTGGTGAGGAGGTAGTGAGTAGAAGGCCAAGGGCAACAAAGACAGATTTCAGGGCCTTGGGACACCTGGTGAGGGGATGGGGAGCACAAGTCACGCTGTCCTCAGGCCCTCTGTTCGCAGGGGTAGGTAGGATGAGCCGTTAGATTGGTGCCTGGCTCTGAGCCTGGTGTTACCAGAAGCACTTGGGGTTCTTTGACCATGAGCTGGTTCACAAAACAGCCGGCCTGCCGGCATCTCCCAGTAACCATCACCACATCATCACCACAAGGTCCTGTGCTCCAAAGCGCCCCTGTCTCGCTTTGCCAGGATGAGTCAATAAAATCTGAGCTACTTTCAGTCATTCATCTGATGAGAGAGACCACTGGAAACCTCCATGTCTTAGTGGCACCTCTGCTGGTTCCACGTGGGTCTGGGAAAGCTAAAGCAGTGCTGGGGGTAGTGCTGAACCCAAGGGAGCCTGCCCTGAGCACCTGGTCAAGGGGTCCCAAACCTGCTGGTGACTGTGTGTGTGCACCCAGCTCCTGGGACAGTCATGGCTTTCGAATGTTTGTGTGAGTCCTGCAAACTGAAAACAGGGTCTGCAATGTGTGTTTTACATCATTTGAAGGATCCGACCCCTAGCAGCATTTCTGCTATCGCCCCAGATACTGATCTCTCAGTTTGTTCCGGGACCTGAAGTTCTGAAGCTCAGGTTGGTTAATTCAGTGGACACTGATGTGAGTCAGCTAATTTGAGTAGTGTTTTCACTTCATAATTAACAAGGGCATGTCTGAGACAACTTTAAATATGCTCTTTTCTTACCGAACTGTGGGATTGCTCAAGACAAGGTGACAGTATTTATTTCAACTTGTAAATCATGGCAACAGTTGTAAGTTTTCTGCCTACTCACTGCCTTAAAGCTAAAAATCAGCTGAACCAAACTTTCCAAAGATGTTGAAGCAAAAACCAGAAGGGCAAAATTCCCTTTTTTAGTTTAGATGAGTTGCTTACAGTTGTTTCCACCCTATGGGGAGCTTCTCTTCTAAGAACAAGAGAAGAAAGAGCACTAGGTGGCCAAGGAGCATTTGCTAGGTTCTTCTGGAACCTAATAAGTCTGTCAAGTCTTATCAGTGTACTGCAGCATTACACAACAGCTTTTCAGGAGTGGAAAAAATTGTGTGTTGGTGAAAACTGAAATAAATGGAGCTATAAATTCTCCAGCTGGCCTTTTGCCTGGCCAGTGAGACTCCTAAAGCTGCTTTCTGGAAGCTGTGTTAAAAGTGTGCAAGTGTCCGTTCTCCATGCTGCATCACATGCAGAAGGGGAACCTCTGACAGCACAAACCAGCTGGCTCTGTTTGAAGGTTCAGAGCTCAACCTAGGAAGGGAGTAACCTCGTAAAATGCTACTTCTTGCAGTGCTATTGTTGATTCTAAAGTTATTCTGTTGTTGATTTAAGTGTTGACTCAGCCTAGCTTTGGAGCTCTGACAAAATTGAGACTCGTAAAGTGCTATGGCCATGGGCATTCATAAAGCAATCTAATTATGAGATAATTAAGTTACATTTATCAAATTCCTAATTAAACAGCCAACTGTAAGTTTTTTAGGCTAGGAATGCTCAGCTAGGATGATTTATTTCCCACATCCTAGGAAAAAGTTCAAATGGGGGAGGGAACCACCTTCTGGAATATAATTTATATTGGAGGTGTGGTGTGTTGGAGCAAGCAAAGACTAAAGTCTTGCCCCTGCTGAGAAGTTAGCCTCATCCTGGGAGTAACTCTACAGTCTGGCACTGCATCAGGTGCTCAGCATAGCTGCTGCTCCTTGGGAACCAGGGAAATGCAAATCTGAACGCGAGAAGGGATTGCTTTGCCTCCCCTGGTGTCTTAAGCAGCTTGAGTTAAACTCAGCTCTGCCATGACAAACCCCAGAAGCAGACCTGAACAGCAGGCTGTGTGAGGTGGCTGGACAAAAGAGACATTGGGAAATTTGCTGCCCTTGTTTAACAGGTGGGGAAAAGAAGGACCTAAGATGAACTGATGATGTACTTAATATGACCTAGGGAAGCTGTAATTGAAAACCCAAAGGCTTCTGAGCAACCTTCCTTCCAACAGTCACTCCTTCCTCTGTACTGGCTGGCTCATCCTCTGTACAGGACACTTAAGGCTCCTTGGAAGAATTTTCGTAGAATCATTAGGGATTGGAAGGGATTTCAAAAGATCATCTAGTCCAATCCCCCTACCAGAGCAGGACCCCCTAGACCAAGCCATACAGTCAGTCTCTTACTTTCCATTAGATTCAGCTTTTTATTGCAGAATCCTCAAAGGATCAGGTTTCCTCTGCTTAAAGTGAACAACAATTTAAAAAAACCTGCTGAATTGGTATTTAATGGCTTGGGAACATGGGAGTCCAGAAGAACAATGTGCTGGTACTGTCGTGGAGTCTTTTGTTGGGTTTTTTTGACAATGTAGGAAGGAGGAGGATGCAGTTGGGCTCCACCAGTGCCCGTGAACCTTGCACAGAGCTGGCAAGGGTGCAGTGATTCCGCTGAGTTTGGCCACACCTAGGGGAGTGGATGGTAGGCAGCAGCATTTGACCTGGGGCTCTGGAGCAGACGTCTAGTTGGAGCCTAATAACCCTCCTCCCTGCTCATCCTAGTTACCAACAGTCCTGCTGGAAGCTGTGCTGGGTTGGCCTCGCAAACCCAGCACCCTTCCCAAGACCTCTTTTAGAAACCTGCTGCTTGCAGCAATGTCTTGCCCCAGGGTTTAGCCTCCCTCTCTCTCTTGACAGCGCTGTCATGGCTGCAGACAACTTGTGCATTCAGACACGTCTCGAGTATTCAGTTTCTATTGTTTAAGACTCTGTGTTTTCCAGAAGAAGATGACAAAACTGCCGATGAAGTTATTGGAATGGTGAACAGCCTGGGGCACTGGCTGATGCCCAGCATTAGCAACTGCCGAACTGTGGCTCAGGGCAGTGAATTCCAGCCCAAGTTATTTAAACATCTGGCCTGACTGAGAGGAGGTGTTTCTTCCAGCAGTCCCAGAGCAGCCCTTGAGGACTGTGAACTTTCCAGACCAAACAGGGATTATTTTCCTTTCACACTCACTCTGTAGCTCACAGCCAGGGATCAGAATCGTGCCTGAGGGTTGAAGGTGTTAGGCAGCTGTGCCCCCAGTGATGAACAGTTACTCTATAGTGCCCATTTTTTCTTCTGTCCCTTCAGCCTTTCCTGGTGCCTCCCCTTCTGCTTCAGGTTCCTCAGTCTGTAACAGGAGTTACAGCATTAATGACATTTACAGCCAGAACCCAGTCTGCTTTTCGCTGTCCTGACTCAGATAAACTACTGTTGGCCAGTTTCAGGCTTCTCTGGCTTGCTCAGCATCAAGAGGCCACTTGCTTGTCCCAGGGTGCAGTTTGAGAATGGCAGCAAGTTCAAGGTGCTCCAGGGCTCTTCAGCTCTGGGTACAGCTCACAAAAGAGGGCTAGTGGTGTGGGTGCACTCATGCAAAGCAGGCTGATGCTGAGAACCATGTTTCCATCTAGTTTCATCACTTTGTCTTTTGCCCTCCACCACTGTAGATCATGCAGGTCATGGGAGCTGGTCATGCTGCTCTGCTTTATCTTGCCCAGCTCAAGAAGTTTTAAGATGTAGGTTACCAGGTGAGTTGTGAAGGTTAAATTCTGATGACAGAGTAGAAGCACCTTGTTGCAGAGCAGCTCATGCTGCTTCATCACTAATGTCAAGTCCAGCTCTGGGTTCACGTTCAAGCTCTTGGTCCTTCTTTAAGGATCTGATCAGATTAGCTGAATAAGGGACAAGACCAGGAAATAGAGGCTGAGATTATATGTGACAGTTTCTTTTGTTGCAGGGAGCTGCAGCTGGAGCCACATGGTGCCAGGTTCACCCTTTGAGGGTGACAGAGCTTGTGTGTGATAGGCGGAGCTGGATTGTGCCTTAAAGCCATTCACTTCAATTCAGGTATCAGCATAATTACAAGGGGGTGAATGGAGACCAGGGGGATGTTTCCTTTTGAAGTCGTTCTCTCCTTTTCCCACTCAAGTAGCAAGACCATCACTCAGAGCAGCCTTTTCTGGGGCACACTCTATCAGAGCCATGTTAGCACCCTGAGTAGCTATTTTCATTTCAGCCAGGCAGGAAAGCAGTTAATGCAGGGATGAGATCTCAGCATCAGTCCATTGTCTGACAGCCCTTCGGTGTCAGAAGCTGTTACAGGGATATAAAGTGCCCGCAAAATGGTCTCTCAGTCTTGCCTCCCCTGATGATGTGGGTCCACACTTGCAGGAAAGGATGGTGTTGGGCAGCAGGCAGGGCCATCCCTGGCACAACAACAACACGAGCCAGAACTGAAGCCTCCCCTCATATCATAGAATCATAGAATCATAAAGGATTGGAAGGGACCTTGAAAGATCATCTAGTCCAATCTCCCTGCCAGAGCAGGCTCACCTGACTGGAGAAGCCATGGAATCAGAGTCACTCAGGGTAGGAAGGAACCATCATCCAGTTCCAACACCCCCAGCACAGGCAGGGACACCCCACCCTAGACCAGGCTAGCTAGAGCCTCATCCAGCCTGGCCTTAAACACCTCCAGGGTTGGAGCCCCAACCACCTCCCTGGGCAACCCATTGCAGGCCTTCACCACTCACGGTGAAGAACTTCCTCCTCACATCCACTCTAAATCTACCCATCTCCAGCTTTGTTCCATTGCCCCTAGACCTGTCACTACACGCCATCCTAAATAGTCCCTCCCCAGCCTTTTTGTAGGCCCCCTTCAGATACTGGAAGGCCACAAAAAGGTCACCTCAGAGCTTCCTCTTCTCCAGACTGAACAGCCCCAATTCTTTCAGTCTATCCTCATAGGAGAGGTGCTCCAGCCCTCTGATCATCCTCGTGGCCCTCCTCTGCACTTGCTGCAGTATGTCCACATCCCTCCTGTCATAAGGGCTCCAGAACTGGATGCAGTGCTCCAGGTGGAGTCTCACCAGAGCGGAGTAGAGGGGGAGAATCACCTCCCTCGACCTGCTGGCCACACTTCTCCTGATGCAGCCCAGGATCCAGTTTGCCCTCTGGGCTGCAAGTGCACACTGCTGGCTCATGTTGAGCCTCTCGTCCACAAGCACCCCCAAGTCCCTCTCCTCAGGCCTACTCTGCAGCCAGTCACTGCCCAGCCTGTACTTGTGCCTAGGATTGCCTCGACCCAGATGCAGGACCTTACACTTGGTCTTGTTGAACATCATGGGGTTGGCCTGTGCCCACTTCTCCAGCCTGTCCAGGTCCCTCTGGATGGCATCCCTGCCCTCTCGCATGTCTGCTGTGCCACACAGCTTGGTGTCATCAGCAAACTTGCTGAGGGTGCACTCAATGCCCTTGTCCATGTCACTGACAAAGATGTTGAACAAGATTGGTCCCAGGACCAATCCCTGAGGAACTCCACTTGTCACTGGCCTCCACTTGGACATGGATCCGTCAACAACCACTCTCTGTGTGCGGCCATCAAGCCAGTTCCTTACCCATCTAGTGGTCCACCCATCAAAACCATGTTCTACCAGCTTGGAGACCAGAATGTGGTGCAGGACAGTGTCAAAAGCTTTGCTCAAGTCCAGGTAAATTACATCAGTTGCTTGCCCCTCATCCACTAATGTCGTGACCTGTTCATAGAAGGCCACCAGATTCGTCAGGTAGGACTTGCCCTTGGTGAAGCCATGCTGATTGTGCCCAATCACCTCTTCACTATTCGCTTGTCTCAGCAGTGCCTTCAGGAGGATCTGCTCCATGATCTTACTGGGCACAGAGGTGGGACTGACTGGCCTGTAGTTCTCCGGCTCCTCCTTCCTACCCTTTTTGAAAATAGGAATAATGTTTCCCCTTTCCCAGTCAGTGGGGACTTCACTTGCTGAGGTAGATCTGCGCTGGCAGAAGCTGAGGGGTGCTTATCATGTCTGGTTATTAAAGCCTCCTTTTCTCTACACCCTTCCTCTTGCTTCTTTCATAGCTTAAGCCAAAAATGTTTGTCTACCACAAGCAATCATTGCCAGATTTGTTGTGTGGGCAGGACTACCAGTGAGTAAGGGATAACAAAAAAGAGAAAATTGATGCTTTACTAAAAATAGACCAGCCACAGAAGGTAGAAACTGTTTCCTCATGTTGAAGCTAAAGGATAATTAATTGAGCAATTGGGATGAATTTGGAAAACAATTCCTGGTGAACCACATCCTTCCTGCGCTCAGTGAGGAGGCAGAGGATGACACAGTTTGGAAGCAATGGTGAGCAGGGCTGTGCCTGCAGCCGCTGCTGACTAAAGCTGCCTGTTGTCTGGCTTCATTGTAGGAGGCTGGAGCCTTCCTGCCCAGGGTCCTTCGTAGCAGTTGGCAAAAGGACCAACTGCTGGCAGTTTTTGGGATCTTCCTTTCCAAATGAGTGGGAATCAGTGTGGAACTGTTTCCCCCCTGTACTTTGGCTGTCTGTCACATCCCCAGTTTTAGGGGACTGTCACTTGCCATGGCCTCTGGCAGTGCCAAACACTGATTTTAGCAAGGGCATCCATACTCTTAAGACAGCAAATGCTGCTGGTCTGGTGCTTCAGCGCTTCTTCAGTGTTGCTGAAGCTGGTTTAATTGTTTTGCACACTAGTTCAATCCCTTAACCCAGCTATATCATCCCATCTACTGAGGATCATTCTCGTCCTAGAACCCTTGGTCTCTGAACCCTCCAAATCCAGAGGTGTTTTCAACATTTCACTACAACTGGTTATGACAGCTGATTCCCAAGGCAGCACCTGCTGTTTAATTATAGCTAACAGGTCATTAGCTTTGAGCACTATAGTTGCCGAAATGGGGGTGATGATGTTTTTGATCTGGGGAACTTGGGGCTGCTGGAGGACAGGGACAATGCCCAGCTGAGTGTGATGCCCTCTTCTTTGGAGGGCATACTTCAAGGGAAAGTCATGCTTGACCAATCTGACAGCCTTTTATGAGGGCATAACTAGGTGGAGAGATGATGGCAGAGCAGTGGGTCTGTCTTGACTTCAGGAAGGCATTTGACACAGTCTCCCACAGCATCCTCACAGCCAAGCTGAGGCAGTGTGGTCTAGATGATTGGGTAGTGAGGTGGATCATGAACTGCCTCCAAGTAGAAGCCAGAGAGTAGTGGTCAATGGGCCAGAGTCTAATTGGAGGCCTGGATCTTGTGGAGTGCCCCAAGGGTCAGTACTGGGACCAGTACTATTCAATCTATTCATTGATGACTTGGATGAGGGATTAGGGTGCACTGTCAGCAAGTTTGCTGATGACACAAAGCTGGGTGGTGTGGCCAACACCCCAGCAGACTGTGCTGCCATTCAGCAAGACCTGGACAGGCTGGAGAGCTGGGCAGGGAGAAATGTAATGAAGTATAACAAGGGTAAGTGTAGAGTCTTGTATGTGGGCAGGAACAACCCCAGGTACCAGTATAGGCTGGGAACTGAGCTGTTGGAGAGCAGTGTGGGAGAGAGGGATCTGGGGGTCCTGGTGGACAGCAGGATGACCATGAGNGGCAATGGTTGTAAGTTGGAACATAGGAGGTCCCACATCAATCTGAGAAGGAACTTCTTCGCAGTGAGGGTGACAGAGCACTGGAACTGTCTGCCCAGGGAGGTTGTGGAGTCTCCTTCAGTGGAGATGTTTAAGACCCACCTGGATGTGTTCCTGTGTGACTTGGTCTGGGTGATCCTGCTGTGTCAGGGAGAGTGGACTAGATGATCTTTTGAGGTCCCTTCCAATCCCTAATGATCCTGTGATTCTATCATTCTATGATTTGCAGTGACAGCAAGTGGGGAGATGACCCAAAGTGTCCTGGTAGAAGGTTAAACATGTGAACCCCATTGCTAGGCAGGATTTCAGCATGTATGTGACTATTACAGCTTGTTGTGTCTTGGTCTGTGGCAGCAGAAGGCTCTCTGTTTTGACATGGAGGTGCATCAAAACTCTTGTCAAGTCACTCCTTATTCTTCCATTCAGCAGGTAGAGGAAAGATGTGCCCTGCTAAAATCAGTAGGTGAACCAGTCACTCCTGAAATAATTTCTTTCCTGTGATGATTTCTGTGGTCACTGATGACAAATTAGGCAGGGGGCTTTGCCACAGTAGGTAGTTAAGTGTCTTCACTAATTTTGCTCTTGGCATCTCAAATCCATGGAGTCCTAGATGTGCAAGCTGAAATGACCTGATAAAATCATACAGTGCTTCCTATGAACAAAGGAAGCATCAACCATACCTGGACATCTTGACAACGACCCATCTGTACCTATTCCTGAAGATACTACATGAGGAGTATTCCACAAGGTCAATTGTCACTAACTCTTAACTACTGTCGTGATTAAGGAGTTTTATGGCACTGGTTAACTCAAATCTTATATTTTATATTTCTTTCCAGGCAGAAGGCAATTTGAACAATGTTCTTTAGTTTTAAAAAAAAAAAAAGTCTGTATTTAAGAGTTTTGCCACCTATTCCTTCTTTCTTCCTGTGAGGCAAAACAAGTGGCTCCTTCCTAACATTTTTCCTAATCATAATCCCTCAAGTGCCAGTACTCCGCATTCGTGTTTAACTGGATGACATCTGGGGTGAGAGATAATTGGAAGATCTATAGTTGTAGGAAAGAACATTAATAGCAATTCCTACACAACATTTCAGCCCAGTATCAGGTGTCTCCTGTGGCCAGGACTGAGTAGTGGAAATACAAAGATTGGGGGGTACTCACTCCTTAAGGAGCTCTCAGCTTTCAGCAATCAGTGGTTTACAAACTTCCTGAGCTGGAGGTGACACTCCTGTCATCACATTTAATAGAGCTCGATGGACTGATTCAATTGGTTGAAAAGGAGTTTAGACTAATTTTATGGTTAATCTTCAAAGCATCTGGTGACACTGAGTTCCTCAATGTACGTGCTATCCACACAGAGCTCATCTTTCCCACAGCTTGTCTCAGATGTGTTTGCTTGCCAGTTTAACCACGGCTCCCACCCTCTTCCCTCCAGTCAGCTCTCTCATTGTGAGGAAGAGCAAGTGTTCTCCATATCACTCCTGCTTGGACACACCAGTGGCATTATGTTTGAGTTTCTTTTAGTACCACTGTGACTTCTAAAGTCCTCAAATAAGATTAACCATCTCTAAACAAATCACGGCAATTGCTCTGCGCTCCTGGCTCTTGCTTAGTTTGTGGTTTAGTCCAAGTCCTGACTCTTTTTCCTCAGTGCTTTGCCTTGTTGGTTACTCCCCCTTTTTGAATAGGTGTGTTTGATTTACTCTTTCCTCTTTTGGGTAACCCCACACCCTTTTCTTCACTGAATTTTCCTTTTCACAATGCAGCCATTAGTCTGGCAGGTGGAGACCGTTAGAAACTGTGGTCCGTGTCTTCACTGAGAGCAGAGCCCTGTGCCCCAGCACCAAAATTCTGGGTGGCCGGTGCATTTGCCACTGCTCTGGAGGACTGAAGCACCAGCATTCCGTGCCATGACAAGCTTGGTGCTTGTTGGAAGAACAGGATAAACATATTTTATGTGATTTTACAGGTTTTAGGAAAGAGGTTGCACATTGCTTAATTTATGATGATAAAAAAGATCAAGAAGCCTGCTCTGATTACAGTTTGAAGTCACCAGAAGTCATTTACCTTTTGATCATGGCTGTCCCCTGGCCCGTTCTAAAACCTCCTTCCTGCAGAGAACTGTCCTGCACACTTTCCTCCCAGAGTGGAGCAGCAGCCACTTCTGCCTTTCTGCAACCCCGCAAATCTCGTGCTTAAAGGAGGAGGTGAGATGCAGCAGTTTCCTGCACAGATTAATCACAGACTTGTCAGCTGCTGCAGTAGTTACCTGTGGGAAGGGGCACTGTGTAACCAGAGGAAGGATTTTGCCTCTCCTCCTGTGTATAGTAGAAACCTATTTGGCACATGGACCTGGGACCTTGGCACATGGACCTTGGCACATGGGAGCTCTCGGGCACTTCCACAGCCTCCGTGTGTTCACATCATCCTTACATAGGCTTCCTCCCTCCCCACATCTTTCCCCTCAGTCATGTTACTGAGGAGAAAGCTGCAAAAACCTTTCTTCTGGGCTGTTTTCAGTCCCTGATCATCTTGCTTCAGCAAAGCTATGGGCCTGGGTCAGTGGAAAAGAATTTGTGGGCAGATGTCTCTATAAATGTCATGAAAAGGTTTTGCTCTTCTTCCTCTTCAGTCTCCATATCTGATGTCGGCAAAGCCACCAGGAATATTCCAGAGAGCACAGCTGGGTGCTGGAGATGATCTGCACAGGGAGGCATGAAAACCTCCCTGTATTAAAGGGTAATAGAGTTGTGTTTAACACAGGAAATCACAGGCCAGATACTGACCGCCACATCCTATGGAGGCTTTGCTGCGACTGGCTTTGATTGCCAACTGGTGGCCAGAAACTCTCTCTGACTCAGCCATTCCCTGAGGCCACCCACCTGCTGGCTCAGAGGCCCTGCGGTAGGAAGATTGCTTGTGGCCACTGCTGAGCTCTAGCCAGAGGTCAAGTGAGCATCTCCTGCCAAGGCAACAGGGACTGTCCTCACCCCACTGATTTGATAGGTCTGTACTAGGTAAGAAATTAAAGTGAGCCCCATGTGGTACTAAAATGTCATCTACTTATCAACCCCCTTCTGCTAGAAGTCTGCAAGTAGTGGGGTTTGGCAGTAGTTTGTGAAAATCTGGGGAGAGGGTAGGTAGGAGGAAGCATTTCCAGACCAACCCTCTGGGGACTTCTGCTAACAGACTCATCAGCTCGCTGCAGTCAGCTTGAGCCCCAAGAGCCCCACCAGGAGCCAAACTCCAAGATGCTGCTTGATGGGGCTGGGATTGCCTTGCTTAGGGAAGACACAGCTGCAGGTACAAGCTCTAGTGAGCTCCGGGAGGGCTGGTGTTTGCTCCTTAGAGCCTCTAGGAACTGTGGCAACACCAGCTTGCCTGTGGGATACCTGAGTGATCTGCTGCTCCTCTGGAGCAGAGCGGTTGTAGGCAGTGGGGAATGATTGCTCCATGACATGTGATCCAACATGCTGCCTAGGCAGCAAAGGTGCTGGGCTGAGAAGGGAACCAGGTAGGAGCTGAAAGGCAGGAAAACTTGTTCTTTGACCAGGCTGGCAGAAAACAAGTGCCTGAAGATGGCCTACAGGAGAGCAAGTCTTGAGGAAGCCTTAACACCTCCTGGCTATTAAGAAGTGGTGTCTTCTGGGAGACTAGGCTGCCTTTAGACCTTCCTTTGCTTTCAGACTCCCTCCGTTCATTGGATCATACGATCATAGGATGTTAGGGGTTGAAAGGGACCCAAACTGATCATCAAGTCCAACCCCCCTGCCGGAGCAGGACAAAACTATCTAACACAGATCACAGAGGAACACATCCAGGCGGGCCTTGAAAGTCCCCAGAGAAGGAGACTCCACGACCCCCCTGGGGAGTCTGTTCCAGTGCTCTGTGACCCTCACAGCAAAGAAGTTCCCCCTTGTGTTGAGGCGGAACCTCCTCTGCTGCAACTTACAGCCATTGCTCCTTGTCCTATCACAGGGAGTAAGTGAAAAGAGCCTGTCTCCCCCCTCCTGGCCAGCCTTCAGATACTTACTTATCAAATCCCCTCTAAGTCTTCTCTTCTCCAGACTAAAAAGCCCCAAGTCCCTCAGCCTCTCCTCATAAGCCATGCCCTCCTGTCCCCTAATCATCCTTGTAGCCCTCATAGCCCAGTTGTTTGTATAATGTTGGAACAAACTTTGATAACTTAAATTTCTGGCTGGAAGCTCAGACAACTGTTGAAATATGCTCAGGAAAGTGACTGTAGTGCTACTACTTTGCCTTAACTGATGACCTGTCCCTTATCCCTGCCACTGAGGCTGTTGGTGGCTCAGGTGGCCCTATGGCTGGTGGAGTTGAATCCTACTCATGGGAGACCTCAGCTGAACTCCATGACCTTTGTGGTCCTTGGCAGTGACTGAGCAAAGCCTTACACCTCTGCTGGTGGTGAGGAAGAGGTACAGCATTGGTAGTGATGGGTGCCAGCTATCAGCTATGAGAAGACAGGAGGTGCAAAGCACCCTCTTGGATGCCTTAATACCCATCTGAAGGCTCTATGGGTTCAGAGATCACTCTAGAACTGAAAAAGTCACCACTGACACTTGCTGCTGCTGCCTGCACTCCTCCTAATGCGTGTGTCTTGGCTGTGGCAGTGCTTGCCATATGGTTCTTTTTCCTCTTGTGAAGAGCAAAAATTGCAGACGGAAACTCGCTGGGGTTCATGGAGTGGTTCAGATCAATGTCTGTTGTCCCCAGGTTTCTTCTACAAAATTTGATTTAAGTGCTTTTGTGCCAGCACAGGCCCAGCTCGGGACTTGGCTTCCACCGCTAACTTGCCTGTTGGTGTTCTGCTCACGGCAGGCACCTTTCACCTTTCTTTGCGCTGAAACCTAAACTGAATGGCCCAGATTTCTTCAGTTTGCAGGACTGCACCCAAAATATCCCAAGCCCAAGTTTCTGAGCAAATCTGCCAGAAAATAGGATGCCAAGAAAAACACAAGTGAGAAGGAAGAGATGTTGACCACCTGCCTGTTTTCAGTTAGGGGTCAACCTGATGAGAAGCTCTTGTACGGCTCAGGCAGATTCTTGTTGCGCTGCTGTGATTTTCCTATCTCTGCTTCAAACCACCCTCTGTGGTCTTTTTCAGAGCAGGAAGAATGCGCTACTCTGCTCCACAGAAGCTACTTATAGCAGTGTTCATGGTGCTGGAGGACTGTAAGCTTTGCTAAGTGGTGGGACAGGGGGGAAGCCAGGGCTTGAGATAAGAATAGCACGTGAAATCTTAAATTTGATGGGCCTGTCATGCAGGAAATTACAGCTTGGAGGAGGAAAAGTGGTTATGTTTTGAATTTTCTGTAGTAAATATAAAGTCTGGGGGTTTTGGTGGTGAGGAGGCAGTTCTACCAGGAATGTGTAAGGCTTTGTTTGGGACATGCCTGCCACAGCTGGTTTGCATTACAAGAGAGCAAGAGGAGAACTTGGTGACAAGAAACCCTTGTGTACCACCGGGGAGCTGGTGTAAAAGATGCAGGCAGGCAGGGACGAGTGCACAGGGAGAGGGGATGGAGCCTGAAGGACTCCACTTCAGCAGCCTGGGTGGTACTTGAAGGAATTTGGTGTTGGGGTTGGCCTTTCCTCCCTGTCCCCACTGAAACAACAGCTTGGTGACCTCACCTGGGAGTAACTGCCTCGCAGCAGTGCCAGGGGCCAGGCACTTGTTAATTTATACTCTGGGCTTAAGAATGTGCTGCTTGCTTTTACATTTTAACTTCTGCTCTGAGGCCAGCTCTGATCTGCACTGTGGAAGCAGTACTTGCGTTCATGGCTGCTCTGCTGAGCTTCTGCAAATCACTTCTGCCAGGAGGAAGAGAAGGTGGAAGGGGCATGAGGGATGTGCAGAAGGGATCTGCAGGTGCAATAAGAAACGTGCTGGCACATAGCATCCTGTGTTCACGGGAGGCAGGAAGGTGAGACAGCATGGTCTGGGCCACATGAGAGGCTGCTCTCTCAGTACAAGCCATGCAGCCTTGTCTCAGCCCTCCCTGCTGCACTCTCTGGTTGAGCCATCTGAGCCATTCCCCTGCTCCTCCGTGTGGAACATCAGCTTTCTCTGCAGGACGTGCAGTTCCTAACAACACAGGAGCTCTGCTTTTGATAAATTACTTAGACATAGGACTCCCATGATTGGTCTTACCCTGTACATATTATCTGGTGTCTAAGAAGAGCTCAGATCTTGTCACTCTCTTCGTTTTTATGGGAATGCTAGTCAGGTTTATATATAATGCAAGTCTCCAGCCTCTCAGACTGTGCCCTGCTCAGTATCATAGAACTGTAGAATCATAGAATAGTTTGGGTTGGAAGAGATTACCCAGTTCCAACCCCCTGTCGTGGGCAGCGATTCGTCTCACCAGACCAGATTGCCCAGAGCCCCATCAGCCTGGCCATGAACACTTCCAGGGATGTGGCATCCACAACATCCCCGGGCAACCTGTTAGTGCCTCAGCACCCTCAGTTCGAAGAAAGAATTTCCTCCTATTATCTAACCTAAATCTCCCCTCTTCTAGCTGAAAGCCATTCTCCCTCATCCCATCACTACAAACTCTTGTCAAAAGCCCTTCCCCATCTTTCTTACATGCCCTGTGGTACTGGAAGGCTGTTACAAGGTCTCCCTGGAGGCTCCTCTTCTCATCACCTTTAGGTGATGTTGCCATTAAATGCGTTCCCTTTCGATCCCAATCTGCCTGCTGCTATCAGGTGTCCCACCAGCGCTGTCTAGGCTAGCATCATTTCCCAGCAGAGCTCTCCCACAAGGCACACTGGGAGGTCTCACTGGTTTAGGCACTGGCCCAAACTTGCCTCCTGTCCAAGCTGAGTAGAAATCCACAATTAGACATGTGTGGTTCCAGCGCATCTTGGAACAGGGCTTGAAGAGCAGCTGTGGAGGAAGGGGGAGAAGACCTAGCCCACAGACAATGAACAGCTCTGGGAGATGGGAACCCCAAAACCACAGGGAGAAGTGTGTGTGCCTTGCCTGGAGGGACATCCTTACCTCATGAACACAAACAGCAACACCAGCCCTCTGGAGCATGGCAGAGCCCCTGTGGCTTCTCCACCACTCTGTGGAGAGGGTTTCTGCACAAGCATGATGGAAAATGCCCAGCAAGAAGCTGCACCTCGTCTTGGTTATTGCCCTCATGGCAATAACGTGTCACTGTTGACATCTGCTGATTGTTTCCAAGGCTTACAGAGCAAATTAGGAGAAAAATCCAGAACTAGAGAAAGGACTGGGATGTGACTGAAAAGTTTTAGCAGTGCTGATGGAGCAGGGTAGCATGGCAGAAATGTTTCTGAAGGGGAAAGAAGGCTCAAGAGCTGCTCAGATAGCAGAGCATGATGAAAAGGCAGGGCATTAACTTTGCAGGAAAAGAACTGCTAGGGAGTTCTGAGGGGCAGGAGAAGCCCTAGTTCAGGCACTGCAAATACTACTCTCTCACGGAGCCTTGGACCCACCTGGTAAGAGGACCCTTGAGAGCTGGAGTGGGAGAAGAACAGCAGCAGGAGGAGAAGGGAGGCTCTCTGGTTATGAGTTGGTACCTGCAGCTGGCCATTCTGGGACACTTGTTAGAAAGAAAGATGTGTTGTGTTTCAGTGCTGCCAGCATCCAACAGGGAGGACTTTGCTCCTCTGTGTGACGGCTCAGAACTTTGCATCTTCAGCATTTCACCTGTGCTCTGTGGCATTCCCACCTCTGTAGGCTCTCTGTACCCAGCAATTACAGGTAACTGTTGTCACGCTGCAGTTTGGCTAAAGTTCCACAGTTTGGATTCTAAAGTGTTTTCTTATGGTCTGAGTTTACCCCAGATGTCCCTGTGCTCTGTGTCAGATCTGATTCCAACTCAGCAGCCACACTGAGTCGTTTAACTGCCTGTTTTACAAAATCCCTCAGGGAAGATGGCAGCAAGGAAAACAGAACTGCTGGATGTGCCTGTGGTGGTGGGTGGTGGAAAACAGTGTAGCAAAGCTAACTCCAGGGCTGGCCTGTTTCTGAACTGGGGCTAGTGATCTGAAGATAGGACTCGTAGAAGTCCATCGTAAGACCCCAATTTCCTCTGGAGTGAAGAGGACAAAGAGCTTAACTCAGGCGTGCTGTAAGGACGTTCAAGAGAGGTAGGGGCTGGTCTTTTCTCACAAGGAACAAGTGACAGGTCAAGAGGAAACGGCCTCAAGCTGCACCATAAGGAAAACTTCTTCCTGGACAAGGTCACCAGGCCTTTGCCCAGGCTGCCCAGGGAAGGGGTTGAGTCGCCGTCCCTGGACGTGTTTCACAGTTGTGGAGATTTGGAGCTCAGGGACAGGGTTTAGCCATGGCTTTGGGACAGTCGAGTTCATGGTTGGACTTGATGAGCTTGCAGATCTTCTCCAATGACAAGATTCTATGTCCTTCTCTTCATCAGCACTGATGACAGGACCTCAGGTTTTTCCTTCACTGGACTCTAACTTACTTAGTCGACACTTGGTTAGTCTAGCTTGTGACACTTCAAGGAGTAGCTATGATCCCCATTACAGCTGGACAGTGCCCCAGTAAGTCCCTTAGCACTGACCACACTTCACAGCAGCTGAAGCTGTGATTTTGGTCAGAGCTATTGCTGCCAGGCCAACATGTTCTGTTCCACAGACAGAAGAGAGGAAATAGCAATTCTGTACAAATAATGAGAAGTAGATTAATGACAAAACCCCCCTCTGTTTTCCACAATGAAAGGTACTACAAAAATGCCCTCTACAATCATGGGTGCTGGCTGAGCTGTGCAGAGCTGCTGGTTCCCAGAGCCGTGCTCACCGATGCTGCCATCTGCGGGTTGTTCCTCCCAGTCCCGGACCTTCAGGCTGTTGCACCACCACGGAGGCAGTGAAATTGGTCTGTACAGGCAGAGGTTCAGGTGTCTGATCTTCCACCGAACAGCTCCGCACAGGCATAGTTAGATACTCTGATACTGCTACAGAGAAGGTTACGTGGGATACACGTGTGTGCAATGCTGTCTAAGATTATAAGGTCAGGCTGAGAGCTGGCGCGGTTCAGCCTGGAGAACAGAAGCTCTGAGGAGACCTTAGTGTGGCCTTTCGGTGCTCACAGGCATGAATAAGGTTAGGGAGGGACTTTTTACAGGGGTTGGTAGTGTTAGGACAAGGGGGATGGCTTCAAACTGAAAGAGGAGAAATTTGGATTAGAAATCAGGAAGAATTTCCTTCCTGTGAGGGTGCTGAGGCACTGGAACAGGGAGGTTGTGACTGCTCCATCCTTGGAAGTGTTCAAGGCCAGGTTGGATGGAGCTCTGGGCAACCTGCTCTGGTGAGAGGTGTTGCTGCCCATGGCAGGGGGTGTGGAATTGGCTGATATCTCAGGTGTCTTCCAGTCCAAACCAGTCTGTGATTTGATGATAAATCCTGTAGGAAACTTTATCATTACTCTGTTTTTTCCCCCCCAGTTAAATCTGTCTGCAACTTTTTCCCGCAGGTCGCCTGCCTTCTTTTCCTTCACCTACTTCCGCTTTCTCGGCAGGCCAGCAGGAGCACAGCAGGTAGTCCCAGCCAGAACCACTCCCAGTGCTGACTGTGAGTAGATTGCAGGTAGAGTGCAGGTATCCAAGTGCGCTCAGAATGGGTTTCGACATCCACCGTGATAATATCTGAACGGTCACGGCACTGGGCCATGTCACGGGGCCTTTCCCACTGTGCATGAGAAAGATTCCCATCTTGCCGGCACAGAGCAGGTCTTGCCTGGCATCTGACCACCCAGAAAAATCAGTCTGATTGGCCTCACCCCTGCTTACGACATTATCTTGGGCAGATTTCAAAGGTGAAAGAAACTTCTTTTTTAATGCTGAAGATGTCAGAGGAAGGACCTCAGCCCGTGACCTTGTCTGTAACCTCCCTAAGGGAGCACCTGACCACCGCATTGTTCTGGTACTTTCTCCACATCTTCCAGTCCTGCAGTACTTGACTCGGTGGTTCTTTTAATGGTGGAAGTGTGGTGATCTTCTCCCTACTCTGCAGCTGCATGTCCCTGCCCTTCCAGAGTGTTTCCTTACTTTGATACAGAACTTTGGTGAGTAATAAGCAGAGCCAAGGGGCAACTCGGGTGCCAGGAGCCAGCAGTTCCACAAGCAGCTTTGCAAAGGCTGCTGTCAGGGAGGTTTTAAAGAAGAACTTGTGCTCGCAAACGGCAGGGGAATGTGAGGACTGCTGCCCTGATAGCTGTAGCAGGGAGTGTAGTTGTAACCAGAAAAGCACCTGGAGTCCAAGAGTCACCACCAAAAACCCCCACTGAACTATTTTTATGTTTTCAGAACTTTTTATGGTGACATGTTTCTCAAGCAGTCAGGCCCCCTCTTCTCGAGGCTGCCGGCCAGCAGGAGGCTTTGGGAACAGGCGTGTTCACTGACACAGAAAACCCTCCAGTGTTGTTTCAAATGATAGCGGCAGGACATTTTCCATCCTTCTTTTATTATGAGTTTTCTTCTTCAAACCGACGTGAGCCCTCTGTCTGCTTAAACTCACTCCTGCCAGGAAGCCTGTGCTGTTGCACGCCGAGCCCATGACTTGCAGTGCCTGCACATTCCCTGTCCTGTTTGTCCCTATTGGGGCAGAAGCTCTTGGCAGCTGTGCCCTAGGCATTGTGGAAAACCTCAAACCCTGGCAAATGCCAAGACATTGCCATTCTCTGCCTTTTCTCCTTCAGAAGTCCTACCTAGATTTACTCACAGCACTCCCACCCCTTAAAATATAAACTGGGGGTTCTTTGTGAGTTCTCAGCCCTGTTTGTGACTGCTGTGGCCGTGGTGGGGTCACAACACTGGAAGTGGCTGCGCTGGAAACACTGGGCTTGCAGTGACCCTGTCTGTGCAGGGAAGTTCTCCCACTTTTATATAAAAGTACAATTAAAATCACATCATATCCTATTGTGCATAATGTCCTCCAGTCATACCTACAATGGCTCTGTGTTCTTTCGCGTAGCTGCCTATGCTCTGGAACAGCAGCTTTCTCTGCTGTTTCCCTGAGCATCCTAAGCCTTTGAATCTTTTCTAACCCTCAAACGTTCCCCAAGAACCGTAGAAGACAGTGGCTCCCTTTCCACTGTCAGTTTCAGGAGTATCTTAAGAGCAGCACACAAACTACAGGCTGAAGAATCGCTGATTTTAATCTAAAATGAAAAAAAAACACTCCTTTTTGTGTCTGTGTCACAGATCGCGCTGGTCTAGCTGTTCCATTCCTGCTAGAGTTCATTGGGGAAACAGGGAGAAAACTGCCCTATAGACAAATTTGGGTTGCTGAGACATCTGGGAGGATAATTACTCTGAACAAAATCTGTTATCCTTGTGCAGTGCCAAGGAAACTGCGTGGTGCGAACAAAGGTATCATTTGTCTTTCTGTCACCTTCTCTGCGGATAAGGAGGAGGTGAGGGTGACACTTTAGTACCACCCCAGGCAGCCTTAACAAGCAGCAGTGCAGAAATTTGGCTTCAACATCAACCACTATTATTTAGCACTTACAAGTCCACTGCTTTCAGTGCACTGCCTGAAAGCCCCCTTGGAGTCTGCGGCCACTACGGGGCTGGTTTATGCTGAAAAGGAAGATCTGAATGTGCAAGACGGATAAAGGATGTGTGAAAATACCCCCTGAATAGGATAGATACAAGCACTTGATGTTGGAGGAGAAACCAAGTGGTGCTGTAGAGTCTGTGATGGATGGACCTGGAGTCTAAACCCAGGATTTCTGAAGCTTGTCCTGGTAAGTCCTTGACCACCCCCACAACTTTATAAGATCCTGTCTGAGGTTTCTCCTCAGGAGGTGTAAACTTTACTGTGTCTGTTGTCTGTCAATGTATTCTATTTTTTGGAGGTGATGAAGGATGCTTTCTTCCACAACTTGTGGCTCATTCTAGATGACCTGTAAACATCTTCTTTTGTGATACAGAGAGAGGAGGAATAGCGGGTCCCCTAGATACATTTAGTTTCAGCTGATTTCCTAGTGGAAAGCTCAGAGAGGAATTGTGAAGTGTATCTGAGACATGGGGAAAGGAAAGTGATTCTGTTCTATGGTTTTAGAAGTAGAGAAGGAAAATATTTTGATGATGTCTTTGTTTTTTCATTCTTTACCTTCCCTTTACAAAACACCAAAGAACATCCTCAGCCTATCTGGATCTAGTGACTTCATAGTGACTGAACAGTGCTGCCCCAGAAGAATAAAGATGCACGTCTTGGAACAGATATTAATCATAAAATAAATCCAGTTGTCATTTATAAGGCAGTAAATTCACTTAAGGGGCTTCTGCAGTTGTTGTTAAATGTTGACTCCACAGGAGCTCAGACAGCTCTGGCAGCTGGAAGAGGAGGATGCTGTAAATTGGGGGAGGAGGGAGAAATCTAGGAGGAGTAAATGTGCAGAAAGCATGTGGAGCTTGTCAACCAAGGCGAAGTCTCCTGGCTGGGGTGGGATGGCTGTGCTACACTGGAGGACATCTCTACATGCCCAGATACAGATGTTTTTCTCCTGTATTTCTGCATGTTCATCCTTTCTCCATCAGTGATGGTGAAGGAAGAATGGTGTACTTGCTCTGGGTTTTGCAATCCTACCTGGGCACTGTAAGCACCCAGTGGTATGGGAAGGGATCCCTCTTTCTTCCATCAACAGGAAGGACAAGACCATGCTTCTGCCATCGTGATAAGACTTTTTTGTCTTTGTTTTTTTAAACTGCTTTTTACTATCTGACCAAAATGTACATACCAGACACTTTAGGAACATCACAGCTTTGCCTCTGCTGGTTTTGCTGGGGGAATTCTTGCGGGGCTAGAAAACAGTTTTAATTTCCTAAAAGTTTAATTTCCTAATAATAATTGAGTTTTAAATGGTAACTTTGGGGTTGGAGGAACACAGAGGATCTATATTCTAGACTTGCCAATGTTTTAGATCGTGATTGATGTCATTTTAGCAGAAAGGTTTATGGTCAGAGCCCCAGCTTTCTGGTAAGACTCTCTTCCCTAGCTGTCTGCCTCCATGACCTGGTCTCTAATTTCACTTTGGTTTAACTTTGAGACTATCACTAAAGAGAACCAGCTCCCTCAGGGAGCTGGGGTTGTTTAGTCTGGAGAAGAGAAGACTGAGAGGGGACCTTATTGCCGTCTACAACTACCTTAAAGGAGGTTGTAGCAAGGCTGGTGTTTGGTCTCTTCTCTCCAATTAGTGATGATAGGACGAGGGGAAATGGCCTCATGTTGGGTCAGGGGAGGTTTAGATTGGATGTTAGAAGGAAATTCTTTACTGAGAGGGTGATTAGATACTGGAATGGATTAACCAGGGAGGTGGTGATGTCACCATCCCTGGAGGTGTTTAAGGAACGAGTGGACGCGGTGCTTAGGGATATGGTCTAGCAGTTACACACTAGGAGAAAAGGTTGGACTCGATGACCCTGGAGGTCCTTCCCAGCCATGATGATTCTGTAATTCTATGATTCTATGATTCTGTGCTCCACTCAGTCATCTTTGCGGCTCTGTACTGGACTCTCTTCAGCGGTTCTGTGTCCTTCGTGAACTGAAGGGCCCAGAACTGTACACAATACTCCAGATGTGGTCTCACCAGGGCAGAGTAGAGGGGTAGAAGGACCTCTGGACCTCTCTTGATCTGCTAACCTTCCCCCTTCTGATCCACCCCAGGATGCTGTTGGCTTTCTTGGCCGCAAGGGCACATTGCTGGCTCATGGTCATCCTGCTGGCCACCAGGACCTCCAGGTCCCTTTTCTCCTGCACTGCTCTCCAACAGCTCAGTCCCCAGCCTATACTGGTACCTGGGCCTGTTCTTGCCCACATACAAGACTCTACACTTACCCTTGTTATACTTCATTACATTTCTCCCTGCCCAGCTCTCCAGCTTGTCTAGGTCCTGCCGAATGGCAGCACAGTCTGCTGGGGTGTTGGCCACTCCGCCCAGCTTTATGTCATCAGCAAACATGCTGACAGTGCCCCTAATCTATCATCCAAGTCATTAATTAATAGATTGAATAGTACTGGTCCCAGTACTGACCCCTGGCCAGATACAGGCCTCCAATTAGACTCTGTCCCGTTGACCACTACTCTCTGACTTCTGTCCTGCAGCCAGTTCACAATCCACCTCACTACCTGATCGTCCAGACCACACTGCCTTGGTTTGGCTGCGAGGATGCTGTGGGAGACTGTGTCAAAAGCTTTACTGAAGTCAGGATAGACCACATCCAGTGCTCTGCCATCATCTATCCACCTGGTTATGCCCTCATCAAAGGCTGTCAGGTTGGTCAAGCATGACTTCCCCTTGATGAAGCCATGCTGACTGTCTCTAATGACCCTTCTGTCCTTGATGTGCCTAGAGACACAGTCAAGCACAAATTGTTCCATCACCTTTCCTGGGATGGAGGCAAAGCTGACCTGTCTGTAGTTACTCGGGTCCTCCTTCGTACCCTTTTTGAATATTGTAGTAACATTTGCTATCCTCCAGTCCCCAGGTACCTCTCCTGATCCCCATGACTTAGCAAAGATGATGGAGAGTGGCCTAGCCATGACTTCTGCCATCTCCCTTAGCACTGGCGGGGGCATCCCATCTGGGCCCCTGGGTTTATGTCCATCCAGTTTGCTCAACTGATCCCTAACCCAGTCCTCATCAACCAGGGCAAACTCCTCTTTTGCCTCAGCTTCCTCTGGGGCCTCAGTAGTCTGGGGCTTGATATCTAGACAGCCCTCAGAAGTACAGACAGAGGCAAAGAAAGTGTTGAGTATCTCTGCCTTCTCTGCATCCTCTGTCTCCAGGGCACCCACCTCTTTCAGCAGGGGGCCCACATTGCCTCCAGTTTTATTTTTACCTGCAATGTATTTGAAGAAGCCCTTTCTGTTGCCCTTGACCTCTCTTGCAAGGTTTAATGCCAAGGAGGCCTTGGCTTTCCTAGTTGCCTCCCTACATCCTCTGAGTAGAGCCTTATAATCATCCCAAGTGGCCATCCCCTCCTTCCCTGACCTATAGACCTTCTTCTTCCTCTGCCCAGCAGCTCCCTGTTTAACCACGTAGGTCTTCCGGCTCCTTTCCTTGGCTTCCTACCTGTTGGAATGCTCTTGTGTTGTGCTTCAAAGAAGTGGTCTTTGAATGTTAACCAGCTATCTTGGGCCCCTTTACCTGCCAG
Organism: Rhinopomastus cyanomelas; assembly: GCA_013400115.1. Taxonomy (NCBI): domain Eukaryota; kingdom Metazoa; phylum Chordata; class Aves; order Bucerotiformes; family Rhinopomastidae; genus Rhinopomastus; species Rhinopomastus cyanomelas. The sequence continues at coordinate 24,615 of VXBP01008817.1, forward strand.
TACCCTGTCCCATGGGATTTCCCCCAGCAATTGCTTGAAAAGGCCAAAGTTGGCCCCACAGAATTCCAGGGTTGTGATTCTGCTGGGTATTCTGCTCCTGCCACATGAGACCTTGAACCCCACCATCTCATGGTCACTGCAGCTGAGGCTGCCCTCAACCTTCGCTGCTTCAAGCAGACCCTTCTTGTTAGTGAGCACAAGATCCAGCAGCGCTCTTCTCCTAGATGGCTCCTCCACCATTTGCTGCCAATCTAAAATGGCTGATGTGGTTTGAAGGAGTCAGGACTACTGGGTAATTCCCACGATGTAGGAGGTCAGACCTATCAAAAGCAAAGTCCAATCACTGTTTTCACAAAGAAATCTTTCTTCCAGTTATTTGTCTAGTGGCAGGCAGGGTTTTTTTTAAACAGATCCAAAACAAAACCCTTACTCACGGGGTGTTCACACAAGGTTTTGCCATTAATGATTTACAGCAGCCCAGATTCGGGCTCCAGTTTATTACAGATCGTCTGTCAAAAAGGGCCAACTTCTGTTTTAGCTCCCTTGAGGAACATTGACCTTTTTCTGGGTGTTAAATGCCACCTCAAATTTAAAATACATGTTCTTTCTACATTAAAGCAGCAGGAAGATAGAGGAGAACATTTATCTTCCTTTGCAGGTCAGCTCTAAGGTCAGCACTTTTGTAACTCCTTGAAAGCATAAGCTGCTCTTTCAGCTAAGTTTAATGCTGATGACTTTAAAAACAAAACAAGACACCTCTTCCCCTCCCGAGGAAAGGAAGTTTGAGGGAGAAGTCTGCAGTGGAGTGGCCAACAGGTCCTTTAACAATTCCTGAATATTTGCTGGTGGTGCTGGGGATCAACAGTGATCCACAGGGCATGAAGCAGAAACATCTGCTGCTGGTGTAGCACCTACAGCAGAGCAGATAAACCAGTATGGGGCAACTGGGAGATCTGGAACTTGCTCATCTCTGAAATTAATGAAACTGCCAAGCTGAACATCCATTTGTGATCTACAGCTCCTGCTCTGGAACCTGCAGAAGGGGTCTGAGGGGGTGCCAGGCAGTCACAGAATCATAGAAGCACAGAATCATTAGGGTTTGGAAGGGACCACAAAAGATCATCTAGTCCAATCCCCCTGACACAGCAGGATCACCTAGACCAAGTCACACAGGAACACACCCAGGCAGGCCTTAAAGTGAAGGAGACTCCACAATGCCCCTGGGCAGCCTGTTCCAGTGCTCCATTTCATCTGTAGAATTGGTGTCAGCTTGGGTGAAAGTGGAGATTTCAGTGGAAAAATCTTGATTTATGCTGGATTTTCTGTATCCCTGCTGAGGAAGGTGGGGCGGTGCGAGTGTCCCAGTCGGAGCTGGGTGCTGCCCAGAAAGGCCTCGTGTCGTGGCAGCTCCGGGCCCTGTTCGGGGGGCGGCTGGTACCTTCATGAGGGGGACAAAGGCAACGGGAGGCGGTTGCTGGATGCGCCCGCGTTTGCGAAGTCCCGCCGGGCGACAAGAGGCTGTTGGGACATTTGTTTCGGAAGGAGAAGGAAAGCAGAGCCGCTCGGGAGGAAAACAACCTCCTTCTCCTTGTTCCTGGAGACTGGGAAAGGGGCGGGAACCCCCGCGCTCAACTTCTAAAAGCACTGAAGGAGTGCTGGGAGCCACCTCTTGCCTCCTCGCTGCTCAGCTCCCAGCCAGCAGGGGCAAAAGTCCAGCACCTCCGACCCGTCCCCGTCCAGGTGTGGTAGGAGGAGAGGCACCAGGAGAACGGACCAGGAGAAGGAGGAGGAGACAAGAAGAGGAGGAGGGACGTCCCGAGCGCCTCCCCCGACTCCACCCCCTCCTCGCCCAGCGCTGTGCCGAGCATGGAGCCCGCCTGAGCCCGCCCGAGCCGCCCCGCTCCCCGGCAGCTGCTGCGGCGGCACAACATGGAGGCGGCG
>VXBP01008817.1:26904-54541 GCA_013400115.1 Rhinopomastus cyanomelas
CCCCCCTCCCCTCCCTTCCCGCAAACTCTCCTCGGCACCAGTCTCTGCAGAAGGGGGGGGCTGCCCCTCCTCCCGACATGTCCCGCCGTGAAGGGGCGGAGTGGGGGGGAGGTCGGTTTTCTCCGGCGGTGGTTCAGGTAAAGGCAGGAAGAGAGACAAAAGTTCCCCCCCTCAGCCCAGCGTTCCGGCCAGGATCCTTGCGGGCTTCGGGGGGGTCTCCATGCGGGCTTCGGGGGTCGCTCATGGAACTCTCAGCAGTGATTGGGCGGGACCTGCGAGTGCGCCCCCGGCTCCGTTTCGGGGGTGTAGGCGGCGATGAGAGGGACTGAGACCTCGCAGAAGTCACCGTGCAGACCCCCTCGGGAGCGGGAGCAGAGGCCTGGGGGCGTCCCCGCTCCCTCTGTCCGAGGCTGGAGCTGCATGAGGAGCCCCCGGGGCGGTGGCTGCTGTCCTTGCTCTGCCTCAGCGCTTCGCCCCCGTTGCTTTAAGGGGTTCCCTGAGCACAGTGGGGCCACCCAGCTCTTCCAGACAGTAGGTATTGGAACTGTCACCTCGAGCAGGAGAAGGGGCCGTGTGCTTCTGACATTCATCTTCTGTGGGTCTGGTTGGAGCTCTAAGCGTGTACAGTACCCTTACTCTGTCTTGCTTCAGGTATGGTTAATAGAATCATAGACTGGTTTGGATTGGAAGGGAGCTCAGAGCTCACCCAGTTCCAACTCCCTGCCATGGCTAGTGATACTTCTCACCAGAGCAGGTTGCCCAGAGCCCCGTTCAGCCTGGCCTTGAACATTTCCAGGAATGGAGCAGCCACAGCCTCCCTGGGCAGCCTGTTCCAGTGCCTCAGCACCTTTACAGGGAGGGATTTCTTTCTAAGATACAAAATCTGAATCTCCCCTCTTCTAGCTTGAACCCTTCCCCCTTGTGTCCTAGCACTAGAGTCCCTCACAAAACGTCTCTCTCCAGCTTTCCTGTAGCCCCTTTCAGGTATTGGAGAGCTGCTATAAGGTGATTCCATCAGGATCATCTGAAAAACATGCCCCTTGCACCTCAGAATGTACCTTCTCCCTGCACATGGCCTAAGTCTTCTAAAACCCAAAGCTTGGCTCATTTCTTTCTGAACGTTTACGCTGTGTAAAGGTTGTCTGGTTCCTACTTGACTGAATGAAGCTGTGTAGCTTTAGGCAGGGGGGAAAAGTTGACTTACAGAAGTCTTAAATGGACCGAGAACAGGCTGATGGTGTTCCTTGAGGATTTCCTGGTGTTTGCTTAACAGACTCTAGTGGGAAGGAATAGTTAAAAAACAGGACAGCTCTACATTTTGAACTCTTAGGAAACTGAGGGTTGACAATAAAATTAAGAAGCTGTAACTTGAAGTTCGGGTTTCATTCACCTCATTTTGGAGGTTCTTTACAGCTCAGATCACCTGTCCTTTCAGAAGGAGTGTGAATGGGCTGTGAGAGGCTCTCCATGGTTTTAGTTCTGTCCCTGAGAACCCCGGCTCTGTAAGCAGACACTTAAGAGACATTTTCCTCTTAAGAATATCTGGATGGGCTTATCTTACAAGTATAATAAATACATCTGTGCGGGATCGGGGTGCGGGAGTGCTCGAACTTTGGCAGCGTGGAAGCTTCAGCAAGGTTTGGTGAGTTAGAAGAGAACCCAAGTACTTTGGCTGTGAAATACATTTTATGGGGAGCTACATGCTACCTCCTTGTTCTCTGATGGTGTCAGGGCTGGTTTTATGTACGTGGCTTGAGAAAGGGATAAACCTGTTTTCAGATACAGTTTATGCTGGAACCTCCTTTCACTGAGATAAGACAAAAAGATTGCTGTGTTTGGGGCTTCCTTGATGGGAAGAATCTGTTGCCTGTGCAGGGTGTTTTCAGGGACAGGATGGTTACAACGATGTTGTGATGATGTCTGAAAATATTCTGAATTCTCAGTGTTTAATGCTGCACAGCGGGTGTTGTATGTGGGGCTCTCCAAACCTGGAAGTAGTTGAGATAATCTTTGTTTAAGTTCCTGTTTAAGAATTACCTCAAGCAATAATTGTTTTTATTTAAAGTCACGGAAGCCAGATGAGCTGCTGCTTGTTGTGTCCCAGAACATTTCCCAAAGCTGTAAGGCTGCATCTGAGTTTTCTGTGGTGGGATGACTGTTTGTCCAGGCAAAGTGGAAAGGTGTGTGAGGATGGCTACAAAACTTTGAAACCAGGGGCACAGCGTGGAATAAAAGAACATGTTTGAGCACAAGCCTGAAATGGCTTTTAATTAATTCATCCTGGTTTTCCCAAGTTAACCTGAAAGCTTCTGAAACCTGTTGCTGTGTGTGAATGTGGGAAGTGGCAGGGAAGAACACTTGCTAATTTTATGATGGGGAAATGTACTACATAGGAGTCCTCAGCTGCGTTTCAGTGCCATTACAGGCAGCCTGTCAGTGATTTAGGGGGCTGCTTTCCCAGTAAGTACTACTAGCATGATGTGAGTGTCTGTCACAAATTATGGTCGTAAATCCTCTTGGAATAGTGAGGAAATACTGAAACTCCAAAGTTGAAGCTGGTGCTTTGAAAGCAACTAGTCTTCTCCCCCTGCCAGACAAAGGATAATGGCTTTAACTATCTTTAAGGGGTGGTGTGTGAATGCCTTTGTTACTATTTCATTTCCAATTAAACTACTTTTGTTTAAAATGCATTTTAAAGCATCCAGAGATGTTTTAAAACTACTTGTACTGCAGATGTGTCTGTCACACATAAATCAGCTTGACGCACACAGTCGGTGCTTTAGAATAGAGTGTGAATGTATTTTCTCAGTAGCCCATGTAAATTCTACCACAGCCTCTTGTTATGTATTTTGAAGCTTTTTTTTGACATTTCAACTGCTTTAACTTTCATCTTAAGATCCTGAACTGCAGTTTAGTAAAATCGTCCATGGGTTGTGTTCCAGGTGTAAACTTTCTCAGTCCTCAAGTAGCACAAGCCAAGGTAACTTCTGAGCAGAGATTGTTTCTGGGAACTTGTTCCCCTGTATTGTTTTGGTAAGATCTGGCAGCATAACAACAAGTAAAGGTTACAGAATCATAGAATCATTAGGGATTGGAAGGGACCCTGAAACATCATCTAGTCCAATCCCCCTGCCATAGCAGGATCTCTTCACTGGAGAAGTTATGGAATCAGAATCACTCAGGGTTGGAAGGGAGCAGCTGATCATCCAGTTCCAACCCCACCACCACTGGAGTACAGACACACATGGCCTTGATAAGTTTCTCATCCATCCCTGCTGCTAGTTAAACTTTAGCCAGCAGTGCAGAGTTGACAGTAGTTGTCTCTCTTTTTTTTGTCGAAGTAGAAATAAAAGAAATTTCTCTCTCTGTGATGCTCAGAAATAGCTTTAATGACAAGGTTTGCTTCATTGCCAGATGGGGGGTTTTGTAATGTTGTGTGTTGTATGAAAACAACCTGCCATCTTGAGGTCGAGAACAATAACTAGGTTTAAATTCCTTGTTAGAAAAAAGCTGTTCTGGATAGCTTAATTTCTCTTCATTCTGAGAAATCATCTTAATTTCCCCTTCTGTCTTTAACCCCAGAGCTATAAAACATCCAGAGTGTTTGGCTTTTGTAAACTCAGAATTTCTCCTGGGAGTTGACGTGGCTGGAAAAGCCACGGCACTGAGAACACTTGAAGGAATTGCTTGTTTTCTGCTCAGGGCTTTTGTGAAGAACTCAAATAGGTGTCAGCTAGAGACTTGAGGGAAGGCTCAAGTTTATGACACCGGCTGGCACCAGTGAAGTTCTGCTGTGCACTGTGGAGTCAGAGTTTTCATTACAGGTTTTTAGTGGATCATGAACTGGCTACAGGGTAGAAGTCAGAGAGTAGTGGTCAATGGGACAAAGTCTATCTGTCCAGAGTGCCCCAGGGGTCAGTGCTGGGACCACTCTTGTTCAGTCTGTTCAATGATGACTTGGTTGAGGGATTAGGGTGCTCTGTCAGCAAGTTTGCTGATGACACAAAGCTGGGTGGTGTCACCGATGGCAGCAGACTGTGCTGCCATTCAGCAAGAGCTGGACAGGCTGGAGAGCTGGGCAGAGAGAAATTTAATGAAGTGTGACAAGGTTAAGTGTAGAGTCTTGTATGTGGGCAAGAACAACTCCAGCTACCAGTATAGGCTGGGGACTGATCTGAAGGGTGGGTGTCAGGAGGATGGAGCCAGGCTCGTCTCAGTGTCACCTAGTGATAGGACGAGGGGCAATGGTTGTAAGCTGGAACATAGGAGGTTCCACATCAATGTGAGAAGGAACCTCTTCACAGTGAGGGTGACAGAGCACTGAAACAGTCTGCCCAGGGGGGTTGTGGAGTCTCCTTTTCTGGAGATGTTTAAGACCCACCTGGATGTGTTCCTGTGTGACTTGGTCTGGGTGATCCTGGGTGACCTGGTCAGCGGGATAGGACTAGATGATCTTTCGAGGTCCCTTCCAATCCCTGATGATTGTATGACAGGGTTTAGCAGTGGGTTGGGCCAGTTGGGTGTTCATGGTTGGACTTGATGAGCTTGACGGTCTTTTCCAACCCAAATAATTCTGTGACTGTAAACAGAATCATCTGTGTTTTGTGGATCGGAGTCTTGTTGCTGTTGCATTAAACGCTGCAAAGAGCAGATGCAGTAGGAAGTTGCTGGTGGGGCTGTTGATAGTCTAAGAACTTTGGATGTTGATGTATGTATTTTGCAATGTTCCTGCTAAATGATAAAATGGTTGTTGGCTGCTCTTTGACTTTCTGAAGGGCTGGATGAGGATTGGCTCATTCAGAATATGCTGCTAATGCAGCTTCTGTTATTTAACGTTAATCCAATAGGAAGTTGAGCCTCCTTGGTTTAAGGCACTGTAATCAGCAATAGTGGTTGTCACTGTAGCAGGCAAAACTGAGGTTTTTGAACTCTGGGCTTCCTGTTGAGACTGTGAAGGTAAAGCAGGTAATTAACTGTTCAGCAGGATGATAAGGTTTGCTCTTCCTGAGCTCTTGTGAGAAATGAAGTTGCAGGTGCGTGGGGTCAGAAAGTGGAAATATGGAAACTCCATTCTGTCTTTGGTGTGGTTACACAGAGGGCTGGATTTTCAGTGATGCTCCTGTCCTTCCTTAATTTGATGCTGGGGAGATCTATTGGCTTGAGGTTTTGCCCAAGAGGAAGATGAATGGTTGAGTTGCTTCTGTTAACATCTCTCCATTTGTCCTGGGATCAGACAGTGTTTTGTGATGGTGATTCAAGCAGTCCTCTGTTGTCCTTTAGGCTGCCTTGAGTAGTGTCTATTATGTTGTTGAAGAAATGTGATTCATTAAACATTTCTTAATACTTTTGGAAGTGTATTGTAACACATGGTAGTAAAGGTGTTAAATGAGCCCTGGGGGACTCTTGATCCTCAGCCTGCAAGAATTAGAGCAGAGGTAGGATGTCGTGGTAAGTGCAGACAGAAGCTTGACCTCTTATTTCGGCAGTATGTGAGAGTCTTATGACTGGCCAGTCACTGGGAGCAAGAGTTCTCTACTTCATGTTTCCGTACTCTGTAGTTCTACCTGGATTCAGGATTCACTGGGTTGTTTTTTTTTTTTTTGTCCAGTCCTTGTCCATTTTCCTTTGTCTTATTAATTTTGCACGAAACACATTTCTTCCTGCTCTTCTGAATAAAAACTGTCCTGACTGGCCTTCAGAAAAGGAGAGGATAATTTAGAAAATCACCCGAAGAGTATTTCTTTGTAGGGTGGATTTTTGTCTCTTGTTTCTCAGACCTCCTAAATAATTTGCTCTTTATGCCTGGCTCATTGTGTAAGCCTGAAAGGGGAGTTTTTCAGAGTGATCTACCAGCTACTTGATTATTATCAGATTTTGCTCTTGCACCATGTGGGGTGCTTGGGTGCTTCGTTGTGTCCTTTTCCATCAGCCCATTGTTTCTAGGATGCCTCATAAGCTGTGGTGTATTCCCAAGTATCCAGACTTTGTCCGAAGAGGCTGCTGAGGGTAGAAATCTCATTGTGTTGAATTTTAGGAGGTTTCCTAAGCTGATGTTTCTAGCTTTTGTTGGAGAAGTGATGCATACTTGACATTTGAATTGATGTCCTGGTGAGGCCACACATCTGGAATACTGTGTCCAGCTCTGGACTCCTCAGTTCAGGAAGGACAAGAAGCTACTGGGGAGAGTCCAGCACTGAGAGACTGAGATTGTGAGGGGGCTGAAGCATCTGCTTTATGAGGAGAAGCTGAGAGAGTTGAGACTTTTCAGCCTGGAGAAGAGGAGGCTGAGGGCAATCCAATCAGTGCTGAGCAGTGTCTGAAGGGCTGGTGCCAGGAGGATGGGACCAGGCTCTTGTCAGTGATGCCCAGCACTTTGTACAAAAGCCAGAATGCTGTTTCTTAACCTCCTCGGGGCATCAAAATTGAAAAACTGATCCCCAAATAATTGATTTTATAGAAGGTGTCATGTTTGACCATTGGATCATGAGTTACCCAGTGTTAGGTGTTCATCAGTCACTACTTGCATTAGGCATGAAGGAGCTTTGTTGTGTGAGGTAAAGCCTTCTGGTTATTTCAGATAAAGTTTTGGCTCATTTATGAGTTCTGTCTCATGTCAGGAAGGTCTCTGGTGGCCCCTAGGTTCCCTGTTTTCTGTGCTGCACCTTGTTTTTGTTTCAGTCACTGAAAATCTTCTGGTTCTAGAACAAGACTTGACTTAGGAAAGGCATTTGACACGGTCTCTCACAGCATCCTCGCAGCCAAACTGAGGCAGTGTGGCCTGGATTTTCGGGTAGTGAGGTGGATTGTAAACTGGCTACAGGGTAGAAGTCAGAGAGTGGTGGTCAATAGGACAGAGTCTAGTTGGAGGCCTGTATCTAGTGGAGTGCCCCAGGGATCAGTGCTGGGACCAGTCCTGTTCAATCTATTCATTGATGACTTGGATGAGGGATTGGCATGCACTGTCAGCAAGTTTGCTGATGACACAAAGCTGGGTGGTGTCGCTGACACCCCGGCAGGCTGTGCTGCCATTCAGCGAGATCTGGACAGGCTGGAGAGCTGGGCTGAGAAAAATTGAATGAGGTATAACAGGGGTAAGTGTAGAGTCTTGCATCTGGGCAAGAACAACCCTAGGTACCAGTATAGGCTGGGGACTGACCTGTTGGAGTGTAGTGTAGGGGAAAGGGACTTGGGGGTCCTGGTGGACAACAAGATGACTATGAGCCAGCAATGTGCTCTTGTGGCCAAGAGGGCCAACAGCATCCTGGGGTGGATTAGAAGAGGGGTGGTTAGCAGATCAAGAGAGGTTCTTCTCCCCCTCTACTCTGCCCTGGTGAGACCACACCTGGAGTATTGTGTCCAGTTCTGGGCTCCTCAGTTCAAGAGGGATGTGGAGCTTCTGGAGAGAGTTCAGCGTAGGGCAACGAAGATGATAAAGGAGGTGGAGCACCTCCCTTACGAGGAGAGGCTGAGGGAGCTGGGTCTCTTTAGCTTGGAGAAGAGGAGACTGAGGGGTAACCTCATTAATGTCTACAAATATTTGAGGGGTGGGTGTCAGGAGGATGGAACTGGGCTGTTCTCGGTGTCATGTACTTAGATGATCTTTCAAGGTCCCTTCCAACCTGTAACCTTCTGTGGTTTCTGTGGAGATGTAGTGATAGGACGAGGGGCAATGGTTGTAAGCTGGCACATAAAGAGGTTCCACATCAACCTGAGAAGGAACTTCTTCATGGTGAGAGTGACGGAGCAGTGGAACAGGCTGCCCAGGGTGGTTGTGGAGTCTCCCTCACTGGAGATATTCAAGACTCGACTGGATGTGTTCCTGTGTGACTTGGTTTAGGTGATCCTGCTGTTGCAGGCGGATTGGACTAGATGATCTTTCAAGGTCCCTTCCAGTCCGTAATAATTCTGTGGTTCTATAAGTGAAAAGCTCAGAATCAAGTTGCCTGCCCTATAGGATTGAAATTTTGGCATAAAATATTATATAAATGACAGTGCAGACTGCTTTGTTGGTGTTCTCAGGTCAGAGTGAGGAGGATGAAGATGCATGTGGGCAGCAGTATTTTCCACACGGAGGTTTTGCCCAGCTGCAGATGGTGTAAAAACCAGTCTGTACATTATCTGTGTCCTAAGGAGCTGAGGAAAAGAAACACATAGTTAAAAAGGCCTGCCTGGTACTGGCTGGAGCAAGTTGACTGTGACTTCCCATGTTCTAAAGCTCCAGTTTGCAGGTGTTGGAGGGTTGCGTGCACCAGTTACACATCTGGATGTAGTGCGGATGTAGTGTAGATAGGGTGCAGCCAGTGCAAACAGCTCCAGACCAATTTAGTGACGATTCACTCTAGTTTTGTCTGCAAATCTTTCACTTTTGCCCACATTAACCCGAGTTTTCACCTTTCTTCGACACCCACCCCATGCTGAACCACAGGACCCTGCTGCACTCCATGTAAGCTGTGACTTTGGGACCTGGGTGCTGGCGGATGTTTTCTGTGATGCCCTTAAAAAGGTGCCTTTTCCTGTTGCAAAAGTCAGACTTGTAGAACGATCCATGAACCCTGCAGAGAGTCGGGGAATATTCTTGAAGACTTCAGACAGAGCGAATCCAACTCTGAAGGGAGTTTTCTGTGACCGCTGTAGCTCATGGTAGGAGGGGAAAATGTGCACATACTGCAGCAAATAATCTAAGTGAGGGCTGGGTGATATTTGCAGTGAAGAAACAGTTCTCTGCAGGTGAAAGCTGAACTGACCTCTGTAAATGTGTTCTGTTTGAGCTTCAAGTGCCATCCTCCACACTGAGGAAGCTTGTTAACAGTTTGCTGCCAGATCTTACTGTCCTAATAAGTGTTGGTTAATGAGTTCTATGGGTGGTTATCATTTCCAAAGGGATTGTTCACAGCTAGGCTGTGGCCAAAGGTGTGATACAGGTTGTGATTAATTTTTCTCTCCCAAATGTTGTCGTGACTGTGGTCATTCTGCTTGTTACCATCACATCTGGCTGCAACGGCCAAATGAGGTGCTCGGCTGGGGAGATGAGCTGTGTTTGTCTGGGTTGAGGAGTGGCCTGGAAGGCTGTGTCAGATGCCTCTAAGTGCTGGGCTCATTCTGGTCTTTCCAAATTTTAGTGGCTTAGGGACCCTTTGAAACTTTGTGGCAAGTTAAACTATTTTGCAAGAAGTGGGAAATGTTAGGTTGTAGTTAGTGACTGGTAGTTACTTGTAGCTTAAATGTTCTGCTCAGTTCCACAAAGCAGAGACATATTTGCTCATTGTTCAGAGGTGCTGACCCAGACAGAAGTCACCTCTGACAAGGTCCTGGCTAGGTGATGCTATATTTTATGCTTGGGGAAGGGCATGAGGTAGCTGAGGCTGGGGGTTACTCCACGTGTGTGGCTATCATGCGTGTGTACATTCTCATAGCACCCAGTGAACCAGTTTCTCCTGCTCTGGGATTTTGTCTTTTCAGTTGTGCTACTGAATAACGTTCCCTTTTTGAATGTAAACCTCCAACTTGCTTTTTGTGTAGGTTTTAACTCCTCACGTTGGGTCTCAATCCATAATTGTAAGGACTAAAGTTTCACAGAGGGCGATGTGTATGTTGTCACTGGAAATTGTATTCCGGATCAATTCAAGCTCTGCTCTTGCTTCATCACTTTCCTTACCATTAACAGTCTTTATTTTGCAGTTTCTGCATGTCGTGCCTTCCTCTGTTGGGAGTATTTCTTCTCATCTTGAAAGCTCGTCTAGGCAGGGATCTTGTGTTTTGTTGTTCCTTTTACCTGCCTGTTTTGTGGGTTTTGGTTGTTTTGGATTTTTTAATTCCCTCCACTGTCTGGAGAACCAAGATCGCTAAAGGCTGGAATGTTTGTAGGTGGATAATTAAAAACAGTGGTCAAGAGAGCTCTTGGAAACTTGTTGAGTTACTTCTCTAAGTAGGATGATGAGGCAGCAGTATTGAATGAAAAGGGAAAGAACCCCCAAGCCTATAAAACTACCTCATGCCACCCTTGTATTTACTTCAGTTTGAAGAATGTCCCTGCTGTCCTCTTAGCACAGGGCTCCAGTAATATTGTGTGCCTGGGACAGGAGAGGTAAAGCCAGAGGGGGCTTGGAGGATTGCTGCCTGGCAGCTAGCCTGGTGCACAGTGAAGAGGAGATGAGCAAGCAGAAGTTCTTCATGTCATGACCTCTGTCCCATATTATCTTGCAACTTCACTGGCCCAGATTGAGGTCTTTGCTGTTATCTGCAAAAGATGTAAGCGATCCAGTGATTCATTTACCTCGGGGATTACCACCTTGACGCATCCAGTCCTTCTCCATCCTGCTGCACTAATTACAGCTCATGGAAAATAACTCTGGTTGCTGGTCCCCAGGGTGTGGAACTCCTGGCATTTGGAGATAGAGCACATCTGGCCCTGGTCCTCAGAGGCAGAATTCAGCCGGCCCAAAGCTTGTTGCATGTGGGGAATGATGCAAGTGGCTTGTTTTCTCTGAACAATGGCTATGGGATCTTTGTAAGCATTGGCCTCTTGCCTGGTTGGGGTTTTTTTTTGGTTTTTTGTTGTTGTTGTTGGGGTTGTGATTTTTCCCTAGGAACTCTGCATGCAGCGAGGGGGATGTGGAGTACTGTAGGTTCTGGATAGAGCTGACTCAGTCCTTCAGGCCCTACTTGCCCCTTGACTCGGCTGCTTTTACACATGCAGAAGCCTCTGTGGCCCTCAGAGAGGCACTAGGGTGGTGCACATAGATGCTCTGGTACATTATGATTCCTAGGGTTCTGTGGAGTTTATGTTGCATGGACACTAGTAAAGCTTTTTTATTAAAGGAGATGTCCAACTTTGAGTGATCTTCTTGGAACCTGCTCATATTACCTTCCTTGGACAGATGATGAGGCTCTTGTAGAGTAACACATAAACTTGCATATAAAAGCAGAAGCTAGCAGCTACTCAGCAGTTGAGCACCATGGGGAAGTGTAGTTTGGAATGGTTTCTTCACATTTGTCTGTTCTTCCTTCCTTTGTCTTTGCCTTGGAGCTCTTTCCATGCAGTAGGGATTGGGACTGTGTCACTGGAGCTGAGCATCTGCTGGTCACATCATGGTAGGAACAGATTTGTTTAGGACATGACAGTTGTCCCTGTGCTTGTGACAGCCTGTTACAGCCTTCTTGTCCATTAGTACCAGTTTCTGAAGGAAGATGCCTTGGTTTTAGCTCTTCCTTCTCTGAACATCTTGCCAATAGCCTGTGAGAGTCTGTGGTCATGCAGGAGAGCTTGTTCTAGTGGATAACAGGAGAAGTCATGAAGCGTTTGGGAACCCACACTGTGGGAGCAGTCCACTCAAAGCAGTGCACTAGTATGGGGTAGGAATTTGTTCTTTTGCTTGTAAATGCTGCTGTGCTTTTTCAAAGCTGATGTACTCTCCAACTTCTTCTTTGTGGGGTAGAAGCAGCTTTGCACAGCCTTACCTAGGCCCACTTAAACTCTTGCTGTTTAGTCCAATCCCTCTGCCACAGCAGGATCTCTTCACTGGAGAAGTTATGGAATCAGAATCACTCAGGATTGGAAGGGACCAGCTGATCATCCAGTTCCAACCCCCCCACCATGGGCAGGGACACCTCACCCTAGAAGCAACACACTGAGTTGTACAAAAACTTCCTGTTTTCTCCAGGAACTTTGTAGTGACTTTTTAATCAGGGTTTGGTAATTCTGGTTGGGTGAAGTAGAGGGTTTGTGTGTGGCAGAGCAGCCCAGCCCAGCCCAGTGGGAGGTGGGTGAGCACTGCGCACACGCACTCACGGCTGCAAAGAGAAGCGTGAGTGGTGATTTGTTTTGACAAAGTCTGAACCAACGCTGCTGTTTATAAAGAAGAATGGACTTTGCAGGGTTATTTTCCCTTTTAAACACCAGCAGGACACTGGGAACAGATTACTGTGAGTATTTGAGTAAGTTGTGTTTGCTTAGAGTGCTTGGCAGCTTTTCATTTGGTGGAAGCTGAAGTCCGGGTCCAAAGCCTGCGCCCTTTGTCAGGAAGGTGCGATGGCTGGAGAAAGAAGATCGGGACTTTTTGGTAGCTGCTACTCTGCACGATGTCAGCTGTCAAGTCACTCATGTCTGCGTGGCCAGAAGCAGGAATGGTTTGTTATCTCTGTTTAGAAAGACTTTGAAAGGGGGGACACTAATTTATTCAGATTCCTGTCATACATAAAGATTGCTTATTCCTGGGAGGATAATATTTGCTGGGATGATCCCAAAACATTTACAAATGGATCAATCTGCAGCAGATAGAGCATTTCTGTGCCTTTCTCTCGCGTTCAGCTGAGCGTGTGCCAGCTGTACAATCAGACCCTTCTTACTGAGCACTAACATCTTCTAGCTTCATGGAATCTTAGAATTACTTAAATTGGAAAAGCTTTTCAAGCTCCTTCAGTCCAACCGCGAACCAAACTGTCTCAAGGCCGCTGTTAAACCCTGAGATCTCCATGGCTGTGAAATACGGCCAGGGATGGCAAGTCACCCCTCTTCCCAGGCAACCTCTTCCAAGGTCTAGTGGCCCTTTCCAGGAAGAAGTTTTTTCCTAATGTCCAACCTAAACTTCCCCTGGTGCAGCTTGAGGCCATGTCCTCTTGTCCTGTCACTTGCTCCTTGTGAGAAGAGACCAACCACCGTCTCTCTTCCACCTCCTTTCAGGTTGTTGTCTGCTGTTGCAGACAGCAGTAATGTCTCCCCTCAGCCACCTCCTCTCCAGACTAACCAGCCCCAGCTCCCTCAGTCTCTCCTCACAAGATTTATTCTCCAGGTCTTTCCTCAACCTTGTTGCCCTTCTCTGGACCCGCACCAGCCCCTCAGTGTCTCCCATTCCACCTGCTGCCCTGGCTTCAGTGATACATTGGCATAGCAGGCACAATTTCAAAAGTCTTCCCAGTGTCTGAAGTGGCATGAAATGGTCTAGTTCAGACAGCTGTAAATTAATGTTAAAGCCCAAGAATTCCTCAAACTTGCCTATTAGCAACCTCAAAGCACACAGAGTCCTGTCTTCCCATACAGCTGTGAAATTGGCACTACAAAAAAGCCTTTATTTGAATAGTATGCGAAAGTTTACATGCAAACCCCAGATTAGCCCTGACTTTGGTTTATCTGCAGCTTACTGCTGGGATTCTAATTATTTATTTACTTTTTCTTGCCCAAAGGCTGATGTGATACTTACAGTGAACTCCACAAGCAGTTCTCTTGTTGTTTCCTGAAGAATTTGGGTTTGGGCTTTTTTGGGGTTAAGGTTTTATTTTGGGTGTGTGTGGGGAGTTTTCTTCTCTTGGTTTATTTTGTTGGGTTTTTTACCAACATTTAGACACAGGTCACTGCAGAGGAGGTTGCAACAGGACAAGAGGGCAGGGCCTGAAGCTGCCAGGGGTGGGTTAGGTTGGATGTTAGGAAGCCCTTCCTCAAGGAAAGGTGGTCAGACTCTGGAGCAGGGTGATCAGACTCTACCAGGGCAGTGGTGGAGTACCCATCCCTAATGGTGTTTAAGGACAGACTGGCAGTGGCCCTTAGTGCCCTGGTCTGGCTGATGTGGTTGTATTAGGTCCTGGGCTGGATGAGCTCAGAGGGCTTTTCCAGCCTCAATAATTCTGTGATGCCATTCGGTGGGTTTCTGATTTTTAGCTATTGCAGAGTCTGCTGGGAACCTCTCTGTTGCTTTAAGCTGGAAAGAAAAGTTTGTAGCACATTAAAATGAGGCTGGTTTAAGGAGAGCATCTTGACCAGTGGTTTTAGGGTAAGCAGTAGCCAGCTTCCATTTGATGGCTCTGAAGCTTTGAAGGGAGGCTAACACCACGTATCTCCACACCGTTCAGCTGTTGGGTAGCCTGGGAGGTTTTGTTCCGTGTTCTTTGATTTACTTACTGGTTTTGATGAACACATCTAAACCCACGGTGCTGTTTTCACGAGTCTGAGAGTGATTGTGCCTCACCCTAGTAGCGACAGGAATAGCATCTTGGAGAATCTTCTGAGCAAGGCACGAGTGGAGCATGTGTTCACATTTACAGTGTGATATGGTGGAGGGTTAATTGCCTGGATTAACTGTTCTGCAGGAGCACATAGATGTTTTCGCCTTTGATCTGCTCATCTGTGGTGTCTTTGGACAATTACTCCATGAGGTGAAGTTTGTAGCTTGAGAGCTGCAGCATAAGTGGCCTTTGGGAGTGTTTGGTGTCATTTGGTGTCAGTCTCGTTGCCTTGTTGAGTGCGTGTGTGTATATGTGCGTATAAACAGACTCTGCATTCTGGGGCTTTATAAAGGAAACAGCATGGTGCTGTAATCAGCAGAGCACATTCTTGGGAGGTTTTAGATGCCCCAACTTCCTCCCAGGAAAACACAAGAAAGTTGATGTTTTTCACATGTTGATGACAGAGAGGAAACCAAGGGGCTCTTGTTGCTTCAGAGCTGCCTGGTGCAGCTGTGGAGAAGCAGGAGTGGATGGATGGTAGACACCACAGCCAGAGAAGGCACTCTTGGGAATCTGCTTTGCCTGGGCTACTGAAGCGGTAGATAGATGGGTTGGCTGAGATCAGTCCTAAAATACCTGCTGGAGTAAAATGTGGCCTTTTTGCTCTATTAACATTTGTTTCTGACGTGGCTTGGTGGTATAAAAAGGTGGTAAGTGGATCTGCTTTGTGCCTTGGGTTCTTGGGCTCTGCCATGGGCTTGTCATGGGCAAGATGAGGCTGGATCAGGCTCTGGCCAGCCTGATCTAGGGTGAGGTGTCCCTGCCCATGGCATCGGAGTTGGAACTGGATGATCCTGTGGTCTCTTCCAGCCCTGACTGACTGTGTGACTTGGTCTGGGTGATCCTGCTGTGGCAGGAGGATTGGACCGATGATCTTTCAAGGTCCCTTCCAATCCCTAATGATTCTATGATTCTAAGACTCGAAATCCAAATCTGTGGGCTTCTTTATGCGTTGCCTTGTGAAGAACTTGCTGTCTAGATACATGGGTGGCAGCCCTTCACAGTGTGTCCACATCTTTCAAAAAGAGTCTCAGTTCTGGGGTTCTGGGTTTCACCATAATGTGAATGAGGACTGGTGTGTGTATTTGGAGGTTCCCACCACCACGTAGTTCCTTTGCAGGTTGACTTCCTTGTGGTTTTAGACCCCTTTTATAATGTACATCCATTTCTCTCTTGGAAGACAGGTTAAAACAGCTTGACTGTGTGGTGAGGAAGCCATGGGTGTAAGAAAACCATGGAATTAGGTCTCAGAGTGCGGGGAAGAGAAGATTAATATGGAGTGTAGGGTTTGTTTTGGTTTGTTTTCAGCCTGCTGCTGAGGGTGAGGTGCCCCACACTTTGCTGTTACCTGTCCTACTTCATCTTCTAGTGCTGTGAGAGTACTTGACAGCTTTGTGGTAGCTGGATACGGCAGACAGGGAGTATTTTACCCCAGTAGGATGTTATTGAGCCTCACATGAAAGTGTCAAGAGCTAAGCAAGTCTCATGTGAGAAATAAGCGATGATTAATAATTTGTTGTAGCTCTACACGAAAATATTTGGAAGTCTTGAGTCTGTGAATGTCTTGCTCTGCTTAAAGCATCTGAGTAAAGCAAACAAGCAAACCTATTACTTTTTAAACTGAAATCCTTTAGCCGTGCTGGACTCAAGGAAAGCAAATCCATGCAGTCATGCTGGCAGGTTTCAGGTCACCAAACTTTCTGTGAGAGGGGGTAGGAGATGTTGGGACAGGGAACAACACCTGACTTGGGATGGGAAGGGGAGAAAGCAATTCAGCCAGACTCAGGCTTCAGGCAGAACAAACCCTGCATCTGGCCAAGCCTGCTAAAAGGGCAGATGTAAATCAAGATCCTTACTAACACAAAGAGCTGGAACTCAATTTGCATCGAGGTTCTGGTTTGGCCTGGAGATTAAGGCGCTGCTCTTGGAGAGCTGGGGAACCTCTCCAGCTCCTCTGACTGCTGCAGTTTGACATTTCCTCCATGCAGAGGATCATCCCTTCTGTAATATTTGGTTAAGGCTCCGTGTTGAAACTTATGTTCTTGATTTTATGTCACAGACCTACGTGTCCTGTCCTGCAGACACCCAGGAGAGGGATGGACTAACAGCTGAAAGCTGGTACAGAGCAGTGAATAGCTGCAAAACCCAGCAGAACCACCAGTGTTAACCAGCTCATGTGCAGCTCATCTTTCAAGGCTCCAAATTTCCATTCTCTCTCGGATTTTCTTCAGTTTTACATAATTATCTGGACTCAAAACATTTTCCAGGAAAGCAAACGAGGTGTTCTGGGGCTGAATTCCAAAACACATTTCCCCTCTTGCACACACAAACTACCAGCCTGTGAAAATAGATACCAGCAGACAGATACAATCTCCTTTCTTCTTCTACCAACTCGGGTCCAGAAGCAGAGAACCTCCAGTAGGTTTGGAAGTGACTGCTGTTTTGTCTGGAAGTGCCCTTAAATTCCACATTATGGAGGGGCAAATGGCCCAGATGATTATTTTACATTTGTTCAGCTAGACTGCAGTTTATACCCGATTACTGTGTTAGGGGCCCTTCACACGCTTGGGTAAAAGAAGGAACAGTTCTTGGTGGGTTGGTGATCATCACTGGTTGGTGATCCAGCAGACTGGCGAGGGAGCCACACGTGCCTCCAGTGTAAAAAGAAAATCATTTCATGGGAAGAGTGTTGCTCAAGCTCTCTCCATCAGAGACACCCTACCAAACTGTAGTTTGGTACAAGAGTCCTTGGCTCAGTGCTGTTTGCAGTAAGAGATCTTGCCTCCAGTTTTTTGGACCCATGGACAAAAATGTATTGCAATTGCAGCTGCTGCCTCTGGGTAAATGACGAAAGAATGTGGTTTGCTCTGTTTGGAGGACAACACTGTCATGGGTTGATGAACAGTAGTCACTTGCCTGACTCAGGTCGATTGGAGCTGAGCTGCGGCACTGCGCAAGACAGTGCTGCTGTTGATCCGCACTAACAGCAGCACAGGATCCGCCTGAAAGTGTAGGATCTGATCCTGTTACGTCCATTAGAATCACCAAACACATAGGGAAACCGCTTTGTCAGGCCAGCTGAGTGCAGTGGCATCACGATAGCCTTTTCAGAACTTGGAAGAGCCGACTCCTGCTCAATTCAGAACTAAAGATGATCATGTTAACCCAAAAATAAAGCAAGTCGGTCACATTGTTCTTTTTCCTTTCTGACCTTTGGCCGACTTCTGACTGAAAATGGAAGAAAAGTTAGTGAAATCCTGATCACAGAATCGTTAGGGATTGGAAGGGACCTCGAAAGATCATCTAGTCCAATCCCCCTGACACAGCAGGGTCACCTAGACCAAGTCACACAGGAACACATCCAGGCGCGCCTCGAACATCTCCAGTGAAGGAGACTCCACAATGCCCCTGGGCAGCCTGTTCCAGTGCTCCATCACCCTCACTGGGAAGAAGTTCCTTCTCATATTGATGTGGAACCTCCTGTGTTCCAGCTTACACCCATTGCCCCTCGTCCTATCACTACATGACACCGAGAACAGCCCAGTGCCATCCTCCTGACACCCACCCCTCAAATATTTATAGACATTAATGAGGTCACCCCTCAGTCTCCTCTTCTCCAAGCTGAAGAGACCCAGCTCCCTCAGCTTGTCTCCTCGTAAGGGAGGTGTTCCACCTCCTTCATCATCCTTGTTGCCCTACGCTGGACTCCCTCCAGCAGCTCCTTTCTGACCTTTGGCTGACCCCTGACTGAAAATGGAAGAAAGGTTAGTGAAATCCTGATCACGCTGTCTTCCAGCAAATCCACTGGGCTTGAAGAGATGTTTGAGAAAAAGGTGCATTATCAGAAGCACCATGTCTCAGACTCAGGAGTACTGGAAAACACTTTGACTGATAGAAGGAGAAGAAAACTTTCTTCATGTGTTCCAGTGGAACTAACCCTGATCTCAGAGAGACAAAAGGAGCCATGAGGAATTAATTTAGTTGAATCGATGTTCTTGACTAAAGCAGAGTCATCTCTAGCAGTGAGTGATTTGCAGGGCTTGGAGCAGATTACTTTCTGTATTTGCTGCATCAGAGGCAGCTCATTAAGCATTATCAGGGATATAAGTACAAGCACTGTATTTTAGGTTTTATCTGCAATAATCCTTTTTGCTTCATCTTAGTTTTGCTCCCCTTCCTGACGAGCCCTTGCGAAAACAGCATCTTGACTATTTGACTGCAAGAGTCACTAGACCTGCACTGAAATCAGGACTTGGCACTGAAGTCTTCTCTCGGTTTCACACCCTCTAAATCCTAGTATTGTGTGGTGGGTCCCCTTTAACAAGCTGGGTTGTTTTGGGAAGATTCTGAACTGTCAGAGGAAAACCATCTCAGATTGTGGGTGTCTGAGTCCTCTGCATGTGAGTCCGCTGCAGTTGGGTTCCAACGACTAACCCTGGGCCGCAGATGAGCCCGGCAGATGCTGTTTCAGAGTAATTTATTGCATCTTGATATGTGCATCTTCAAGCAGCCGTATTGTACGTTTGGTGGAGGTAGTAGTAAAAATGTCATCTTTTTGTTTTAGCTTCCTTAAGATTTGCTTCTTTTGGAGTTAACGCAACATCTGGATCTAGAAATTGGAGGCCATTCAGGTCAGGAACAAACATACCTTTGTCAGGCCCTATGTTTGCTCAAGTCCTGGAGAAGATTTGGAAGCCAAATTTTCCAAAATGATGTAGAACCGCTATTTTATCCATTACAACTTTGGAAGCCTTGGCGCTGCATGATCTGCTATTATTGGCAGGGCAGCCTCTGCCAAACCGAGGGAAATAAAATAAACTGCCCAAACCCCAAACCCCACAAAGGAACCTTGCCCCGAAAGGCATCCGCTGTCTGAAACGGGGGCGCAGCCGGTGTTTTTCCATTCAGGGATTGTCCCAAACTGCTGTTCCCAACAAGACTTGTATTTGGGTGTTTGAGGAAGTTGCCCCTTTGCCTTCTACTAAACCACTTGATGCAGGAGTAGGAAAAATCTCGGGTTTCCTCTGCAGTGCTAAATCTCCACTGACTGTAACATGGGGGTGAGTCTGTGCCTGCTGCATTTGAAATAACAGCAGAGTTACTCTGCCTTGCAGAATGTGAAACATCTGAGTACGTTTGTTTTCCTGCTATATCCCCCAGCCCTATTTTTAAATGCTGCCTTTGCACTGACCCGTTTTGGCAAAGCCCTGCGGCGGGACCACGTACGAGGCTGCTTCGGTGCTGCTTAGGCTGAAGTCAGAAAACACTAGAAATGTCTGTCTTTGGGTTTCTCCCAAAGAACACCCTTGTGAGTTGGCTCACAGGTGGGTCCAGCGTGGTTAGAATACGTCGAGTGCTGTTCCAGCATCAAAACTTGTGCGCTGTGGTGATCGGCCAAGTGCAGGTTTGTACTTGAAAGAATCCTGAATCGAAATAGGAAACCTTCTCACTGAGAAGACCAAGCATTTGGTATTGTGGGATCACTGCAAAGAGGGGCAGTACTGGAACAGGGTGGTCTGGTGGAATGGAGATCAAACTCTGATCTACTGAGTTCCTTCACAGCGCTGCCACCTCTGAGGTTCTGCTGCTCGGTTGGTCTTAAAGAGTGGGAAAGTTTTCACCTTCTTTATGGGATTACTGTCTGCGTTTAGGCTGGTGTTTCTGGTGGGCCCCTGGAGCTTGAGCCATTTGCTCTTGAGCCTGAAGGAGCTTGTCAGTTTAACCTCTTTTGGAGCTCGGAGCAGGTTTTCATTGCCAACCAGCACTGAAGTCAAAAGTGATTGGAGGCTGCTCAGCTCCCCAGCTGTTCCAAAGCCTGATGTGGGTGTCTGTGTGGAGCCAAAAAGCCTTAATCCCCACCAGACACTGTTTGCTTTTAAGCTGTTGGGTGCATTGTGGTTCTTGAGTAACAAATGGCAGCAGAATCCTCAGAATTCCTGAGTGACTTGTAGTGAGCAGTGTCCTTCTTTTTGGGAAATCCTGTGTGTATTCTACCTTCTGTAGATGCTGGCTTGGGAAACAGGTCAGGATGAGGTGTGGGCTCAGGCTGCAGAGCCGATTCTGTTTAACAGTATCAGGACAGGAGGACTGCATGAGGCTGCTGTGGTCCTCGCTAGAGCTGCTTGGCTGGCCACCAGTTGTGCTATGCGAGCCAGTTTTGCAATCATGTTCAGAAATTTCCTCTAACAGACCAGAGCAGACGAGAATTGCTTTATGCCCCAGTGAATCTGTTCTCCTCTAAATAAAACAGTCAAAGTGCTCATGAGTCCGATCTAATGAGTGTCTCAGCCACTTGCTCTAACTGTCCCCAGGTCACAGCCGCTATCATCCAGGCTTGTGTTGACTTCTTCAGCAGATCTCTGAGCACGTTCCCGTGTGCTGCTTGGTGGTCTGTGCAACGCTGGCTGCTCGTGTGGACTTGGCTGTCCTCCCTCCCAGCTGCTCAGTGGTGTTAAAGGCAGATGAAACGTGCAGTTCCATGGAACCAGTTCCAGCATGTGCTGCAGGGTGTTAAGGACCGGCTGAGAGCACCATTGTGCAGCAGGAGTGGGGGTTGTGTGATGAGCCCAAGGGGTGGTCTGGATGATGAGAGAAAAGCATGAGAAACTCGGCTTAAGAACAGTGTGTCTATAGAGAAGGGCTCTCAGACACACGTAGCTTGTTTCCAGTCTCTGCAGTGGTGGAAGTGCACAGAATCACGCTCACTGAGTCCAGCTACTTGGCTTTTCTGCTATGTGGAGCCTTATACTTGGGGTAGAAAACTAGAACCAGGACAAACCAATAATGATGAAGTTCAGAGTAGCCTCTCTGAGAGGTTTATAGCATTTTCTTGCTGTCCCAGACAACATGAACAAATCCTGTGTTTTGTAATTTGTGTAAAACACCTTTGCTGGACTTACCATAGAATCCCAGACTGGTTTGGGATGGAAAGGAACAACAGAGACCATCCAGTTCCAACCCCCCGCTGTAGGCAGTGACTCCCCTCACCGGACCAGGTTGCCCAGAGCTCCAGCCTGGTCTTGGACATTGCCAGGAATGGCTGCAGCAGCCACAGCCACCCTGAGCAACCTGTTCCAGGACCTCAGCACCCTCACCAGGAGGAATTTCTTCCTCTGATCTAACCTAAATCTGCCCTCTTTGAGTCCTAACTTCAGAACATGTTCCTCAGAGATCCTTTGGCATCTCCTGACCAAGGGGCATGACCTGAAGCAGGCGGACTGGGACAACATGGGGTATAATCACTGCTCTATCTAGTTGTTCCTACTGACATTATTATTTCAAGACTGGAGGCTGCCAAACAAAACCAACAATCTCAAGTAAATCTCTTGTCTTCCTAAAACCCTGTCATTATTGGGGGGGGGTGGGCCTACACAGTGCAGAAAATATAACAAGATCTTAAAAAAAATTTCAAACTTACTGCTTTGTTTATTTAAAAAGGCAAAAAGGTAGCTGCTGATTTGTCTAACAATGTTTTGACATCAGCGTTTGGTAAGTCTGTGAAATTCATCAACTTCACAAGGGCAGTAGGAACAGAGACGCAAGTTGGAAGAGTCCTATGAGCCTCTCCACTCCAGCCTTTGCCCCAGCACTGCCCAGTCTAACCCATGTCCCTGAACACCAGATCCACGTGTCAGTGAGACTCCACAGCTACCCTGGGTAGCCTGTATTGAAGTTTCATAACCCTTTAAGTGAAGAAATTCTTCCAAGAACACCCAAAGCCGAACCTGACCCGATTTCCTTAGTGTGTCCTTTCTCCAGCAGCCAAGAACAGATTATCTTCAGCCTCTCCCAAAAGCATTTACTGGTTAGACTGTTGTTTTGCTCTTTATTCAGACAAGCAGAACAAACTTCATGTGTTTTCTAAATACACTTTTTTTTTAAACTTTTCTGTGGAGCCTTTCCAGCTCTGCTGCTGCTAAACCAGATGTCCCTTAAAGTTACAGAATGTATTTACATAACCTTTCCCCCCTACCCCGCAACAAATTTGTGTCTCAAGCCGTGTCTCTTCTTGTCAGTGCCTTGATGGATAAGCAGCCTTCCCTTTTCTGTATCCTGGTGGCAAACAGATCACCAGCATCCTGGCAGGGATCCTCAGGATAATTCTTAGCCCATATGAATACATCTGGCATCAAATGTATTTCCTAACGTGGGATACTGGTGTGGACTGGATCATTCTGCAGTGGTTTATGCCTGGTGTGACCATATAAACAATTTGAAACACAGGCTGGCTATGAGCAGACTTTACAGGAATTATTTACAAGCGTGCTCCATACTCTGGGATCAATATAGGATGTCCTTAGGGTTTGTAACAGCACTCCTGGCTCTCCCTATGTTTCAGACTTTGATTCTTCCTAAAACCAGA
The DNA here is from genome assembly GCA_013400115.1 of Rhinopomastus cyanomelas. Taxonomy (NCBI): domain Eukaryota; kingdom Metazoa; phylum Chordata; class Aves; order Bucerotiformes; family Rhinopomastidae; genus Rhinopomastus; species Rhinopomastus cyanomelas. The sequence continues at coordinate 49,262 of VXBP01008817.1, forward strand.
GGAAAATGCAAATGAATCATAGAATCATTAGGGATTGGCAGGGACCTTGAAAGATCATCTAGTCAAATCCCCCTGCAACAGCAGGATCACCTAGACCACAGGAACACATCCAGGTGGGTCTTCTTTGATGACCAAAACACTTTCAGTGTGCGTTTGTGCTTGATTTTAGGATAACGGTTTCACTAAACTCTTGCCCTCCTGCCTCCTGTTTCCCGGGTCTCTATGGCTCTGGTAGTGTCTGTGTGTCCTGGCATGGCAGGGTCCTGCTGCTACCAGCTGCTGCCTCTCTCTCCTTGAGCTAAGCCGTGAAAAATAGGGATAATACCCCAAAGGGTGACAGCACAGGGAGTAACTTCCTTCTCTGACTGTTTCAAATGAGCCTTATGCTACATGTGAAATTACAGAATGGTTTGGGTGGGAAGGGAACTCTGGAGATCACCCAGTAACCCCCTGCAGTGAGCAGGATCATCTGCAACTAGATCAGGTTACCCAGAGCCTGGTTCAGCCTGACCTGCAGTGGTTCCAGGGGAAGTTCTACCCCTCCTTGTGCTCTGGAGAGTTAAAGCTGGTCAAGGGACACCACTTGACCTTCTAGAACCAATTTCTCTGATCAGTTTGTGGCTGCTGGGACTCTCCTATGGTCTTGTTTCTTCCCAGCGGCTGTTCTTACATATAGAAAGGTGATCTGTGCTTCCCTATATCATGTCTTAGGGTTTCTGTAGGACTGTAGAGCCATGAGTGCAGAAGTTTTGACATGTTTGTTTTTTACAGTCTTGAGTGCCTGTGGTGGGGTGGGGGGAGCTCGTTTTTCTTCTTTGGTGATGGATGTTTTTGTGGTTTGGGACTTTGACTGCTGCAAGAATTATGTGCTCTTCTCTCTGTCCAGCAGCGCAGATGGCTCAACCACCGAGATCCCCTATGCATTTGTCCTGTTAAGGGTTGCACTAGTATTTAAAATACGAGCTGTCGCACATACTGTCATTTTGGATGGTGATTTTTAGCTTGTACGCTTATTAAAATGAGAACCCTGCTGTTCAGGAGGAGGAGGTCAGTGACTGCTGCACAACCTGGATGGGCACAAATCTTATGGGGCCAAATGGGATGCACCCAAGAGTGCTGAAAGGGCTGGCTGGGTGCTCGCCAGGCCACGTTCTGTCATTTCTCAGCAGTCATGGCTGACTGGGGCAGTACCAGCTGATGGGAAAGCAGCCAGTGTAACACCCAGATACAAGAAGAGATGAAGGATGATCCATGGAATTGCAGGCCTGTCAGTCTGACTTCAGTCCCAGGGCACCTGATGAAACAGATCATCCTGAGCACCGTTATGTGATACCTTCAGGACAACCAGGAGATCAGGCCCAATCATAGAATCATAGAATCATCCAGTCCAATCCCCCTGCCACAGCAGGATCACCTAGACCAAGTCACACAGGAACATGTTCAGGCAGGTTTTAAATGTCTCTAGAGAAGGAGACTCCATAATCCCCCTTTGAGGTTCTAACAGCAGCAATGTGTCACCTCAAGATGCCAGTACAACTCCAAAAAATAAACCCTCAAATATCTTAACAGCATTCCCCTCAAAGGATGACACTGTAACTCTGCCGCCTCATTTATTTCAAAATAGAATCATAGAATCATTAGGGATTGGAAGAGACGTCGAAAGATCATCTAGTCCAGTGCCCCTGTCACAGCAGGTTCATCCAGACCAAGTCATACAGTCACTCAGGGTTAGAAGGGACCACAAGATCATCCAGTTCCAACTCCCCTACCATGGGCAGGGACACCTGACCCTAGGTCAGGCTGGCCAGAGCCTTATCCAGCCCGGCCTTAAGTCAGAGGGTTCATGAAGGGCAGGTCCTGTTGGACCAATCTGATCTCCTGTGACAGGGTGATCTGCTTGTCGGACAAGGGAAGGGCTGTGGCTGTTGTGTCCCTTGACTTCAGCAACGCCTGTGACAAGGCTTCCCCCAGCCTTCTCCTAAAGAAGCTGCTGCTTGTGGCCGAAGTACTCTGCTGCTCGTGGCAGACACTCTGCTGGATTCAAAACTGGTTGATGGCCAGGTCCAGAGAGCTGTGTTGAATGGAGTTAAATCCAGTTGGTGGCTGGCCACCAGTGGTGTCCCCCAGGGCTCAGTGTTGGGGCCACTCCTGTTGAACAGCTTTATGGATGTTTTGGATGAAGAGACAGAGGAAACCCTCAGTGGGTTTGCAGATGACACTGAGTTAGATGGGAATGTCAGTGGAGGGTAGGAGACTCTGCAGAGGGCTCTGGACAGGCTGGATTGATGGGCCAAGTCTGCTTGTATGAAGTTCATTGAGGCTAAATGTCAGGGCCTGCACTTTGGCCCCAACAACCCTCACCAGGCTTGGGGAGCGGTGGCTGGAAACTTCCCAGCAGAGAGGGACCTGGGGGTGTTGATTGATGGTGGCTGAACATGAGCCAGCAGTGTGCCCATTGGCCAAGAAGACCAATGGCATCCTGGCCTTCATAGCAGTAGTGTGGCCAGCAGGACCAAGGAGGTAATCCTGCCCCTACACTCAGCCCTGGTGAGGCTGCACCTCAAATACTGGGGGTGTTTTGGGTACCCCAGTATGGGAAAGACATTGATGTGTTGGAGAGGGGTCAGAGAAGGGGAACTGGGCTGGTTAGGGGTCTGGAGAATAGAATAGGCCTGATAGCAAGAGGCTGAGGGAGCTGGGGCTGTTCAGCCTGGAGAAGAGGAGGCTGAGGGGAGACCTCACTGCTCTCTACAACTACCTGAAGGGAGGTGGGAGTGAAGCAGGGGTTGACCTCTTCTCCCTAGGGACTAGTGATAGGACCAGTGGAAATGGAGTCAGGTTGTGCCAGGGGAGGTTCAGATTGGATCTTAGGAAAAACTTCTTTCCAGAAGGAGTGGAGAGGTCTTGGAACAGGCTGCCCAGGGAGGGGATGGAGGCACCACCCCTGGAGGGGTTCAACAAGTGGGCAGCCAGGGTGTTTCAGGAGCTGGGTTAGTGGTTGGGGGTTGTAGGGCAGATGGTTGGACTTGATGATCTTGAAGGTCTTTTCCAACCTTGATGATTCTGTGACTCTTTGGTGTTTGCCAGGTTCCCGAGAGCCTCAGTCGCAGTTAAACCTTTCCATGACTATTGGCTGTTTTAAAATAGTGAAGTTGAAGCTGGTTAAGATCCTGGTTGTAAGATCTGTGTGTCTTCTGCATTTCTGCAGATCTCAAAAGTGTGCACGTGCCTCGGTACTCTCATGTCTTTCTATTTCTGCTCTAAGAGGAAGGAGCCAGACTGTCGGGATGTCAGCAAGTGTGAAGCAGTAGCGTAAATATAAATTCTTCTAACTCTCTTGCTCAGCTTGTCTTGGAACTGCTGCAGTTTCGCAGCTCGTCAGCACCTGATAGCAAACACTCCGCTGATTATAATTCGAGATCATCTCAGTCTGTCAGTGAGTCGAGCGCTGTGAAACTTGTTTCCAGGACTGTTACTGAAGCTAACAGCAAAGATCGTGTAGTGCAGTTTTTAGTGGTTAGCTGAAAAGCTTCTCATAAAGCTGAAGTTCTCTAGGTGGTATTGGTACAGATACAGCAGAAGGTGGCAGCTGATGGCTGTTGGAAGGTGGATCCAACTGGCCACATGGCAGTTGAGCTGCTGGACTTCATGGAGCTTGGGTTTTTAACAGGTGGATGGAAGCAGAAAGATTCTTGCAGACTTGTGTGCAGTGAAACACAGGTGTCTGAGCCCCAGTGCAGTGAAAAACTGCATTTTTATTGCATATGGATTTGATAGAGATGGTGGTAGGGGAGCTGTGGTCTGCATGCTAAAACTGACCACTGGTTATAGTGGTCATTCATAAAGTCTTATGTCTGCAGAGGACATAGAAAACAAAATCCAGTAATGAAACACAGGCAAGGAGCACAATGTTTGCCCAAGAGCATCTAGGAGAAACTAACTTGTACTTAGTTCCTGACAAGCTGAATCAGGAGCTGTTCCTTTTTCCACTTCCCAGGCTGCTGAGCAGCTCTGCTTTCACGGTGTTGTGCAATAAGCTCCAGTATACGTAGCTCCATTATCAAGTCCAGGGTATGTTTCCCAGTTAGCAGAAAACCACTGGACAATTGGTAGGGATTTGAATAGCAGTAACAAGGTCATGCAGCTGGTTGAGTTCTGAGCGGGCAGAGTTGCTGTGAGAAGCCTGTGACTTTGTACAGCTCAGGTTAGAGTTAATGCAATCCTGGGTGAGATTTCAGGTTCTTTTTTTGCTCCCTCAAAGCACTGTGAACCCCAGCTGTGTCCAGAGGTTTTCAATGTTGCCTATTATGGAAAAAATATGAACTGTTCTAATTTTACTGAAACAGAAAAAAAATCTACAGCCTTTTTTTAATTTTTTTTTTTTGGTACTGCATTAAAATGTTGTCCTTTCAGTTGGGTGGTAATGGGCTGGATATAAACACTTTGTCCTCAACATTCATCATTCATCTCATTACTGTTTATTCTTCCATCTTTTCAAAATAGAAGCTGGTGTTTCCCTTTCCAAGCAATTTGCAGTCGCTGGGAGCTTTGCTGATCAGAGCAGAGCCAGGACGCTATGAATTCCTCTGAGCTTCCCGACTTTTAGCCATGGAATAACTGCTCAAGCTGAGGGAGTTTTCCTCTTGCTGCATGGCAGATAAGCTCATTCGATAGTCAGTGGCTGGTTTTCTGGGGTCTTCTCCATCCCAGCTGCTGGTAACAACTCTTGCAGTTTGCCTTGGGCAGTGAGGAATTAAATGCACCAAGGGCAGAGCGTTCCCTGGACCTTCAAGCCCAGTTCAGACAGTGAAGACCATAGGGCTTGAAAGGAGATGGACCTGCATGTTCTTGAAAAGGAACCTTGATTCTACATACCTGATAGAATCATTAGGGATTGGAAGGAACACTGAAAGATCATCCAGTCCAACCCCCCTGCCACAGCAGGATCACTTCACTGGAGAAGTTATGGAATCAGAATCACTCAGCTTGGAAAGGACCACAGGATCATTCAGTTCCAACCCCGCCACCAGGCTGGGACGCCCCACCCTAGACCAGGCCAGCCAGAGCCCCATCCAGCCTGGCCTTAAGCACCTCCAGGGATGGGGCCTCAACCAACTTCCTGGGCAACCAATTCCAGGCTCTCCACACTCTCACACTGAAGAACTTCGTCCTCACATCCACTCTAAATCTACTCATCTCCAGCTTTGCTCCATTCCCCCTACTCCTGTCGCTACCTGAAATTCCTAAATCATAGAATCACAGAATCATTACGGATTGGAA
>VXBP01008818.1:0-23331 GCA_013400115.1 Rhinopomastus cyanomelas
TGTCTTCAACCTCCTCATCCTGATCCCCAAAATCCTTTGTAAAAAGTCCCTCTCTAGCCTTCCTGTAGATTCCCTTCAAATATTGGAAAGCTGCTATAAGGTCACCCCAAAGTCTTCTCTTCTTTAAGCTGAACAGTCCCAGCTCCCTCACCCCATCCTCTTAGCATAGGTGCTCCAGCCCCTGAATTATCCTCATGGCCCTTCTCTGGACTAGTTCCAATAGATCTCTGTCTCTCTTATTGTGGGGACACCAGAACTGGACACGGTACTCAAGGTGGGGGTCTCAAAAAGGCAGAACAGAGGGTAGGAATCACAGAACTTTAGGGATTGGAAGGGAACTCAAAAGACCACCCAATTCAATCCCCCTGCCAGAGCAGGGCCACTCAGACCAAGTCGCACAGGAACATATCCAGGAGGGCCACAAGTGTCTCCAGAGAAGAAGACCCCATCTTCCACCGTGTCCCTTCTGGGACCTTTCCAGTGCTTGCCCACAGCATCAGTAGTGACAGTGATATACTTGTTGTTAGGGAGACTGGGTTTGGTCCTGGTTGTGTGTATTTGCATGTATTTCATTGTTATTTTCATTACAGCAGCTTTATTTTTCATTCTGTAAGCCTCTCCCTTGTTTTCTTTGTCTTCCCCTTCTATGGAGGCAGAGGGGTTACGAGAGTGTGTCTGCCATTTCTGATGCCCAGCCCAACCACAATCCTTCACAGTGGAGGAGATGTTCTCAACATGTACTATCAAATTCCAGGGTCAGCTTCCAGTTCCGGTAGGGATTTTCCTTTTTTTTAAACTAGTCACTTATTTGTTTGCAATTTACTTATTAACAGGTACAGAAATAACTAATGTTTAAGATGTGGAACTTTGGCAAGTATTTTGCACGTTTCTGTAGTCAGTGAACTCGAGAAACACTCTGTAAGGTGCACCAATCATGTGCCTTTGGCACTTTCATTTGTACTCTGGACTGTTAAATTCCTTGGGTTTACAGCTTGTTTATTTTTCCCCTCTTTGTGAACTTCCAGACAACACGGGATGCTAGGGAAAGCATCCAATACATCCAATATCTTTTAGTTGCCCAGCTCTAGGCTTCTTTATCAGCTCCCGCATGCTTTCCTTGCTGGAGAGTTTACATCACGCTATCTGAAAAACGCTCACTCAGCAAAACGCTCCCCCCATTCTTACGCACTGCTATTTTCTACACTGAAAACTTTTCACACTGAAGAACCTGAAGGCAGAAAATTGGACCCAAGACCACCAGTCCCAGAAAGGAACTCTTACTCTAGGAGATACTCGGGTACTGTGCTTTTATAAAATGACAGATGAAAACTGTGGTGAAAAAACCTCATGCGGGGGTTTTTTATTTGGCCTCTAGCTAGTCAGATTATAACTAATTTGGTGCAAAGAGGGAAGGCTGCAGACACTGTTGAAAGTCATGGTTTGAGTTACCATCAATCACTTCAAGAACATGGGATACTAGAGCGCTTTACACTGATTTCATAGGGAATACCAGAGTAAAGTTCTTTTGAAACCAGGCTGTGGCACTTCAGAAAGACAGTTCATGCTAAGGGCCCTAAAGCAGCACATAAGAAAGCATAACAGCTCCTATTTCAACTCCCACTATCCCTAGCATACAGACACACACACCCACACACGTGGTTGGTCAGTCGGCAGTGTTCAGTGGTTTGCATATGTTGCCTTCATGTTCGGCTGCAAGACAACCTACTGTTAAACTTGCAGCAGCAACTAGAAAATGAGGCGTTACCTTTTCTCTAAGGAATGTGCACTAATTGCCTGTGGGCTCACATCTTTACATCATTTTATGTCAGATAGATCTTACTGGAAAGGCCTCACATTTTATGAGTATTATTTTACTATTTTATCCAGATAGGGTATTCAAATGTGTTTAATACTTAATGGATTTAATTTCTTTAAATGAGGCAGCTTTAATCATTCAGCAAACACTGTTAGGCTTAAAGAAGGAATTCCTTACCCTGGCACTTTTGCTTTCTGATGTTTTACATAAATCCTTAGCCTAGATGCCAGGTTTTCCTGTTTAAGTGGTGATTTGCCAGTTCAGAAGTATTGCTAGCTGTGGCAGACACAGTGGTCAAGGCGTGGCTTAGGTTGGAAGGAACCTCAGAGATCACCTGGTTCCAGCCTCCCTGACGCAGAATGCCAAAGCACGTCTCGCTGTTTTCAGTCCAAGTGTATAGGAAGCCAGCCAGTGGAGCTTCCTAAATAAGCCAGTTATATTTCTGTTTCCACATCTGCGCCAGAGACGGAACAAAGGATTAAAAGCAGAGTGTGCACGTGCTGGTACAGAGTCCGGACGGAAGTTGCCGTGGCCTTTCCACAAGTGCCACTAGATGGCATCAGGTATCCTTCTCTTTTGCGCAGATGCCCTCGGCGGCGCTGCCGGAGCAGCGCTGGATCGCTCCTCGTTTGGCCGCAGCAGCGGGTTCGCATTTAGATTTTAAGCTGTTTAATTTTATTACAGGGCTTTCTCGTGTAGGTTACATGTTACTTTGCAAGCGGAAAAGAAAGTGTGTCCATTATCCTCTAGTTCACCTTTTTCTTTACATACGTAGCCCAACAACTCTTGAGAATTCTCAAATTTTTGAAAGAGACAAAGATCCCCGCTACCCTGACTGGAGACTACCGCATCGAAAAAAATCTGTAACAGTTTCACTTTTTCCATAACGAAAATATAAGGCAGTTTCCTACAATAAATAAACTCTATTTAAAGTACTTGCTGTCTGCACTACATATTTACATGTTTGACTACCCTGACTAACAAAAGAGATCCACTTGAACCACGACATTTGTCTAGGACAAAACCAGAATAACACCCCAACATAATCAGTTAAATCATTAGAGGTGCAGGAATTTATTCCAGTGAAAGTGCATGCCTGTGTAGAAGAAATCTCTCACACCATTTGTTCCAAAGAATCCCATGATTTGCATTCTCATGAAATTAGCCTTTTCTGTCATTATAGCAGGTGGCTATAACTGCTGAGAAATGAACCTTGGGTTTGTCCTCTCCAACTCAAACTGCTCTATGATTCTATGACTGTGTGCTAAGGAACACAATCTCTCTTTAAATACGTTACTGCACAAGTGTAGAATAGCAGATTCCCCCCTCCATACTCTCAGCAAGCAGAAGAGCTATGTTGCAGCACATTGCTTTTGGGTTAATTGTCTCTGCTAACACAGCCTTAAGGCTTGTGATCTCAGTTAGTTTGTTTAGAACAAAGCTAACAGAGCTGTTGCAGAATCATCTTGAGATCTTCAGTGTTATCTAGGCTAGCTGAGAACTCAGAATTCAAGAAAGGATGATAAGTGACCTGTCTATACTGATCTAGAGAGGAAATGACTAGAGAATGCAAATGACTAACGAAGATGACCTGAGTAGTCCATGTGAAGCAACCACAGCGCCTTGGTAGGTTGAATCCATTCTGCTTTCCTTAACCTGGAAAACTTTGCCCATGGAGCACACAGACCCGACTCCATATCAACAGAGGTTCCTCCTATTAATTTGATTGAAAAGAGAAAGGAAAGAAACTTATCTGTGTGACTCTGACATTGACAACACGTAAGTGCATTGAAAAGTACATCTGTTAATAAAAACACTCTCTTTATGTTGTACTCTCACTTGGAAAAAAACAGCTTTGCTATTTTGCAAAGAGAGTTGTGTCCGGTTTGAGGTAAGAACTGTGACAACAGTAAGACTCTACAGGAAGACACTCAAAGATTCAGAAAGTGAGAAGGACCACTTACCTAATTACCTCCTGTTCCCAGCAGACTACAGACAGAATCGGGACTGTGAGAGAATAGAATTGACATCCCAATGCCAAAGTACATCTACGCAACAATTCTACTTTTGCTACCTCTTGTTATCAGTCTGCTATTATAAGAATTTCTTGCTGTGAATTTGTTCTTAAAGCATTCGCCATTCAGTTAAGACTTTAGTGCTGCAGAAACCCTCAGTAGCTTCCTGCTTTTGTATTAACTTGCAAGTGTTTTACATAGCAGGACATCAGACTGATACAGCTACACTCTTCAGACTAAGTTTTCACTCTAAAATTGAAAACTTAGCCTTTAAAAAGTCAGTGGAACTAAAAGATGTCTAACAATGTGAATTCTACCCCCATCTACAAGTATTCCTCAAATGTAGTAGCAGGTATCCTCTATGTATCTCCTTCCCTTCACTAGGGAAGTAGTATTTCCAGAAAAGAGAAGTAATAAAGATTGTCTTCCCTTTTTGGCTTTAGAATACTTCACCAGGACCAACTGGCAAGCTTCATTCTCTGCCCTATCACCCAGAAAATGAATGTCGAGATAATGTTATTATATACAGATATGCAAACACTTTTTTCTAATTGCTCATTTCAGCCAATGTTTATGATAAGTGCACGGCGTGGAAACACTCACTTTCACCCTTGAAGCGTAATCGTTCTTTCAAGTACACGGCACGTAAGGAGATGTGCCGTCTTTCTCCTGACATCTGTAAATTCAACCATAATTTTGGTTCAGCTAACTTTCTTCTAGTATTCTGCTCCATTTCTTGAACTGATACTTCCTGCCTGACCTCATTAATTTATTTACTTTTGCAGCTTTTTTCACCATGTGTATAAACCATCATCACCTCAGGCATCCAAGTTTCAGAGTTTTATTTACAGATATTTTTTACCCTTTTCCCTTGCATGTTCTCTTTCCAACTGGTTTTCTTCCTTTGGAAGGGTACATTTTTCATCGCCGGACTTAGACCCTCCGAGTTAGCTGTTGTTGCATCCTTTACCCCTTCACAATTACAAATTACTTTACTTCCACTACTTTTTTGGAAGCTATGCCTTTCCAACACACACACACACACACAAAGCAGTAAAGTATCAGAGGAGAAGACATCACTGGTCATAGAATTGCACCTAAAAAGCAGGTGTTAGCAAAGCAGTTAAAGGTTTAATCAGACCTCATTTCAAACCAGCATCCAGTATCTGTGCAGCACTTGGAGTTCCAATTTGTCTTTAACCTCTTCCTGAAAATAGAGAAATTCAGAACCAAGAACAGAGGCAGATGAGGTCTGATGTGTTGTTTGTCTTTTTATTTGTCCTGGTTTCATTTGTTTCTCTCTGAGTCAATAGTAAAATCCAGGGATTTATTATACAGATAAGGAGTTTATGAATAGAACCTGTCTCCATTTCCTGTGTCTCAACAAGGGAAGCACCGAGGGCTTCTGTTGTAAGCCTCCTTTGGAAATCCACTAGAATGCACAGATTGAAGATCTGTGTCTGCTTTTCAAAACGCATGGTTAATGAAATGTGCTTAAATACCAGCCCCCTCCAGGCTGGTCATTTTTGTATTGGTTGAGGGCACCCAGAAAATACAGACTTTCTTCAGCATTTAATGCTCTGGTCTTCAATTTCAGCTCTATCAGTAAAACAGACTATTTCCTTTCATCCTCCCTCTCATCTTTTCTAGTGCAAACTCTGTTCAGTGAAAGACTTACTGACATTTACTGTCAGAAGTACAGTGCCAAGTATTGTCATGATCTCAGCTATGGCCTCCAGTTCAAATAATAATAGCAGCAGCTATGATGATCTTAGCATATGACCAAGAACAAAAACGTCTCACCAAATGCATGAGCCAAAGTGAGAAAACATACCAAAGAAGAGAAAAGGGCTAACTTAGACAAAGCAAATAATGACTTGTCATTCAAACACTTCTAAAAGTTAATGTGATGTTTGCAAAACATATGGCTAGCATTTACCTAAGATAGCAAGCTGATGTACAGTTGGAATTCACATGACTCATATGCTATGATGTGAGTGTTTCACATGCCTTATTAAATCAGCTCTTCAGAGTGTCCAGTACCGTGACTATCAAATATCAAAGCACAAGAAATAAGCACAAGTGTGAACAAGCAGAGAGCAATTGATTGTAACTACTGCAACTCTCCCAAGTCTTTTTTTCTTAGAGAATCTCTACTGAGGATAACGAGACGCGCGGTGCCCAGGTCTGTAATACTTCGTCGTTATGACAAACTGCAGAGCTGCTACCAAAGTGCAATAAGGAACCAGAACCTTAAAGACAAAACTAAAAATAGACCTCAGGATATTTTAATCTCCAAATCTGTGTATTCAGCAGGAAAGCTCAAAGGATCCCAGCAACTCTGGCAATAGAATGAGCGAAAGGGCCACTTACCACTTCACAGGCTTTGAAGCTCCCTTGGACTTTTAATTCAACAAATAAACCAAGTCAGAAGTAAATGTTCTTACTCAACTTGCATGCATTGAAATACTATTGTCCCTCATGACCTTAGTGCTGGGGCAGACTGGATTGATTTTTTTTTTTTCACTTTTAGGTTAGAGAGATACTGTAACTCGATATTAGAGTTAAGCGTGACATTCAGGGAGAGGGCATGGCTTTGTTCAAGCATCTAACCCAGGTGTCTTTAGACCATATATACTTTTTCAATTATTTTAAATACAGATACAAGAAGACAAGGTATGGCAAACTCAGAGGAGTAAGTAGAACAAGCAGGCATAATGACCCAGCTAGAGGATAAAAAAAAACAAGACAATTTGGTCTTGTGTAGATCACACTTTGACTACAGCAGGTCAGAACTTAAGCTGACAAATTTGAACAGCAGGCTGATAAGGCACAAAGCATAAAACCATGAAAAAACCCCTAAACAAAACAGTGGCATTGCCAAGCCACCTTTCCACATCTCTGTTAACATGCACAGAAATAGAATAAAGTGAGAACAGCTCCACAGTTAAGGTGAAGTCTGCTGTAACTGTTTTTAAAGTCAAAGTCCCAGATATCTTGATAAAGCCCCATTTGGGCCAAGCTGTGTTCCTAATATTGTATCCTATAAACTACCTTAAATAAGTCTTTATCAGCCCATAGATACAAAATTCTTGGTGGCATTCCATTAGTCTTCTGACCTTGTTGCCTAGGATACCTTTTTGGAGATCAGACTGGGCCCAGAGCCCTCTGGAGGACCCAACAGACAGTGTTAACACAAACTTCTTACAAATGAATGTGCATAAAAAGACAAGAAAGCTTAATCTGAGGAGCCATTCACAGACGTGGGAACATACGTATCTCAATCAGGAGAAACTGAGGCTTGAAAATCCCTACCTTTGTAAGTATACACTTCATAAAATCAGGTATTTACTCCTATCCACCTGCACTGCAAAGTAGTGTGCTACCTCCGTGGTTTGCAATGAGATCCCATCCCAGAGGAAGTGGTGCCAGATAACCTCTCAAGGAATCAAAACCAAATCACAAGGAAACAAGCCTGTGATGATAGCAGAACTAGTTAGAAGACTGAACAGCTCTTGCACACCTTTGTTTTCCAGTTGTAATGCCCTGAAGTGTGTTAATTGATAACATTTATTCCAGACAAAAGTCACCTTCTTTAGGAAAGATAAATCTAATCATGGAAGAGGAAAATGCAGTAATTATCTGAAATAGTTTTCCAGAAACTAACTGCTGTTCGGAGGAAAATAAGGAACTCTGTTTTCACTGAGCAAATTCTTGGATAACAACTGCATATAGTGTTGGGGGAGACAGAGGATGGAGATCTTCTAATGTGAATAATATCTGTTTAATGCTGTGGTTTCCAAACTCCAAATAAGAGACTCGCAGTGTGTATCAAAGCCCACTGGGTACCACACCGTTACAGTCTGCAGCAGCACTGGTTTCATTGCCCACCCTGATCCTTTGGTTTCTGCTCTGCATATATGTTAGTGGAAATTATTTCACTGGTTTCCTCTAGGCTGAGTATTGATCCATCATTCAAACTAGCACTACCTTCAGATCTCCCCGTGCCCACAACATATAAGATACGTTAGAAGAAAATGTCAATGGGCAGAAACGCGAAGCCCCACATGCGCATGTGAAATCCAAGGGATCCTACTGTGCTCTTATTCTCCCGTGTAAAATCTGAAAGAACACAGCTGAACTTATGGATCACAAATCACCCTCATTTTTCTGAGCTCTACTTTGCTTTAGATGTAGAATTCTCTTTTATTATAGATATAATATTATATCGATACGCTAACTTATTCCATCACTTGCACTGTAGCATTTTTCCCAGGGGAACAAGCTAAATGAGTTGGGATTGGTCATTCTGGAGGAGTGGCACCTCACTATGGCCGGCTAATACCTGAAGGGGGCCTGGAAGAAAGCCAGAAAGTGCCTTTGTACAAGGGTTTGTAGTGCTAGGAAGAGGCAATGGTTTCAAATTCAAAGAGATTTAGATTAGGAATTAGGAAGAGGATCACTATCAGGATGCTGAGACACTGGAAAGGGCTGCCCAAAGAAGCTGTGGCTGTTCCATCTCTGGAAGTGTTCAAGACCAGGACAGATGGGGCTCTGAGCCATTTGGTCTAGTGGGAGGTGATACAACTTAGAACCAGATGATCATTGGCATCCCTTCCAACCCAAACCATTTTATACAAATCAGTGATTTTAATGATGAGACTACAAAAAAAAAAAAAAAAAAGAAAAAGAAAATCACATAGATGTGTGGGCTCGATCTGCTAACAGAATAAATAATTATGTCCCCACCGATGCCACCAATTTACCTTCTCTCAGGGTCTGTCCCTCCAACTTTGTGCAAATGTCCAAGAGGGATAAATTAGAGAGAGAAAAACCAGAGCTCATATGGTCCAACCAGGGGTTCCTGAGTTTAATACTGGATAGAGGGATTGATCCTTCTCAAACTGTGAAGGAATTAAATGAGGCTTGGTATGATGGGTCTGCTTAAGACACGGCTGAAATCTGGATTTCTGCAGCTCAGGAAAATCCTGCCAAACAGGTTTGCCCCAGGGTTAAGAGATCAGAGATAACTCCAGGTACCTTCAAGCCTTAGACTCCTACAGTCCCCCCAGTAAGAGTGGAAAACAACAGACAGTGCTCTGCAAAGAGAAAACATTTCAAGAAATAACATTCAGAGGTGGGAATTCTCCACCAGCTGGGAACAAGGAAGGAGCAAAGAGCAAAAGAAAAAAAACAAGGTTTCAAATAGCATGTGTCTGAAAATAGAGCAAATATGTGTAAGAACAATTACAAGCTTTCTGTGAGTTGAGCTGGAAGCACAGCCCAGGGCCAGTGCATCTCTACTTGTATATGGGCAGCTAGCCAGAGACTATGGCAGTGACTTTCCTCCCATTATTTTCTCATTTTCATTAAAATGTGGTTTAGGGCACCACAAAACTACTCTATTTTCTCTACATTTTTCCAGGCACATATCCTTTGCTCCCAGCGTAAGAATAATCTCTCCTGGCAAATAAAGCAGGTCCCCATTAATTATCTCTCTCTCTCTCTCCCCTTCTTGCAGCTTTACTTGTAGGAATACTGCCATGACTATGGGCTGTTTGCCAAGAGGCCTTACACATGTTTTTTTCATTATTAGACTACTATAAAATTTAACCATATAAGTCTCCTGCGCTGTGCCCTCCCGACAATGCCAGCAGCCATTCTAAAATAGACTACTTAAGAGAGCAAAGAGACCAAGTCTTTTTGTAACTCATTAAACCATGGTTTATTTTTGCCTTGTTAGTAGATGTCTTCCTGCTCCTGCTGATGGGCACTGAAGCAGCTCGGCTCGTATGGACATTTTTTATAACAAATCACACCCTGTCATGTTCAGCGCTTACACAAAATTCGTTTAACAAAGTGGGAATTGTGTATGTCAATAAGAGCTACAAAACCATAAGGGTCAGAGCCTGCAATTTTGAATTAAAGGATTTTCCTTCTAAGTAACTGGAAAAACAAGGCTAGAGCTTGCTTCTCACTTTCTCCTAAAAATCAGAGCTGAAACGATTCTACAAATTCAAAACTACAAGGAAAAGTGACGATTCTGAAATAGTATTTGTCAATAGGTAGCAGAATCTTTGCAGTCAAGTGATACCATCCATTTCTTGTAAAATGGTCTCCTGAAGTAAAAAGAAATTACATGTTTATGACCATTCAGGGGCTGCAGCAGATTAGAAGCACAGGAATAAGCATTTGGTCTTTGATCATTTGAATTTATGCTAATAAACAATATTTTACTTGCTACCATTAGTTTCCCTTCAGTGGTAAAGAATCTGCCTCAGAAAAGGAGGCTGTGTTCCTTGTAATGTGTGAAGAGAGTACACATGGTGGGGATGTTGGAATTTATTCTTTCAGTGCAGCAAAAGACAGAGTAAATAACGTTGTCCCTAATTCAACTTTCAGGAATGTCAGCCAGATCAGTCAGGGAAGGGCACCAGCTGGCTCTTCTCTCATTTTCATCTATTGCAGCAGAGTGGCAACAGCATCAGATAGAGAGGGAAACCCCAAAGCTCTCACGCCACAGAAACACCAATCAGGATCACGATTTAAGCTTTGCACCAATTGAAAACAAAAATCAAGACTAACGTTGTAAACATGCCTGATGAAATTAGAAGAATGATGTCTTACATATGCTTGCTGGCACACTAATCCCTTTATTTCCCTGCACCATGTAATGCCTATGATATTCCGAGTTGCACACCTTTACAGCTATGATTAGGAATCACTGTCCTTGGCTGATGTGTTTCTAGAAGCTTTTGTCTACAGCATGCCCTCAGTGCTGTTCATCAGTGTGCACAGCCATTGCTGACAGGGAAGGAATGGGGAAACACGCTGTTGCCCACTTTGCAAGTCAGCAGTGTCTGCATTAGCTTGAGCATCATGCTGGAGCTGCACACAGAACCCTTCATCAAAGAAAATATTTTCCCGGTGGAACAAAGTAAAAAAACTTGCATAGTTGTTAGCTCACGGTCTTGTTGGCAGTGGCACAAGAAATCAATAACTCTAGGCTGAAGAGAAACTAAAAACAAATAGACTCTAACTGTGTAAGGGCACAGACACGCTGTGTCCATTCCCAGTGTTTCCTCACCACGTTCGCGTTGCCTAAGGATGTACAGCCTAGCGCCGATGGCCTTACGTGGTTGTCTGAATGGTAGAGTCATCTTTTCAATGTCACTGGGATTTTTTTCTTACACCCCTTTGCTGCTTTCTCTCTCCTGAGATTCCCTGTCCTCAGGCAGTTGCCCACAGCTTTCCACAGATTCCAGCCTGACTGAGCAGAAAGGGGGACAGTTCAGTCGTGAAAGCTAAGAAAGGCAGCGGAATCCCAGATCTCCCAGAAACCAAAGGAGAACTGTTAACGTAATAGTTTTTAAGTTAGTCACTACTTTCTCACAAGGTGTTTTCCCCTTTAAAAAGAAAAAGTGGTGGATTTTTTTCCATTACACTGATTAAACCCATCCTACATTTTCAGCTTTGGTAGACTATACAAGAAAGATGGGGAGTGCCTATTGTGACAGGACAAACAGTAATGGTTTTAAACTAAAAGAGGGGAGATTTAAACTAGATATAAGGAGAAGTTTGTTCCATTGTTCCACCATTCTCGTTGTGAGAGACTGTCTAGATAGGTGGTGGAGGCACCATCCATTGGAATATTCAAGGTGAAACTGGGTGAGGCTCTGAGCAACCTGATGTAGTTGAAAATGTCCCTGTTGACTAGGTTGGACGACATGACCTTTAAAAGGTCTGTTCCAATGCAATGCAGTCTATCATTCTAATGTGCAGCGTCGAAGGAATTGACAGGAGAGGTAAAAGAAAGCACCAAGAAGATTAGAAGGGAAAGACAAAGAAAGGCCCAAAGAGCCAAAAAGGCTCATCCTCTAGGCAACCAACAAAACCGAGGGTTTCGTACTGCACAAGCAGGTCTCTTTATTGGGCCAAGCTCCATCTAAACTAACACACCTTGATGGGAAGCACAACAGCTTCAAACACCTCCTGCTTCCATGCTGTACCTGTCATCTCTGCACTGACAGCAGTGCCAAGAGGTACAGAGGATGCTGGAGGCTTCAGCCACTGGCAACGGGCAAGTCTGTTCTTGCTGGGTGCTGGCCAGGGGTGTAACACAAATCATTCCTGTGCTGAAGTGCTGGGAAGGCAGGGATCAGGCTGTGACCTAGTTTTCTTCTGATTTTCCTTTCTGGCAGGACTTCTAGGAAGACTGGCTATCTCATCGGGATGCTCTCACAGGGCAGGGAGAAATTAAAAAACAAAATAAAATGCCTGATGAAGAGTGATCCCCCCACAACATTCTGTAAATCCAGTACCATGTAAGCACAGACAACCACCTCTGCTTGTCTGCCTGCTCAGGTCCTTGCCATAAAACAGATAGATGGGGACTGGAATTAACTCTTCCATTGGACTTTAGCAGTGCTTCTCAGAAACCAAGACCCCAGTAATCCCATTAACTGTAACAGCATGTTTAAAGTCACTGCAGAAGAATTAGTCACTTTGGACATTACAGCTCACAGCATCTACACATATACCAAAGAAATAATTTTTACTTCTTGGGTGCTTTCTAAAAAAAAAAAAAGATTTTGTTAGATTAAAAACAAAAAGCCATGTAAATTCCCAGGCAGCATCTTTCTTTACATTTTCCCATGAGAATTTAAATGATACTGTTACATGTATATGCACTGAGCACGAGGCCAAATCTGTTCTGCAAGTCGGACCGTTCATGTCAGCGGGGGTATAAAGTGAGCAGGAATTGCTTAGGAAAAACCTCCTCAAGATCGAGCTCTGTGATGCAACAGGAGTAGCTGGAAGCTGCGGACAGTGTGTAGCACACTATAATTTGAGGAGTCTAGAGCAGGTAGTCTTCCAGCTCTGTTGTGAGTTTCTGCTGGAGATGATGTTAATGAGCGGTGACTGTCTGGTGCCAGTGTTACTTCAGATCACTACTGTAGTACAGCTCACATCAACAGCAGTACTGACAAATACAATCAAAATGGCAGGCCACTCAAGAACGAGGTAAGAACATTATACTCACTTGAAAATGAAAAAGGAAGCCTGAGATGGAATGGTGAACAGAAGGGAAAATGGTAGAGGAAGAAAGAACTGGTATCATTTGGTATTAAATCCCTATGCAGCGGTTAGTGCCTGCTAATCTGTATGTGGACTCTGTGCATGGCAGCATGGATGTAGGCATTGGAATTTTCTTTTCCTGAGGTTTTTATACCAATGAGACCAATGTGTGTCACAACACAAGGAGAGCACTGTCACGAATGAGTTCCTACTGTAAGTTTTCAGAGAGTACGGCCTTGATTTTGAGCACAGCATTAATCCAGCTTCCCCTCTTCCGTCCCCATCAGGTTCTCATTATGTCACCTAAAACTTTGATTCAGCCAGGCACTTCTGTAGGTGCTTTGTTGGAACATGTAATTACTTTCCATTAAAGTCAACGGGGCTAAGTAGCTGGTTAAGTGCTTTGCTGAATCGGAGCCTAAATGACATCAGCTGTGCCAGTAAGTTACAGGTGTGGAAAAAAAGACACTTAAAAAATCTGACCTTCTTCAAGAAAACTTTCCGAACGGGCCTATTTGTGATTTTGCTGTTGATACTACTTAGTTGGCAGATGATCTTATGTTGCTTCCTACCTTTCATCTCTCTCAAATGTTGCCAGGTAGCTAAACGCCTAGAAAACAGGAATCTTTAGAGAAATGAAAATATGGTGCTGAGGAGACAAACACTACTCTGGATGTCAAAAGTGAACAGTGAAATAGAAGGGAAAGCACACACACACATAGTCGTTTGTCCTTGAAACTTGGTTAACAAGACAGACTTAAACGAAGGAAAACGTGCATTACTCTTCAAAGAAGAAAGCCAACCAAACACCCAAAACCCCCAGAAAGGCTTTCTGTTCCAGCTTGTTCAGGGAAACGCTACGCTGGGTTCGCAGCTCTCCTTCACCAGTAACAGGCTTAAAGACACACACACACAGCACGGACCACAACGAACAGCACCTCACCGTCCCATCTCAGCCACTCAGATCCCTCCCAAATTCCTCACAGGAAATTGTTAAGACTGCTCAGCCAGATGGTTCTCTCTCAGAGAGACAACACACAACACAACATCGCGTTACTTTAAGGGGACTGACCTTAGACACGGTTAAGGATGCTCCTGCTCAGCGTTCTGGTTAAAACCTTGTTTTACCAGTCTTGGCACGATGCCTGCTTACATCTGCAGTAGCATAGCAAAAACATCGTCATACCTCAATTAAGCAGAACTGGTATCAGATAAAGTGTTTAACTGGGCAAAATGTACCACTGCACCTGAAAATCATTCGGAAGCAGTGGAGAAAATAAACCAAAGACAAAATTCACAAGCATTTCTAACTGTCATCAAAACCCAACTTTGCTTTGTTCTGTGCGAGACCTGATGCTGTGTACCCAGCCTTGGTATCCGAGTGCCTAGATATCATATTCGGGAGTCTAGCACAGAAAAGCTTATCTATGAGGAAGCACTGTCATGAGTTCCACACGCATCCGTATCACAGAGGTGACACAGGGGACACACTGAAACACAAAGGAGTGGATCAATGGGATCAAACCGACATGTTTCAAAGTGGACAAATAGCCGTTGGCAAACAGCCAGTAGCGGTATAACAAAAGCAACACAATGAGGAATTAACTGTCAACCCAAAACTTCAGTCATGAGCCACATAGGCATGACAATACAGAATGACACAGATGCCATGGGAATGAATATCTTTAAAATATCTAGCCCAACCCAGTAGTAATATTACAAGAGAGTTTAACCTTTAATCACTCCTTACAGACCAAAATAAGTTAGGTGGCTATTAAAAAAACTTCCAGTTGAAGAACTTAACACATATATTATTTGTTCAGATTTTAAAATGTGCCTCTCTAAAGATCTAGGGAAAATATACACAGCATTTAAAATTACACACCAAATTCCAGCTAATCCAATGGTCACAACAAAAAACCTTCCCAGAACTCTGACTCTTACTCTTCTCAGAAAAGAATCCCACCTTTTGAACCCAGTCACCATCACTCAGTCTGTTTCCTAAGAAAAAGCTTGGGAAAATAGTTGGGTTCTTCCACTACCAACCAAGAGGTTAGCAACTGGCCCATGTCTAACATCTAGGGCCACAATACTCAGTGACAAAAATTATCCCTGACACTCAACTTTCCCTTGTCATCCTCTGGCATTTTTGCTTTATCTGCAAGTTTATTTTGACAAATGATTTTTATCAGCCATTCACCCCTTGGTGCTCCTTCAGACCTCCTAAGTATGTCCCTGGAGGTAAGACAATCACCACCCTTTTTGCTATTTCAGTCCTTGCCTTTTTCTTCCTTGGTCCCCAGAGGTGGTCACTTCACATGATGAGCCAAGCAGAAGTAGAGAACATACTGAGAAACACCGGTGTTTCTCAAACCCATAATTAACATTGCTCTCTGCTAGTAGTTGCTTTCTGCTAGCAGTGTGCACATTCTATAGATGCACAGCGACGGAATAGGAGTCAGACGGAAATAGAGCCAGCAGAAGAACTGAGAATATAATGCGGTTCTCATTTCCCTTCCCTTTGGCTGAGGAGTTGAACTAAACAATAGGGACAGTCTATTTTCAGGTACAGTATCGCTGAGAGAGCTATTCTCATACCAGAGCTAAAACCAGGTTTAAATATCTCAGGAGATACTTTTTCCCTCTTTAGTCAATGGAAAAGAGACAGGAACACATAAGTCATAACACATTGAAATGAAGGAGGACGGTCAGCTTTCCTTCTGTGCCGAGCACCAGATACATCGCTGTTACGCTCAGATGAGCTACCATAGACTTTCTGGTTGACAGATTGCAGATAATTAGAAAAAGAACCTTCTAAGTGAATTCTTATAATCTCATTATTGACTTTTCATTCATAATCTGCACCTTATTGAACTGAGCATCCATGCTATAAATTTAATACGCATTGCATGACAGCATGCTCTTTCCAGAACTTCATTTGTAATGGGACCTGCAGCTCTTTGGCACAGTAATTTGTAACAATCATCAGGAAATATTACATGTAAATGATGCTATTTTTCTTTCTACATGCAAAATCAGAGTCAGAAAGTTCATCTTTTAGGCTGGAATCTGTCCCAGTTTACGCAGAAAAAGATTTCTTCTTTAAATAAATTTGTGAGGGGCAGGGAGAAACGGAAAGCAAAATTTCGTCACAAAAGGCAGCAGGCAGGTCTGCGCGTCAAAGGAACACGGCTTACTCCAGGCAGATCTTCTTACTCTAAAGTTAGACGCTTTTCCCACTTTATTTCTAGAGATACTGAGGCAAACTACCAGCTGGTTATCCGCACTTTTAACTGCTTAGTAATTTATGTGCAGTGTAGGGCTGACAGTGTGGCTGTCATGGTGTGTCGTGGTGTGGCTGTCTACCCTGATAACTTGCTCTTGTGAATTACTTGTCCTATTCTTTTATGTTCTGTGAGGGGCACCTTTCCTGCAGCTCTTGGGTTTTGCCTCTTCACTTAATCATCCTTTCTATTGCCTCTTCAGAAAGCCACTGATTCCACTCTTGTTTACCTGCATATTAACCAGCAAGAAATCCGTTTATTACCACTCAGACTGGGACTAGACACTCCCGTGTCCTCTAAGAAATACTCTTGCTGAAAATATTGGCATATCTCAGTCCTTCAGGGTGAGCAGGGCAAACACAAAAGTCTGGAACTGGTTGATCAGCTTCTTATTTCCACAGGTTGTCCTGGGACTGCACCCTCTGTGCACTAAGGGCCAAGCTCCCGTTAGTCCAATTTTGTGCAATGTAGAGTTTGGGGAAGCTCAAGCCCCTCAAGCAGGATCCCTCTCTGTGATGTGCACAGTATTGTGGCTGCTCAGTAGCTGAGGAAAGGCATGAGCAAACACTGCTAAACACAAACACCCACCCCTCAAACACTAACACTCGCCACTCACACAATAGCTACAGCATTTGTTCTTGCTTTACTTCTGCTCCTCAGAAATGGAACTGTGCTAGAGGCAGTATTTGGGAAACCAGCCAGCAGGTATAACCAAATGCTGCATGCAGAGAGAAACAGCACTGCATGGGAAACACATACACTGCCTTGCACCATCGAGCTGCCCCCTTCCTCCCCAGAATCACTGTGAAAAGCACCATCACTCTCACCTTCATGGGCTGTTCTGTACGTAGCAGACATCAAGACTGCACTCATAGTGCAGGCACGAGAGGTAACCCTACCCACCATTTCTTCAAAGTTGGTCCTGAAGTTCCACATTTGAAGAGCGCACAAGCTATCTCGTGCACAGCTCTGCACGATCGCACACATAGCTAAAGAGACATCTTTGGTTAACTCTTTGCATCTGGGGAAAACAAGAAAATCTTTGCCCCTGAAACTTAGGATAGGTCTTACCAGCGCTACCTTTAATTTTACCGTAAGTTGTCTGGCTTTCAACTGCAGATTACCTATGGAAGAGCAAATGCAAGTGTCTTCTCTTTGCATAGTAATGTATTACAATGAAGACAACACAGTGCCTTTTGGTTTATCAGCAAATAGACTGCAATTTACAATAATAGTTCTCAAATCAAGCACAAAATGAAACAACCAACAAAACAACCAACAAATACTGGAGCATTACGCAACCAACAGTTTTATATTCCAAAGATGCTGCAGGCTTGGAGATGCGAGCTGTCTTCTTTTAGATCCCACCGTTCATAACTAATCATGTTTCCTTCTACTAAATGTGTGTCAGAACAGTTGACTTGATGCTTTAAACTACTCTATTATTGCTCAGATCATGTTGACAACAGTCGTATGTGCTATTGTAGGAGATCATGAGAAAAGTACTCTTCAGCACTTAGTGCACACAGTCTGGCTGCAACCTGTCCAGAAAAGCCTCCTCCTAGAAGCAGCTTCCCAAGAATTCATTGCACTCATGAAAGAAAGCAGGGAAACCTGCAGTCAAATCAAAAGACATGGCAAGTCCCCAGGGCTGAGAGCATTTCCATGTCAGCAGGGACACAAACACACAGTTTTCACATTCAGAATTACTGGCACGTATCTTCCAAGAACAGAACAAAAAACGCATCTACGCGAGAGGCGTCACAGAAGCTGATATCCCCCCAGCAATGCAGTCCATCAAAACAGGCCTGCCACAGCTCAGCTTGGAAGCCATCTCACTGCACTGCAATGATTCTAGCAGACTACTTGGTGTGAATTACTGGCTAGGAGTGACAGATACCTTTCCAGCCCTCAGCTACGCACTGTGCTGTACTTTGTTCCAAATCCTTTCTAAACACATCTGAACACGCCCGCTTGGGACTGAGGACCCTCATCTACAGGGAAGCTCTTTAATGTGAAGGATATGTTGCAGAAGGCTGTGCTTGTCTAACTGGTAACTATCTTACACTCTGGTAAAGAAAATGCTTTCCACTTGTCTTCCCTTAAGTTATCAAAGACATTACTCAATGGACATCCATCTCGTGGACATCTATGTGGAGATATTTGCATGGCTTTTGTCTGCAAGCAGGTATGATCCTGCTGTGGCAGGGGGATTGGGCTAGATGATCTTTGAAGGTCCTTTCCAATCCCTAATGTTCTGTGAATTCATGCTCTGGATGTGTCATAAATCTAATTAACACATGCTCGTTTTTCCCAGTTTGCCCCAAATCATTTAAAGTTAAGATATTTACACCTGGCACTGATTCGAGCTAGCCAGAAAGTCTTCTATCAGCTCTCACTGAAGGGTAAAGATTTCATGATTTACAGAGCACAATTTACTTTTTATCTTTCCATAGGTATGCCATTAACCAGCAACCAGCCTGGAATACATACACTGCTCTCATTTTCATGAGGTTCAGTTTTCAGTGCAGTGAATACTACAGATTTGCTTGTGCTTCGGTTCCAAGGCAGAGGTTTCCTACATTCCCTCTTTTGCCTTTCAGATGGCCTGCAACCTGCCTTGACAACCGCTTATTTCTGATTCAAACATGAAATGTTACATGTATTTTTCAGTAGTAACTCAGCAGATAAGAAATGGGCTTTGGAAGACAGACTTTCCTGACTGTGAATTAAGGATGCTTAAAGCAGTAGGCTATAAGGCCATGTGTTTGTAAACTCTATCTCACCCCCAGCCTCCACTCTCCTCCCTGGTGAAATCTGACTTCTTTTCCCCATTCTTACACCTATTACTGCCTAGAAGTCAGCACAATTTGAAGCAGGATTCCTGCTTTCTGAACACACGTTCTAGCTCTCCCATGCTTGCTGCCAAAGAAGAGCAGAGAAGTTGGTTGATGTTTCTGGCTTCTGTGTCATTCCTGTAGGGACTTCGCTCATCACTAAGGACTTCGCTCACTTGCAAGTTTGCACACAGCACACGGAGGGCCAAGGTGGAAGGTGATGCTGATTTTGGAGCCAAGTTACAGTGTTCCTTGTAACGCTGGAGCACAAATCTTGCCCAGCACCCAAGCTGCGCAGTCCCTAAGCAATCTGAATCTTGTTCTGAGGTCTGGAATTGCAAGTTCAATGGATGCAATAGCAGTGGCTTATGCTAACTTAGGGGTAGCATGGTCCCAACATTCAAGTCATAGACAAATAACTGCAGAATTCTGATCTAAGGTACTCTGAAGTGGGCCCATACACGTCCACGGGAACTACATGAAGTAGCAATTACCTTGTTGTCTGCAGTTTTCTGTAACAAGATAGTTGGCTCCTAGAACATAAGTGCAGTTTTTAAAGTGCATGTGTAAATACAAAGAGTATTCTTTCAGTGCTTCCTAGATGGAAGAGTTGCTACGTTTAATAGTTTTGACAGAGATCTTCATTAGGCGGCTTGATGTGTGCAATACAGATCTCAAAGGGTTCTTCTCTTTTACTAGATTAACTACCTTTTAAGCTTTGCTGACAAAACGTTCATTTACTAAATGCCTTGGAACTAAAATTTTCTGATTTTATACTTGAGGTTCTTGTCACTTCATCTGAAGAGCATCTTGGAGAGACTGAACCACAGATTTCCTGAATCTGAGGACTCCAGCCGATTCCTTACGGACTGCCGCACAGAACTTGTTCTTCTGCAAACACGACGGGTGGGATCCCAGAGCTACTGTGCATAACGTTCCCTTTGCACTCAGGACCATCAAGTTTGCTACACTTATGCTTTTCAATTAAGCTGTTCAAGCTCAGAGAAGCATCCTAACAAGCTCGATCTACCCCTTTTCACCGTAAGTGCATCTTGTGCACGTTAATGCTGCTCCAAGCTGGGCCCACACACTCTTGTATTTACTATGAATGCCCATGTCCATTTGGAGCCTTCAGCATTCGAGAGAAGATGCTGCCGCCCATACTCTCAGCTTGTATCAAGTTCTGGAAAAAGATCATACTTGCAGGATCCTTCACTCTGACTGCTCCCTGCCTCCCAGGGAGAGGCTTTTCAGGTCTCACTCAGGTCTGGGCTATACTTTCACACAGGCAGAAGGTTATCTGAAGCTCCCTGCTCTTGCAAACTCAAGATAATATAATCTGTCAGTGGCAATAGCTCAGACACGAGGTAGTGCTCTCTCCTAAACCACGCTTAGGAGGGGAGCTCTGCCTAGGCCAGACTGTACCGTCATACCTCTGTCCTCTAGCCACATTTTCAGTGAATGTTCCCTGACCAGTATGCTGCCAGAAATACTCACATCAATGACTTACAGACTAATCAAAACAAATTAATAGGCAGAAAGTAAGTATCTACTTAGGCATGGATTACTTTTTTGTCAGCTGGAAAAAGCGTGAGCAAATAGAGAAGATTATGCGTCCGATGTCTTAACTCCAAAGTTGAGCATGAAGCTAAGAAAGCCAAAGAGCCAAAAGTATCGTTGACACCTACAATAGCACTGTATACTTACTTTCTGAAAGGTGCCCTGGCTATCAGAGCATTATTATAGGAGTATAAATACTTTTTGAAGTATTTGTCTTTTTGAAAAGCACAAGGCAATCCCTAGTGTAAACGTTTCCTCTCCTCTACATTCACAGCTGCTGAAGCCTTTCCAGCACCTGTTCATGGCCAGGTGCGCTTTCAAATGCCTGTCAGACAGTCTTGGGGGAATGGATTGCCCAGGGAGGTCGTGATGTCGCCATCCCTGGAGGTGTTTAAGGAACGAGTGGACGTGGCGCTTAGGGATATGGTCTAGCGGTTAGACACCAGGAGAAAAGGTTGGACTCGATGACCCTGGAGGTCCTTTCCAGCCTCGATGATTCCATGATTCTATGATTTCTCCTCAGTGTGGATAAAAACAAGAATATGGTACTAGTACCGTGCTGCAATGAAACAGCTTCCTAAGGCTCTGTGACTGTCGTATCGGGCAAATAAACAAACTGAAAGCTGCGGATGTACCTGGAGGAGCACAGGCTTTTCTGATACAGACAGTATTTTTCAAGAGCAAATATCAAAAGTGGTATACTGCAGATGTCTGCCCTTGTTCGAATGGAAAAATTCATTCATTGATTACTTGGATGAGGGATTGGCATGCACTGTCAGCAAGTTTGCTGACAACACAAAGCTGGGTGGTGTTGCCGACACCCCAGCAGACTGTGCTGCCATTCAGTGAGACCCAGACAGGCTGGAGAGCTGGGCTGAGAAAAATTTAATGAGCTATAACAAGAGTAAGTGCAGAGTCTTGCATCTGGGCAAGAACAACCCCAGGTACCAGTACAAACTGGGGACTGACCAGTTGGAGTGTAGTGTAGGGGAAAGGGACTTGGGGGTCCTGGTGGACAACAAGATGACTATGAGCCAGCAATGTGCTCTTGTGGCCAAGAGGGCCAACAGCATCCTGGGGTGGATTAGAAGAGGGGTGGTCAGCAGGGGTTCTTCTCCCCTTCAACTCCGCATTGGTGAGACCACAGCTGGAGTATTGTGTCCAGTTCTGGGCTCCTCAGTACAAGAGGGATGTGGAGCTGCTGGNTGGGCCTGCCATCAGCTGCACTAGAAACATGTCAAAATAGGTTTGGTTCTCACTCTGTCCTGTGTTATTAAGTGCAATCACTCTTTATTAACTAATCATTAGCCTGTTGTGTCTCTCTACTTATCAAGGGACAGATAATGTAAAGTGGTGCACAGCTTTACAAAGTGTCTTCAGAGGCATGTCCACCAAGATTTGCCAGCCCTGAAGGAGGAAAAACATCCATGACAGTGACCAAGTCCTGTCAGACTTAAGATCCTTAAGGTAAGACTTTAATTGCTTTTATTTGCCAGTGTTTCAGTCAATTAGTGTTTCAGTACATTGAACTCAAAGACTGTATCTAAATCATAATTTAACCAGCCACTAATGGATTTATACTTCATTAACTTGTCCAAATTCTATTTGAAACTTTTTACAGTTCTGGTTACCACAACCTCTTGTCGAAGTGTATTCCAACTTAATTCTGCATCACATTACAAGTATTTTGTTTTGAAATTGCTGCTGGACATTTAAATTCTGTTTCTGTCGCAAGAAAAAGAGCTTGTTCCCCCCTCCCTCCCTCTTTATTTTCTCTAGGACATTCACAATTTCATACACCACTGTCCTTCAATCATTGCTTTTCAGCGCTGAAATGCTTATGCAGCTGCTCCTTATACAGGCTTCATTCACACCTTTTTATCATCCTTGGTTTTTTTAAATCCAGGTCTATTGCACCCTTTCCAGATAAACTGATTAGAATCATTTGCCCTTTTCAAGATGCGAGAGCACCGCACATTCGTTCTGTTGTATAAGAGTATTTTTCTATTTTGTTTTCAATACTTTTCATCATAGTTCTTACCATCGCAAGTCCTTTTTTTACTCTTGTGAGCAACAATCTAATGTTTATCTCCCAGCTTTGGGAACATTCTGCAATTCTTTACAGTATGTGTTAGAATATCCTATTAGACGTCTTCGTTTCCCTTTCATGTCACGCGGTGAATGCATGAGAGCACTGAACACACAGATTCGTACGGGAGCATGCCACACAAATGTCAGTGGCATCGCATACGCAATCTCTCTTTCTGGCAAGGACTGGTCATTTCCACTTTCCATCCTCTAGCTTTCCACTGGGCGTTAATCATAGGATCACAGGATCACAGGATCATAGGATCATAGGATGTTAGGGGTTGGAAGGGACCCAAGAGATCATCGAGTCCAACCCCCCTGCCGCAGCAGGACAAAACTATCTAACACAGATCACAGAGGAACGCATCCAGGCGGGCCTTGAAAGTCCCCAGAGAAGGAGACTCCACGACCTCCCTGGGGAGTCTGTTCCAGTGCTCCGTGACCCTCACAGTAAAGAAGTTCCCCCTTGTGTTGAGGCGGAACCTCCTCTGCTGCAACTTACACCCATTGCTCCTTGTCCTATCACAGGGAGCAAGTGAAAAGAGCCTGTCCCCCCCCTCCTGGCCAGCCTTCAGGTACTTATAAACATTGATCAAATCTCCCCTAAGTCTTCTCTTCTCCAGACTAAAAAGCCCCAAGTCCCTCAGCCTCTC
>VXBP01008818.1:24004-67558 GCA_013400115.1 Rhinopomastus cyanomelas
ATCCCTAACCCAGTCCACGCTGACCAGTGGGGAGCACTCCCTCCTCCAGGCTTCCTCTCCTTCATCCAAGTTCTGGGGGTCATAGGAGAGTTCGGCCTTAGATGTAAAGACCGAAGCAAAGGCGGCATTCAGCAACTCTGCCTTCTCTGCATCCTCAGTTATCAAGGCTGCCTCCTCGCTCAGTAGTGCCCCTGCACCTTCCTTGTTCTTCCTCTTTCTACTGATGTATTTGAAGAAGCCTTTCTTGTTCTGTTTTACCTCCCTTGCCAGCTTCAGTTCCAAGAGGGCCTTGGCCTTCCTTGTTGCTTTCCTACAATCCCTGACTACTTCCCTATAGTTCTCCCAAGTGACCAATCCCTGCTTCCATGAATTGTAAGATTCCCTCTTGCCTGAGATTTCCTTCAGGAGCTCCTCATTCAACCATGCAGGTCTCCTAGCACGTCTACCTGATTTTTTATTCAGGGGAATGCACCTAGCTTGAGCCTGGAGGAAGTTCTTGGCCCACTTATACTTCAGGATGTCCTAATCTGTATGTGTTCAAAATTTACTGAGGAATCAGGCAGTAAAGCACTTAATTTGTGCTTGTGGGCCCTAATATATAGAGTTCTTCTACTAGGCACCCCATTTAAAAGTTAAAATCAATACAAAATGCCACCCAAACTACCAATCTTTTCTTTAATTGCAGCAAACAAGCAGCACTTCTAGTGGCTTGTTCTTCCTCGGCATATTGAGCAAAGCTCTGGCTATATTTGCCACATTAGTACATAAAACTGTTCTGTCATCACTCTGCAGTTATGCTTTTAAATAAAGCTTACATAAAGTACTGCCGCTTTATAATTTGGGTACATCAATGAAGTCAAGAAAGCAGCAGCCACATCTTTCTGATAGCAACTGCCAAGGTTACATTAGTGGTACTTGGTGCTTTCAGGCTGTTAGAATAGCAATGTTTGTATTTTGGTTAGGTGGGGTTGGTAATATCAGCTATTTGTAAGATTACTTAACAGTTCCTATTTTAAGGCTCTTTTTTTAATGTTTTAGTTGTGTGTGACTTTGAAAAGTGGTTTGTAGCCTAGAGTGGAATTTTCCATCCTAGGTGTTCTGCAGAGCTATCATAACGCTGTGACTGCCTCAAGAGTGAGGTACACTCTTTTGTCTGTGTTTAAAAGAACGAACACACCATTTGCCAATTGATGTACTCGTCTCAGAAATGTTTTAGTGTCTTCAAGATTTGGAACAACCACTTGGAATTTCATCAGGAGAGGGCCTGATCAGTTCAATAGAGACGTCTCTGGTTCGAGCAGAAATTGCTCAAGGAAGATGTCTCCTGTAACGTGAAGGCTAGATGTAGGAATTCAAGAGCACATACCTTGTGTCCCCATAGATCTCAGTGAGCCATTGACATATTCAAATACAAAAGCAGACATGAGAAAGGGGAAAGAACACGACACTACAGGGAAATGGGATTAGAATCCATTAGAAGAAAAATATGGATTGATGTGCAGCACACAGACTGGGGTTGGCCAGGGTAAAAAAATAAGAGACCAACACTGAGACTTGAGAACGGACCAATCTGATACGACTGTAGTGTGCAGAGTAAGAACTGGGAGCTACTGGGGCAGAAAGTGATATCAGAGAAAGGACCAGAGTCCCTGAGTGTTCAGGAGGTTTAATTAATTTTACTGAGTGGGCAAAGACAGAAAAAATGTTGAAAAACAAGTCTGGGCAAGTAGTGACACTGGATGAAAACAACACATGGATGAGATATTAACCAGAAGAAAGAGGCTGAGATGTAAAAAGTACAAATATCTAAAACAAAATACCATATGGAAGAGGAGACTGAGGAGTGACCTCATTAATGTTGATAAATATGTGAGAGGTGGGTGTCAGGAGGATGGAACCAGGCTCTGCTCAATGTCATCTAGGGATAGGGCAAGGAGCAGTGGGTGTAAACTGGAACATGGGAGGTTCCATATCAATATGAGAAGGATCTTCTTCCAAGTGAGGGTGATGGAGCACTGGAATGGGCTTCCTAGGGAGGTTGTGGAGTCTCCTTCTCTGAAGGCATTTAAAAAGCACCTGGATATGTTCCTGTGCAGCTTGGTCTAGGTGATCCTGCTGTTGCAGGGGCATTGGACTAGATGATCTTTCAAGGTCCCTTCCAAACCCTGATGGCCTGTGATTCTGTGATATAGAAGCTACTTTCACAGGTAAGCTCCTGCCTGTTGCATAGCTGATGTTCCCAGCCACCAACCCAATTTAACTCCATTCAGTGTGACTCTCTGAGGTCAGCCATGCAGCCAGTTTCTACCTGGCAGAGTCCACCTGTCTAAGCCATGAGCTGCCAGATTCCCTAGGAAAATACTACGGGAGACTGTGGGAGATCCAGTCATGTCCCAGTGTTAACAGGCTAGACAGACCCTAGCTTTACAGCAGCTGAGTAAATAGTGCCAAAAAATACTGTAACTATTAGCTTTGAAAATGGGTTGACAGCATTTCTAGTTTCAAAGCTGACCCATTGAGTGAAATATGACAAAAGGAAGGAATTATAATTTCCGTGATTTCAAATTTCTCTCTGGTTCAAAGGAAAAGTCAAACTCTTTTATTCCTAAGAGCATTAGCGAGTATTATCAGCATTAGTTAGTATTAATAGTATGGATGTCAGTCAGAACTAGCCCATCACACATTATGCTATCAGACCTCTGTGTATGAATAAGACCAACAATCTTAAACAAATCAGAAGGTCCTTATATGAGGTGTGTATAGCCCCTCTGTACTGCATCAGTTCTGCAAGTCATTTGCCAGTAGATGTGGCTAGGATTCTGTGTTCCGTTAGCTTTTGTGTGACAAGGGAATGAAAAGAAAATTTCTTAGCTGCGATCACCTTTCATTTCTAGTTCTTTGCTTTCAGTTGTTCTTTTGCCTACTTTCTCTTCCAGGTCTAGAAAGATAAGACTCAGCAAATGCATTTTGGAGCTGAAGAGGTTTGACCATGGTAATTGCCTTTAGGAAAAGTAGCCTTACATTAAGTAATGACAACTGCATTAAAGAATAACAGAATTAGACACTGGCTTAGATTTATGTTAAATCATTACACTGTTGTTAACAGTGGAGCTGCTGGAGAGAGTTCAGCGTAGGGCAACAAAGATGATAAGAGAGGTGGAACACCTCCNACCATGCAGACCGCAAACCACTCAAAGGCCACATGTAAAAGCAGCTAATTGCTTGTGCTCCAAATTTCTGAAGAAACCAATTAAAAGGATCAAATATGCATCTTTTCCTGATGGGAGAAAGCTTCTAGCAGAGAGAAGCCTCAGTGAAATAGGCAATCTGCCGGAAAGAAAATCCAAAATATCTTCACTCACTAGGAAACTTGTAGAAGCAGGCATTAATATTTACTTAGCATCCCTTGCTCCTATGGTGGTTTTTTGTTAGGTTTGGAGGTTTGTTTTCTTTATCTCCTACTCTTCCTCTTAAAAAGGGAGGAAATGGAGCTGAGACTGATCTCTGCAGGCACCCAGCTTACAGTGTGTTGGGACTATTAACATGTCCTGCAGAGAAGCACTTCCTATCTTTCCAGGCATGTTTTATACATTTTTGAGCTGCAAAGATTAGGCAAAAATCAGGGAAAGGGGGCATAGGACTGTGAATGTCATTAAATTAGGGATCATTAAGCATGAGGAAGAGGAAGACAGTGAGTCAAGCTTTTTCTCATATTATTTTTTAATAAGGGCCCTAAAGTTTGTAGATTCCTA
The DNA here is from genome assembly GCA_013400115.1 of Rhinopomastus cyanomelas. Classification (NCBI taxonomy): domain Eukaryota; kingdom Metazoa; phylum Chordata; class Aves; order Bucerotiformes; family Rhinopomastidae; genus Rhinopomastus; species Rhinopomastus cyanomelas. The sequence goes on from VXBP01008818.1 coordinate 27,757, forward strand.
AGGGCACATGTCCTTTTCAGATTATCAGGTCATTAAGAAGTACTCATGTGTTTTCTGCATGAACAAATATGATTTCAAATCTGGCTCTGAAATAATCATTATAGGTCTCTCAAATCTCAGCCAGAAATGGAAATTCCTCCTTGACTTATGCCTTGCTCATTCTTCTCTAATTAGCAGTGCAGTCATGCCACTGATGTAAAGCAGGTTCTTTCTGCTTGTGAAGACCATCTGGTCTTGCCAGCGCATCAGTATTCCTAACCCAGATGGCAAATTGTTCGTAAGGCTAAGAGGTGTGATTATTCAGTTATTCTATAATCAGACACACACTTCAATTAGTTACTGGTGATTAAGATTCAATAATGTTTCTACTATTTGCCATTTCATTAGTCAAGACATTCTATGCAAACTTTGCAACTGTAGAATTAAGATTCAAAAAGTTTGTTTTGCTCATTAAACCTTTTAATACAAAATGCATAAAGGGCTTTATCAACCCATGAAATAAAACTAGTTTATTTTTCTTTAATCACTAACTAGTCCTAGTATGATGGTAGGCATTTGATTGTCCTTAACAAGGAATAGGGCCAAAACTCTCTGAAAAGCTGTGTCCTGAAAAGAGGGCTGTAACAAAGCTTAGCAAGCATTTGTATGAGTCATGCAACTCAGAAGGGGTGAAGCAGATCCGAATGGTGTCTAGTGGTAAAACTCAAAACTATTTCTACTTCAAATAGACATTTAATCCACTCTACTATCACTTTCACACAGCCAGAGTATTCAGCTGTTGTACTTATGAGAAGAGGAAAAACAGCCGTTGTCTTGTTACATTTAACATTCCCCTGCATGTCCCCCACCCCTCTCACAGTCAGACTGAGGTACCACTTACACTTTTCCGTGGGGATTCCGTGCCAGGGCTGTGGCACAGGGACAGGAATGCGCAAGGACTATGTGTATACATGCCCATCCATGCACCAATTTAAAGCATAAATGAGGGAATTAAAGAGAAAAAAGCAGAGCTACTTTATTGCCACAGGTTCCTAGGAGGTTTGTAGTTCATGTGATACAGCTTTGCTGCATGCCACCATATCATATTGGTACAACAGGAAAGCACAGAAGGGTCTGGGGAAGATGCCACCACCCATCAGCGAAGGGCTGCCAAACGCTTAGATTAAGCTCTCTCAGAGATCTGTCCCTTGGAAATGTAGGGGGTTTATGCCATCTTCTATGTCCCTATTTTACACATACCTTTACTTCATTTTAAAAACTTGTATTATTCCTACTCTGAGGCTACATGTGCCTCCCATTTATTTTATATTTGTAGAGTAATACTCAGAATACAACCTTGGGTGACGAAATTAAGGCTCTTAATCCATGCAGTCTGTACTCAGACAGACCTGCAGAGCTACAATGGGCTTTAGAGAGGGATGCCTGGATGTAGCTGAAGATAAAAGAGGGTCATATGAATCACAGGAAAGGTCTGAGGTTACCCCATGTGTACTTACAGAAGTATGAGAATGAAAAGCTAAGACAAGTGGGCTCTTCCCCACTTCTCCATCAGCTACCTAGCGTGCATCACTGTATCAAGTGGCACAGTCCTGTAGCTCATTTCTTCAGGCTGGACCCAAACTTTCACTGCCAGCTATGGAAACTACTTAATTTTTAAGGCGTCAGTCTTTTAAATACTAGAAAACCCCAACAATTTCATTGCATTATTTCTGCTATGTATTAACTTGCCATACGCTCAGTATGGGCAAATTTATGAGTATACAGACATTAATTTATGCAAACACTACACATAAAGAATATGGAGACTGAAATATATCAAGCCTCGATCCCCCAAAGGAGAGACTGGTAAAGCTGTGGATGCCAACATAATCTTAATTCATTCTTCTTACCTGAATTCACAGGATCACAGCATCACAGAATTATTTTGGTTAGAAAAGACCTTTAGGATCACCAAGCCCAGCTGTTAACCCAGCACTGCCATGCCGACAGCACCCCTCAGCATTTATAATAGACCTCGTGATGCAGTTTTCAACCAAGCGATTGCTGGTTTTGCAGCCACTTTTACAGTTGGAAGTATTTCAACCAGCTCATCACTATGAATTTGTTTTCATTCTACCACAGGCTCTGTGTGTTCTTCAAATTATACAAACACCTGTTTGGCTACAGAATTCAAGAGTTTCTCCTGGCTTTCCACAAGGATCTTCATCCCAAGAGAAGAGTTTAAACCTGACAGTGGTGGCATTCCTCTGCTTACTCTCACACTCAAACAAAAAACCCAACAACTGCCGCCATTTTGAGTACTTACACCCTGGGATTTTTTATTTTTAAAAATGCAGGTGATCAGTTATAAATGAACTTGGAAATAATTAAATATAAAAGTGAACAGAAGCTTTACCCCACAAAAGACCTCCAGTAAAACCACACAATCCTGACTACAGGCATCAATTTCTGCCTCAAATAGCTACACACAAATAATGCACCTAGATTTACAGCAGTGACTGTTTTAAGAATTTTTATAGACATCTACATGATTTATATTACGAAATCCACAGATTTTTCCCCAGAATGTCAGAGGCTTAAATCAATAAACATTATAGCCTTTTTTAGGAACTACCAATATTTATTAAACCTCCCAGTGGGAGGGAATATGTCTCCTATCAATCTGTGCACCATCACTGCTGCTAATGGACAAGGAAGACTGGCAGAAATTGGAGTCAGCTGAAGTTATTCTTTCTACTACTTATTGATAGGAGATTACTCTCACTTAACCAGTTCTTTGACATGTTTTGTCTCACAGACTTAGCTGATGGACTAGACAGCCTCTGGATCTTTTTGCTAATCTAAGTCATCCATTCATGTTTGCTTGGGTTGTCAGCTGCAAGAGGGCTTGTCCCCCTCTTCTGTCAAAGAGCTTGTCTCAAGGACCATCAGGAGGTGAGTTGTCTTACATCTGGAGATACCACTTCTGGCATAAGGTCCTCATGAAGCTAGTGCTTTATGGGAAGCCATAAGGACAGAACACAAATTCCTTTGCAGTCCTTCTGTAATGTAACTGATCCTTGCTAGCCCTGTTCCAGGTGCTCTTCCCCATATGCTTTTATCCGTACAAACATGGTTTTCTCTTTAGAGGTGCTCTTCTGCCATACACCCTTGATGCACGTTTGTATCCACATGCACTCGACCATGGAAATCCTTCAGTGTCCTTCTAAGCTTTGTATTATAAAAATATGACCTGCCTGTCTGGCCAGATTCACTAATCTCTCGTAAGAACAATCTGACACACTCTGGTGATAATTTGCAGTTAATGTTTCCTACACAGATTTGCCTCTCAAATCCACAAGGCAATGACAGAAATTGTTTCATATTTTTGCAGGAAATAATTTCAGCAGCAGTTAGACGCTCGACAGTGCTTGGGCAATTAGACTTAACAGCGCTATTCAATCAATGGTAATAAATAGTCTGACTCCATTGCAAAGTGAAAGTTTTGAAAATTATTATATTGACAGCAACACACCCTTAATGTCTGAAGACTTCTGAGAGCCTTCAGCACAACAGTAATGATGTCTCCAGTGAGAGGCTGAGCTCCCTCTTTCCTTCAATAAAGGTATCTGCACAATGGGCTCTGTTTCCCCAGACCAAATCTTTCCAGTCATGAAAGAGCTAGAGTGGTCTGCAACGGAGAGGCGAAAGGATGGCAAGCAAGCACTTTCATTGCCAGAATCCCGCTAAGTCATTAAGGGAACTGAAAGAGAGACAAAACACCACGCACAAATTTAAATACAGGGTGAAATTAACAACCAACCAAATCGTCTCCTAGGAACACGGCCCAGGAAAATGCAAGGTCTGTCCGTGTCCTCTTGTAGTGTGTTGATGGGAAGGAGGGGAAAAATTCTCCCTGCTCCGTGCATTTGAACTCCTGCTGAGCTCAGCTGCTGCAGCAGCAGAAAGTTGTTCTAGATACAGCGTGCACTCATAATTTGTTAGGTTTTTCTCCTAAATGCATTGCTTGTTGCTCTCTTTTTTTCTCCTTTTTTAGCATCCTTTCAGATGTTGACCTTCCCTCCAGCAGCCACAACCCCGTGTAATCTTTTCACTTGTGTGGGGTAAGCATAAAATATCATTCCATGAAGCATTTATCAACCCTTTTTGCTAGGTACCCAGAGTAAATGGAGAGGCAAACAAGAGTTTTTGTGATGCTTTTTAAGCAGGAAGATAACGAGTTCCGAAACTGAGAAGATATGTTAAAACTTTTGTTGTCCCTCAGATGTCACACCTTGCTGAGAAAGGCCAGGGTATGGGACTGTCGGAAGGGAAACACTTCACATTTCACTTTGTTCTTGTCTGTCCCGTGCATCTCTGATTGCTTGCAGTATCAGTGGATTTCCCTTTTCTAAAATCAGATCAGGCTCAGTAATCCATATTTTCAGCTTTTTATTTTTTGCCTCGTACCAAAGTCAGAGACCCAGGATCTGAGACTAACATCCATCCAGAGTTAGACAAGTGTAAACAATAGTTCACACTGCAGGGCAGACCCTCTCTAAAACCCAAACAGACACAAAAACTCTAGTTCAAATAGCTCCAGCTGGTTGTTTGGGATTTTTTACACAGACTGCAGCAGGTATCTGGATCTGAATGTGTTGGTTCTGAAGCATAGCTACTTGTCCAGGCAGCTGAAAATCCGGGAAAACCTTTGTCTTGCCCACCTGCACCAGTCCTGCATCTGTCCCAGAAGATTTATCCAATTTCTTATTTTTTCCCCTACCATTTCCCAGACAAGCACTGCCAAGGGCTTGTTTCTGTAAAAAGCCTTCCTTGTTCTATATTTGTCTGTATTGAAATGTCATAGTCTTCTATTGATTTTAACTGATCTAAATCTGTAAATAGAAGCAATAGTGTTTTTCATCATTTACAGTTTTATCCATTTATAGTACCATCCATCTGTCATTTTGTTTTCCTTTTCTTTCTTTCATATTTTCTTTGACTTCCATGAGACAATTTTACTTCTTATTCTATGAACCCACAGAATTCTGCTAAACCAAACTGAAGTCAAAATAGCATCATCAAATTCACACTCATTCTTCAAATTATTCCCAATGCATCCTCTACACCTCCTGAAACTGCAGACAACCTGGAAGAACTTCCTCCAGCTCGCACAGAGGACTTGCTATTAAGCTGATTAAAGTACCAAGCCACACACACTGCTCAAGGCACAGAATCATCACGATGAAAGACAGAAAACGAACAATGGCCTGAAGCATGGGTTTAGTCTTTGACTCTTACCTCATTCTGGCTTGCTAAGGCAGTAATCAGAGGTGCTCAGCAGGACTTTCGTACCTGTGAAGTATTTTCAGCCAAGTAAGATTTTGAAATTTCGGCAGGTTTTGAAACAGAAACTGTACTTGGTTACAGCTGCACAAAGGCACGCGTTGCAAACTTACACCGGTTTTGTAGCGGTGCGGGAGGCCAACAAAGAAGATCAACTTGCTTAAAATCAAAGCACCAAACGAGCAGAAAGATCAAGTTCCTCAGAGTGGAAGCTCTGATAATAAGTTAATCAGTAGGAAAAGCAACTACTAAGCAATCACAAAACAAGTAGCTGCCTCACAGTCCCCTCCCAAGACTGCCCACACCTCTCAACGGTTTCACCCAGCTCACTGGAGGATCGCTAGCATCTAAGCAAGCCTTGCCATGGCTCCAGGAGGCCTTTCTAGGGAAGGAGGCTCGATTTCTTTCCCACCATACCTGCAACTCTGGCTGCATCTTTCACTTGCAGTACCTGTAAAGCAACTTGTGGGAACATTTCAGTTCTCCTTTAAGAGGGTTCCTCCCTAAGAGTACGAGACGTCTTGGCAAACCAGGTCTCAGAAGTGCGTGGCTGGAGGGACTTGTCATCATTGGTTTCGGGGTTACTCTGTAGCATAGCTAGAAATTCCGTTATCTCAAACTAAATTCCTCACACAGTTCCTCACACAAAGCATACAGGGAAATCAGGCATGCGTGGTCTGGAGACCTATCACCTAATGCCGCAAATGCACCAAGCACCAATCCTGAGTTTGTTTATCATAGACATTGTGGGGTAAATAAAAAGGAGGATCCGTGTCCGAGGTCAGTCTGACCACGGACGAACTTCGGACAACGACGGTGCCTCCACTGCTTTCACCATACAGCTGTCTCCTGTGCTGCTTCCCGTTGCGGCGTCGGCAACCCCTGGACCCTCTCATCACCGGCTTCCAACACAACTCCTGGCCCTATAGCATCTGCACTCCAGCACCGCCTCAGCCTTTCCTTAAAGCAGAAAACCAACATTTCAACCATGGATTTTAAAATATAAATTCTTTCTATCTAAAAAGAGGCCAGAGGCTTCTTTGTTTTGAAACTGGAACATTTCTAAAGTTTTAACATTTCTCCTCGTTACCAATAAATGTGAATCCAGTGACAAATTATTTTCATTTCATTTCAACAGATCTGCTCACTTTCTGTTACAGAAACTCTGGGCATGTTATAATGCCTGAAAAGGAAAAATAATACAGTTTTTCCACTTGAAAATATTGAAACATTCAGGGCACACAAGGAACAAAATTTTACACAATTTCAGTACCTTAAATAAGGAATGGGAAGGGAAAAAGTGGAGAAGCAAAACTTTAATGACTCAAAACATGCCACAGAAATTTCACTACAAAATCAGTTACCACAATCTGATTTTTTTAACACAAAGACTCACAGGAGTAGGTCTCAGAGTACCAGGAGGTCTAGATGTGCAGGATGACTGACCCATTTGCTGATTACTTAAAGGACAAACCTTGGCTCATGCTTTCTCTGGAGGTTGCTCTACAGCTTCTCTGCCCAAGACACGTAGAGAAATACTTATTTCTCTGAAGTTAACAAGGCTCATGTCGTTCATCTCCTGTTCATATGAATCTGTCTGCATAGATCAGCTTTTGTCCCTGCAAAGACTCACGCCTGAGCAGTGGCACAGCCCCGAGCACGGCACTGAAATTACTTCCCAGGGCAGCTAAGCTCATTAGAAAATTGTATGGAGAAAAAGAGCAAAGCATAGCACAACAAGGAGTTTCATGTTCAGGAACAGAAAATACTGAAATTGTTTACATTGCCTTACTAAAATGATGCGAGTTTGAATGTTGAAGAAAGTAATTTTCTTTAGTAGAGTCAATTCCTTCTCATTATAGAAAATAGAGTTCCAGTAAATAAACCAACTCCTCTCAGTGGACTAATAAAAATGGAAAATGAAACACACCAGAATCATGCCTCAGAAATTACTTTGCTCCCATTATGTGCAAAGTGTGCTAATCTCTCACATGCAGTACACAAAATCCATAAATTTCGCCAAGTCGTCTTGAATGATATTGAACAACTTTGTGGGAACCACATAAATGAGTGCCACGAGTACCTAGTAATGCTGACCCTGCAGGCTGGGCCAGCACAGGCTGGCTGCAGAGCTTGGAGCCTGGCCAATAACTGCGCTTCTCTCAACCTGCTTTGTCCCACTGCTGGTGGATTCCTCTGTGCTGGACACATGGGGAAGCATGGCTCAGAGATCACTCTGCAGCAGCTGCTCTAGCCTGGAAGGAAGAGTCGTAACTATTTTTCAGATAAGGGACAGCCTAATAAAGACTAGAACACCTAGAAGAGGAGTGGCCCGTCAGCACTTTGAAATATTATTTCACTGTTGTGCTGTAAGAAGAAGTTATCTTTGGAAGTCAGAATTCTACTTCCTGCCTTCGCCTGCAATGGATTTGCACTGTGGTGCTGCAACGAAACGCTATTTTTGGAAGCAGAATTGTACTGCTTACATTTGCCTGTTGGCCTGTCCTATTATATTTGTACTGACTCCAAACTGTCTTCTGTTTGAAAAGAAATATATTTTCATAGATATTTATAAGATAGATAAATAAAGCCAACATGACAGTAAACAGGTAAATTATAAATGAGACTTAATCATTAATATTCACTCAACTAAATGGACCTGTACCCTAGAACATCACTATTTGGTGTTCAGCGTTTGTGTATGACACATTTTTATTTACTTGTGTGCTTGTCTGAGTTGTGGGGTTTTTTACTTCCCTAGGAAATGAATAGAAAAGAGTAGTGTCTGTCTCTCTGAGAGGTTATAGTCTGAGAAAAGAGACCAAGCGCAGAACCAAGGTGTCCGGTGCACTCTCATGCCCTTCCAGCGCACAAAGAGTAGCTAAGAATTTAGCTGAAACACAGCATGAAGCTTCAAAAAGCATCCAGTGTGCCGCGGGGTGCATCTCTTCAAGACAACTGTCCGTGGAAACTAGAACCCACGATTACAAAATCTCTGCAGTGCCTTGTGCAGGATCCGTTGCTGATGAGGGCAGGGACTTTCTATGGCCAGAGGAAAGTGCGGAGGACTCCGTAAAGGTTAGATGGAGATAGAATTTCTCATTAAAATCATGGTTACTACTGTAATTAGAAATACATCAGTAATAATCTTTCAGCTACTTGGAGAAAGGAAATGGCTCAGATTGTTTTCCTGAAATGGCCTTTCTCATTCCAGGCAAGTGTGTGTCACTCTATAAAAGTCATACCTGACCTGTACTTGCAGTTACGTTTGCTCCGTACAATTACACTCAAGGCTTCACTTTCTGAATAAAACACACCTCTTCCTTTCTAAGCCATAGTTTATTACACACTACTGTATTTATGTTTAAGTGTAGTTCTGTTGGCATTCTATTAAATGCAGCTTCAAGGGCTTTTCCAGGCTGTTTAAAAAACATTTCAAGGTAGCTTTGCCAAAATTATTGGCAACCCCTTATTCAGTAACCTTGACATTCCAAAACTATCATAGATGCGGCACTGAGACATAAATGGGCTCAAAAAGTGCACAAAACGTACAAAAAAATCTACCTACAACTCCAAGTCTCTTGAGACGTCTCCGTCCAAACTTTGAAGTTCCAGAAACTTAACAGCTGATGCTACTGTATAAATTTAGAGTGCTACCAAAAAGACTAATACTCTTCTCCAGTGATTCTGTTTGCAGATATTTTGTAAATATAAACCAGTTTTCCACATCTATGTTTTTAGCATTACATTTTAAACAACACATAATGGAAAGTAAAAATAACCTTGTAAAAATAATCCATTATGCAGCAAATGTAGGCAGCCCTTTAACTTCAGCGTGACTCCATAACAGAAGCTGTCCACCAGTGTCCCTACACAGCCCTTTTTGCACAATCAGGCTTAAATTAGTAAAGACATACGATGCATTAAGCCATGCACATTGCACTGTTCAGGCTTGAAAGTGCCTAATGTTGAGTAAAGTTTCCCACCAGCTGTTTTTGTGTTATTTGGTTTGTGCTCTAATTTGAACCGTTACGTAACGTGCTGGAAAGAAAACTGGGCACATCGAGGTACAGCGGTTTGTGCTCTAGAGAAAAAGCTGCGTACTGCTTGATTTCATAAGGACAGAATAAAGCAGATCTTATGGAAAAATAAAGATGGGGGGTACACAGTAAATGACTCTGTAGCATCATGGCTTTCAGGAAATATTCTTATACCCTGAAGGCAGGTCTCCATCAAGTCAGTGTCATTATTGATGATATAGCTCAATCGAAATCCTTCGACCTGAAAGCCAGAAGCCATTGTATACACTGACTTAATTCCACATGTGAAAAGGAAGGCAGAAAACTTATAACCGATAGGTTGCACACTGGTTTTTGTTCCAGTGAATGCTACAAAATACGTGCCATATTGAGTCAGAAGGGTTAAATCAGTATGCAGGCAGAACCACAGCACTTATGGCAGCTGTACTAGCATTTTGCCCATTGCATCCTTGGGCAGACACAGAAATGTAGTTTCCTCCGAGAAGGGAAGCATAACCATTAGTATGTGTGACAAGTGCTCCGGTCCTTAGGCTCTCACTGGGTTATTATAGGTGATAATAACCTATAATTATTATAGATCCAGCGACACTAGGTGGGTTTGAAAAGTTTTGCTGAGGTTTGAGAAAAAGGCTTGAACATCTCCTTCCAGGAGAACATCTGGAATTCCATGAAGCTTCTAGGAAAGAGTCACATCATAGAACCATCAAATCATCATGGTTGGAAAGGACACTGGAAAGTCCAGCCCTCATCCCAATATCTCCCTAACGCCTAGACCACGGCCTCAAATGCTCTATCTAGATGTTTTTAAACACCTCCAGGGATGGTGACTCCACTACCTTCTGGTAAGCCCACTCTAGTGCTCAACCACTCTCTCAGGAAAAAAACTTCTTCCTAACGTCCGATATAAATCTCCTCTGATGAAACTTGAGGCCATTTCTCCTCATCCTAACATTGGTAATTGAGGAGAAGAGACCACCACCAGCCTCATTCAAACCTCCTTTTAGATAGTCATAGAGAGCAATAAGGTCTCCTCTCAGCCTCCTCTTCTCCAGACTAAATAACCCCAGCTCCCTCAGTTGCTCTTCAGAGGGCATGTTTTCTAGACCTCTCACCAGTCTCACTGCCCTTTTCTGGACCCAGTCGAGAACCTCAATGTCCTTCTTATACTGTGGCACCTAAAACTGGACACGGTACTCAAGGTGTGGTCTCACAAGTGCAGAGTACGGGGGCACCATCACCTCCCTGCTCCTACTTGGTTACACCATTCCTGATCCAGGTCAGGATGTCATTGGCTTTCTTGGACACCTGGGCACACTGCTGGCTTGTGTTAAGCCAGCTGTCAACCAACATCCCCAGGTCCTTTTCCACCAGGCAGCTGTCCAGCCACTCTTCTCCAAGCCTGTAGCACTGCTGATGGTTGCTGTGACCAAACTGCATGACCCAGCACTTGGCTTTGTTAAAACCTCATTCCATTGGCCTCAGCCCATCGCTCCAGCCTGTAATCTTATGGCTCCTTTCCAGGAACTACAGTTTCTTCTCATGAGGTCTCTTCATGGCGGCTTCTGTGGACTCCCCATCCCCTTTTGTCTCCGCTATGTAAAAGGAACATCAGTATCTAACCTCAGGGTTGCAAAATTCACTAACAGGTTCACTAGGAGATTTTTCACATCGGAAAATGTTGGCTACTCAACTCACCCATGCCATAAACTGGGAAACTCCCACGGTGGTCCAATCGTAAAAGGTGAAAACATATTCTTCAGCTGGCCTTTCCTGAGTCTTTTGCTAGGAAGACCCAGAAGATTTCAGCCTGTGATAACTGCAGTGGGATTTTGACCATGTCATGCATGTGTTTTGCCTAGACCTGAACATGGGCTTAGTCTCAGAGTCTAACTCTCGGTGCACATACATAACACAGGCCTTTTGGCAGGCAGAGGCAAATGGGTTGTTCAGAAGTTATGGTGGATTGTAATTTAAGACAAAGCAAGCTGAACAGGACCTTTGGACCTGGGCTTACCTCTGGCAGTATAATGGAGACAGGAAAGATGAAGTCAGTGGCCATTCACATCATATCAACACGGAACTAGTGAAATAATATAGTGAAACAAAACCAGTGGTTTCATTTCCTTCCCATCCAGAAAAGGAGCCCGAATGATCCGTGTGGTCCATATTTGGGTGTGGTGATACCAATTTTGAATACAGTTAAACGCAGTCACCAGAGAGAAGCATGCGTTCAGACTCAGTGGTGAAACATTATCCAAGTAGAGACTATCTGTAACCTCATTTCTATGGAGTGTATTTTATTTCCAATCTTTGAGCACTGATGGGGGTGTGAACACTCAGAAACAGTCAGAGGGAGCTGTCATGTTTTTAAAATAAAGAGGTCAGAAATTCTTGAACATCAGTTTCTATGTACTCAACACCCTCTTTTCTATTTTTAAGTAGCTGCCAGGCAGGCACTTTTACTGGTAACACATCCACACAGGTTTGCTTGGCATCCCTGAAATCCTGGCAGCTCTATTATGTATGAATGCTGAACTTTTCCATCAATGGACAAACTACTCTCTTTCCACTCCTTGTAATATTACACTCTCAGAAGACACTTTTGTTGACTGACAGGCATCTCTTCCTTCTTCTCCTTCCTTTTACTGCACTAGGATTGGAAGCCTGCACCTGAGGAGGGTTAATATTTCTGACTTTCCCACTTACATGATTAAAGTACAGTCTGTGGAAGAACAACTTTATGCAAGGGAAGACTAGTTTAAATTTACAAAATCTAAGGAAAGAGGAATATGGAGAAGTACTTCAGCACCTTAGTTTAAATTCAGCCCTGTAAAAGCTCACATGAAATATTCATACTTTTATGTCCACAAAGTAGTTTAATCTGATCTGCAGAATCACAACTCTGGCAGTATAATATGTCCCATGGCCATACAAAATGCTGAAGTGAGCAGAATGTGTCTAGATTTCTCTGCCAGAAAAATTCTGACCTGCAGGCTGTGGTGCAAAGCACTCACCAAACAGCCTGCATAACTATTTAATATACGTGCCCTCTGGAAACACTGAAGGCTTTTCTCCTTAGGTGTCTCTGATCCTAGCAATGGGTACTGCTTCTTCGTGATGAAGATAATATAAATAGAAGCACTACAATGCAGAAGAATTGCTAGCAGCATCACTGGCTTCAGTGAAGGCCAGTGTTTCTCCACATGTCATCCTCAACATATTTAAAGTGGAGGAACCCAACTACAGAACCTAACGAGTTCCCCAAAATACTTACATCTGTCATCACTTTGTTGAACTAACTGTATTTATTTGCTTTCAAAAGCAACTCTAATGGATTTATCTGTTGCTCAGAATAACACCATGATAAATAAATTATCACTTAAACACGATGGATTACTAACATTTCCTTTTCTAATTGTACTTATGATATATTACTAGGCCTCGCTTCATTTAAAAGCTTACATATGTTTTTCTCATCGCCGTAATCTAGTCGAAGGTGCAAAGCCTGGACGTGTGCCAGTGAACCCCTTTGCTAATATACTGCTGCACTAGCAGAGTCCATCTGGAGTTACTGTTCTGCTTGATGTCACATGGCAGTTCCTACCTGCGCAGAAGATGAAAGGACATTCAAGGCACGTATCCAGGGATGACAGTTTTCTTTGTGATGAACCACAGAGTCACAGCTTGTTAAGTACGACTGTGACAGTGATAAAAGACAAAGCCATCATCCCATGGCAGAATACGGCCTATCTGTACATGACAAGCACTACTATCTCTGCTCACACATGCTGACAACCCTTAATGCATTCTCCCAAGGGCCGGACAGAAATAGTCCCTGAAGACAGCACCACTGGAGAGTAATAGCATGCTGCTTATCTTGGAGCAACTGAATGGAAAAAGCATGAAGTGCACAATGTGTCCCTATTAACATCACAGATAAAGGGAGCTTTTTGTTTGAAGTATCTTCTCTTCCCTTTCAAGGTTCAATGGGTTTGGAATCATCAATAAGGACAATAAAGTTCACGTCACCAGAAATTATTTTGACTCTTCCTATTTTTTTTTTTTAATTTTGAGGGAAAATCTACAAAAGTCTGTTAATAACCCTCTTATTTTTGAGGGTTGTGCGTCCGTACAGTGTGCACGGTCTCATGCTGCACTTAACATTCTTTGCACTTGACATCTTCCCAGACTGTCCAAACACCACTAGCTGGTACTTGCAGGCCCCCAAGGTGCCCTGCAGGGAATATAGGTTGTAGTGAGAGGTTAACTGCCCAGCAGCTGGGCAGGTGCCATAAGAGGACACAAAGGGGACACTGCCAGCATAGGTGGCAGTAGGGATCTTGAGGCTGGTACCTGGATGGGCAGAATGGGAGGACCACCAGGACAGAAAATATTGAGGTTGAAATAAAAGGGAAATATGTAGAGGACTACAACCAGCAAGGGAGCATAAGAAGAACGAAAGCCTGTTTTGTCTCCAAGTGGCAAAGGCTAAAGTCAGGTCCTTCTCCTGCTTTTTTTGCCCAAGACATTTTATAGCCCACAGAAAGAAGCTTTAATGATGTTTTGACTCTGTTACTGGTAGACATAGCAATCCACATGAAGCTGCACAGAAATTAATCCATCTGCTGTAATGATCCACTTGAAAACCTCTGGTGTCCAATCACAGTATCACAGTAATGATAAGGTTGGAAAAGACCTTAAAGACCATCCAGTCCAACCTAAATCCAAATAAACCCAGTAATCCTAACACCCAACATCTAGATCATCTAGGTCATGCCACTCAGCACCTCATCCAGCCTCACCTTGAACACCTCCAGGGACGGCGACTCAACCACCTCCGTGGGCAGCCCATTCCAAAACCGGATCACTCTTTCAGTGAAAAGTCTTTTCCTAATGTCAAGTCTAAACCTCCCCTGATGGAGCTTAAAACTGTGACCCCTTGTCTTGTCTCCAGTGTCCAGGGAGAAAAGACCGACCCCTGCCTGACTACAACCACCCTTCAGACAGTTATAGACAGCAATAAGATCACCCTACGCTCAGGTTAACTGCCCTGCAATCTCATAGGAAGAGATGGAAATACTGTGACATCATAAAAAACAGAGATTCTCGGGGATGCTGTGGGAGACTGTGTCAAATGCCTCACTGAAGTCAAGACAGACCACATTCACGGCTCTGCCATCATCTATCCACCTGGTTATGCTCTCATAAAAAGCTATCGGGTTGTCAAGCATGACCTCCCTCTGGTGAAGCCGTGCTGACTGTTCCTAATGACTCTCCTGTCCTCGATAGGCCTAGAGACAGCATCTAGGATAAATTGTTCCATCACCTTTCCTGGGATGGAGGTGAGGATGACCAGTCTGCAGTTACCTGGATCCTTATTCTTAGCCTTTTAGAAGATTGGAGTGACATTTGCCATCCTCCAGTCCCCAAGCATCTCTCCTGATACCCATGACATAGCAAAGGTGATGGAGAGTAGCCTATCAATGACTTCCGCCATCTCCCTTAGCACTCGCAGGTGCATCCCATCTGGGCCCATGGATTTGTGCACATCAAGTTTGCTCAACTTATCCCTAACCCAGTCCTCATCAACCAAGGCAGGCTCCTCCTTTGCCCCAACTTCTGAGGCTTTAGCAATCTGGAGCTTGATATCACAACAGCCGCCCAGAAGTATAGACAGAGGCAAAGAAAGTCTTCAGTATCTCTGCCTTCTCTGCATCCTCTGTCTCCAGGGCACCCACCTCATTCAGCAGGGGTCCTACGTTGCCTCTAGTTTTAGTTTTACCTGCAATGTGTTTGAAGAAGCCCTTTTTGTTGCCCTTGACCTCTCTTGCAAGGGTTAATTCCACGGAGGCCTTGGCTTTCCTAGTTGCATCCCTATGTTCTCCAACCAGAGCCTTATAATCACCCCAAGTGGCCACCCCCTTTTTCCATGACCTACAGGCTTTCTTCTTCCTCTTCAGTTTGCCTAGTATTCCCTGTTTAACCACGCAGGTCTTCTGCCTCCCTTCTTTGATTTCGTTCTGGTTGGGATGGTCTTATGTTGTGCTTCTAAAAAGTGGTCTTTGAATGTTAACCAGCTATCTTGGGCCCCTTTACCTGCCAGTGGCCCGTCCCTTGGGATGTCCCCTAGCAATTGCTTGAAAAGGCCAAAGTTGGCCCTGCTGAAGTCCAGGGTTATGGTTCTGCTGGGTGTTCTATTCCTGCCACATGAGACCCTGAACTCCACCATCTCGTGGTCGCTGCAATCAAGGCAACCCCCAACCTTCACTGCTTCAGCCAGACCCGCCCTGTTGGTGAAGACAAGAGCCAGCAGCGCTCCTCTCCTAGTGGGCTCCTCTACCATCTGCGTCAGGAAACTGTCATCAATGCACTGGAGGAACCTCCTGGAAAGAGCAGGTTTTCCAGCAAATAACAGGGTAGTTAACATCCCCCACAAGAACCAGGGCCTGTAGCTATGAGGCTGCTGTCAGCTGCCTGTAGAAGACCTCATCAACTTCCTCGTCCTGATCTGGCGGCCTATAATAGACACTTGCGACAGTGTCAGCCGCGCCAGCCTGCCCCTTAGTCTGTGCCTGCAAACTCTCAACTCTCTTTTCATCCACCCCTGTACTGAACTCAACACACTCCAGCTGGTCTTTCACATAAAGAGCAACTCCACCATTCCATCTTGCTGACCTGTCCCTCCTAAGAAGGACATAGCTGTTCATGACCACATTCCAGTCATGTGAGCTGTCCCACCAGGTCTCTGTAACTGCTACCAGATCATAATCACCTGACTAAACACGGTTTCCTAACGCCTCCTGCTCGTTCCCCATGCCGCGTGCGTTGGTGCACAGGCATTTCAGGAAGCGAGCTGGGCCCTTTGATTTCACCCTAGGACAGTGGGAATCCTTGTGGTCTTCAAGACCAGAGCGCTGCCCCACTGGTGCCACCCAGCCACAATCCCACCTATTTTCGAATATAGTTTAAAGCCCTCTGAATGAGTCCTGCCAACTCCTGCCCCAGAACTAATTTTCCCTTCTGAGCTAGACCTTTCTCGTGTGTAACTCTCAGGTCTGGTGGCTCCTAAAACCGGTAATTATCAAAGAACCCAAAGCCCTGCCTGTAGCACCAGTCACAGGATCACTCTGGTTCGAAAAGACCCCTAGGATCATGGAGTCCAACCATCTATCCTACCTTATAAGTTCACCCCTAAACTGTATCTGTCAACACCTCATCCAAACGATCTTTAAACACATCTAGGGATGGCAACTCAACCACCTCCCTGAGAATCCTATTCCAGTGCCTGACCATCCTTTCTGTGAAAAAATTCTTCCTAATATCAAGTCTTGTACCCAGGCATTTGTGGCCTGAATCCTTCTATTCCAGCCCATGGCCTCACCCAAAAATGGAAGTTATACAGAGAAAATAATTTGTGCCCCAGACTCTTTCGCCAAATGTCCTAAGGCCCTGAAATCTTTCTTCATTTCATGTAAACTGGCTACAGGGTAGAAGTCAGAGAGTGGTGGTCAATGGGACAGAGTCTAGTTGGAGGCCTGTATCTAGTGGAGTGCCCCAGGGGTCGGTGCTGGGACCAGTCCTGTTCAATCTATTCATTGATGACTTGGATGAGGGATTGGCATGCACTGTCAGCAAGTTTGCTGACGACACAAAGCTGGGTGGTGTCGCCAACACCCCAGCAGACTGTGCTGACATTCAGTAAGACCTGGACAGGCTGGAGAGCTGGGCAGAGAAAAATCTAATGAGCTCTAACAAGAGTAAGTGCAGAGTCTTGCATCTGGGCAAGAACAACCCTAGGTACCAGTATAGGCTGGGGACTGACCAGTTGGAGAGTAGTGTAGGGGAAAGGGACTTGGGGGTCCTGGTGGACAACAAGATGACTATGAGCCAGCAATGTGCTCTTGTGGCCAAGAGGGCCAACAGCATCCTGGGGTGGATTAGAAGAGGGGTGGTTAGCAGATCAAGAGAGGTTCTTCTCCCCCTCTANGTTCTCATTTTCATGCCTTCCATTACTGGGCTTCTCCCACCAGGAAAACCTCTGCTCTTTCTCTGATTTGTTTTGCAGGAGTCTGTTTGCTAAGTGAAATAAAAAATTATGTTGAAAGACAAAACATTTCAGAAATAAACAACATTTCAGGCACTTTACTGGGTATTTGATGAACTTTTCTTGGCAAGAAAGGTTCAAAACTGTGACTTTGGAGAGAATGCACTTTTTCTTGTTCTTCATTTTTCCCCGATTTTTCAGCCATTTCAATGGGTTTTTGGATACAGTGTTCTGGTGTTTTAAAGGAATCAGCTGCACTGAAGTACTTTGTTGACCTGAAGCAGACTGAACCTTTAGCCTGTAAATTTATTACAAAATAATTGTTATTCACACATTCTAAGCATAAATTGCAAATCTGTCTTCCAAACATTATCAAGAATAAAACATCTTTTTATAAATTATTTTGAAACTTTATACCTTACCTGTTTTCTTTTAGCCAAGCCATCATATGATTTTGTAATCAAAGTGGACCTACTGTTTTATGGAGACAGTCATCAGTTCACCTGAAGGAGGATTTTTAGAGATTCATGGACTATAGTTACTTTTTCCCCTGGAGTTTCTGCACAAAGCTTTCTGCACATGATGGTTACAGTCTGGATTGCAAGTGTCAGGATGCCAAAAGTGTGTGTTCCCTCAGTAGTTTTGGCTTAGTGAGAAAAAGAGAGTGCTAAAAGTTTTGAAAGAAAAAAGGCCATAATGAGAATTCCCACTCTTCTTTTAGATCAAAAAGGCTGATTAAGCACAGGAGGTTTGGGAAAGTTTTTGAAATTGAACTGGTGCTAGAAATCTGAATCTTGCCGATGAGTTTAGCAAACTGATCGAATACTATCTCATACGTTCTACGTTTGAGCATTTGTGAAGAGCTTCGTGTGTACTTAGCAAGGGATAGCGGCCTGCCTAAATCATGACTTGGCTGTTGGACAAGAACGAACACGCAGAAAACATGCCTGTTTGTGACTGAGCCCTACCATTGCCATCGCTGCTAGCTATGCATTCATCTGATTGAGAATGTCCCAGAAGTACCTGGGAGTGCGCCAAAGGCAGGGCTGCTTCCTGCAAAGAGCAAGAGCTTCGAGATCTTTCTGTAGCTCTTGGTGAGACAGAGATTGCCACAGTGGTCAGGACTCAGTCTGCTCAGTGTAACCTGGGATCTGGTGGGGGTTGTTTACTGCACCTTTCTCTGCCAGGGCACAAAGGACCATTACGTCAAACCAAAATGCTTTGTTTAAGAGACATAAGATAGCAGAAATGCACGTACTAGAAGCAGCGGAGGACTAGGGTTAGATGTCAAATCAGTCACATTCCCCACTTTTACTTCTCCATACATGCTGTTTTCAGTTCACCACTGACTAAAAGCAGGAGCAACACTTCATCTCAGGAAGGCGTGCTGCATGCCTCGGGAACAACCACAGGAATACATTGAAGGTGACTGGTAATTCCTTTACCTTGTTCATGATCATGTACATCAAACAAGCATGAGTAGTTCAAAATGCACACAAAGGGTATTTTATACAGCAACACTAAGCAGAGTCTGCAAATTTGCAACTCACTAGCTACTCATGTAGGCATGCAATGCACAGTGCATATGAGACCACCTCCTCCACGTCAAAGCGAAGGTGTGAATTTACAGATGCTTTTGAGAAGTGGAGTAAATTACTTCACACATTGCTAGCAAAGAGAATATGCAAAGAGGGGTAGTACAGCACAGAGTAGCTTAAAAGCTTTACATTCACACCTCCATGTCTTTTCTTTATGGTAACTTTTTGGACAGCAATGCAGTCAAACATTCGAATTCTGAGAGTGGGTTCAAAAAGTGCCCAATCTTTAAAAAAAAATTTCATGTAGTGCTCTTCTATTTTCCTCTGCAATCCCGCTCTGCCGTAAACTGCAGGCAGTTCTGACACAAAAAGCCAGATAGAAACAATTCATATATTCAGAGGTAATAAGATGAGGCCATTGTCTTGAAAAATAGTGGTGACATGGATCATTGACACATTCTGGAAAGTTGAAGTATAAAGCTTAAAGATATCAACAACAGTGAAAGTTTTATGTACCTTCTTATAATTCAGGTCTTGCATCTTGGTTGACATCTTGCCTGGCTTCCAGCATTTAATAGGTTCAAACAAAGGGAATGCTGCCTATTGAAAAGCAGGTGCTTCCAAAGCCAGCTTTCCCTGGCACACTCTGAAGAACACAGCAAGAACAGTCCCTACCGAATCCTGCTGCCATTCCAGATGCACAAGAATGTTTAAAAGTTAGACTCCTGAGTCAGAACAATTCAGGTCAGGATGGAACTCGGTTCTTTCGTTGAATCTCTTGCTCAAAGCAGGGACAACTATGTGATCAGAGCAGGTTGCTCAGGGCTTTCTCCAGACTGTTCTCAACAATTGGGGCTGAAAACTTCTCAAAATTGAAGTCTGAAAAGAAGCAGGCTTGTAGCAATGCATTCTAAATTTTTTTGTTAAAATTCAAACTTCAGTGTTCTAAACTTCAGTGGTAGAGTGCTAGAGAACCTTTCAGTCTGTTGGATATGACATTTGCTGAAGCACAGGGCAAGTGAAGATGCTTGCTTAAGAAGGTGTCCTGGGCTAGACAGCATGAATAACTAGATAGTAGGCAAGGGAAAACAGGGGTCTTTCAGAGTCTTCAAAGGACCAACAATTAATTAACTACTTCACTACCCACAAAGACCTAATACAAATAATTTTATCCAAATGTCCAGGCTTTTCACTTAGAAACAATCTTCCCATAAAAACTAATTTCTCTAGACGCAGACCTGGTTAAAGATGAAAGATCAGCCCCTTGGATAAAGCTTGGTTACTCTAAGCAGAACACAATAAATAAAACACAGGTAAAAAAAGCCTTTCAAAGAAAAGCCTGAAGTCTGTAATGTCAAATATGGTGCTGTATCAGGTTGCTATAGGTATGAAGTCTTTTAAATATGACCACAAATAGCACAATTACCGTATGAATATTAAAAAACATTACTTGAAAAGAATTAATTCATTGCTTGATACCTGATCTTTCAAAGTGCTGAGCACCTGCGGCTCCCGCTGGCTTCATTTCAGTTACCTAGGAAATCAGGTCAGATCATTCTCATACTCATTTGGCAAGGCCACAGTTTTCTGTGGAAAAACTACACATTTTGAAGACTAAGGTGTTTTTTTACCTAACTACACCTTCTGCTAAGAAGTGTCTACTTGTCCACAGCAGATGCTAGTCATGTCCTTTTAAGCTGCTAGCACCTTGGATCAGTTCCCAAGCTCATCTCGGGAAGAATGAGGGTGGTCATGCTGGAAAGTACCTTTAGAATAGGGGTCTGGGGCAGGACCCTAACCACAGTTTCTAATTTATTCCTTTCTGGAAGCTGACAGCAAGGAGAAGTAAAATATGAACAGGTGTCTACTAACTGCCCTGCTGTGGCTTCTGGTCAGACAGACTGAGAAGGTGAAATATAAGCAGCCACCTCTTTCTAGGTGTACAGACACTTATTCACAGGAACACGAGGAATGAAGTGAAAAATGCAGAAGAATTAGGACTGTGAAAAGTACAATTTCTTAGAGCTGCCTACAAGGTGACCCAGCTTTTCACCCATCTGTAAGCACCGTCTCAAAATCTGTACTTGTGCTACATAGTCTGAGGTGCTTGAACAAATCAGGGTAGGTCCTACCTGCAGAGAGGTCCTTGTTTCATTGGCTTTACAGAGATTAGGAAAATAATGATACAATTTTTAAAGAGTGTATGTGGCATTAATTGAGATTATGAAAAGCCAACTTCATCTGGAGCTAAAAAAAATGGTGTTATCCCAAATTCTCATTAATAGCATCCAATTACCGTCTGTGGTTATGTAACCATTCATCTCACTATGTGGCCACTTATTGCTGAAGTCTGTTGCTGCTCAGCATAAATTGCACAGAGCTCAGTCTGTGAAGGCACTAATGGCATTTACTTTGCATTTTGCAGTACAAGGATAAACAAAAACATATTTTGAAACAAAATTAAAGTGGGAGAGAGGGGTTATTCCAAGCAAATTTTATCAATTTTGTGTGTTGTAAAATCAGCTCTCTTATGGTTTTGTAGCAAAAACATCACTAGCATGGGGTATAGAAAAAGGTGCATCTGGTTTAAATATGTAGTAAAGAAGCTACATCCTCACATAAAACAGCCAATTAATTTTAGAGTGGGTTGTTTTTTTTTTCTGACTGCTCTACAAACCAGAAAACCGTCCAGAGATCAAAGTGCCTATCGATAGAATAAGGTAACTGTTACTGAGAAATCTGTGTGGGCACTGACCAAACAAAATGTCAATAAGCCTCTGAGACAAAGTAGGCAGAAAGATCTGTGAGTCAGTGAGTAATGCAAACAGAAATCATCGCGAGTCAGGTAATTACCAGAAGAAGTAAACACTGATAAGTCCAGCAAATAAAGCGTTATCCCTCTCATAAGCCATGGGCATGAGAGGGCATGTCAGTAGACTAAAGCTGGAGTTCACAGGATATTAACCTTACTGAATGGAGGGCTGATCATAGCCACTGCACCAAATCCAGCAAAAACCTATTCACACAGCAAAGCACCTGTTTCTTCTGAAGAAAGGAAAACAGTGTTTGTGCAGTAAAGCTACTGTGAGAATGAAGGAAGAAAAATCAATGAGTCAAAACATGAGGGAACAGTTGCAAACTGAAACAATAAACAGAGGAGTTATGAAGGATCAAAACCATAGAGTGAAGCAGCAGGAGAAGAAAAGAATAGGCTTTAATGATTTCTGAGGGGGTGGGTTTTCATTTCTTTCATGGTCAATGGCACAACTCCATTGACCCCTGCTGGAGAAGGATCAGGACTCTTAGGGCAGACATAAAAATGGCTGAAAAAGGACAAAAAGTAGAAGTAATGAAAGAAGGAGCCAATAACTCTAATGCTTTCCCCATTATGCATAGGCAGAAATTCTGCCTACATTGGAGTGGCGATTTCAGTTTACTGTTATACTGAAAAATAGTCATTTAACAAGAAGTCACCACAAGATTTTTTGTCATAAAGAACAAAACATCCAATAACTCAGTCTCACAAAACAGCAGTTCCGAATCCTCAACACACTACCTGCAGTCAGAAAGTGTGCTGCTGATCCTCAACTCCTTTGTGTTTGTGAGAAACAGACTCCTTTCAGAACCCTGCAAGGGTAATCCTAAGGAAACGGACATTACAGTGCAATGCTGGTATTTGTTGGCACTGTGATTAACTTCAGAAGTCATCCACATATGGGAAAAAGGCTCCTGCTTTATGAGGACATACCGTAAGTAACAAGAAATAGTCAAATGGAAACGACCCATTTGTTTGATGAGCCCTAACAAAGTAATAACATCATTTGCTGGGATAAAAGTAGCATTCTAAAATCAGAATTAAGCCTTGCAAATTAGCTACTGTTCTTTCCCCAACAGAGCCCAAGTGCATGCATTAAAGTATTTTCCAGCAAATATTCAATACATGGCCTTCAAAATGCATCCTAACTGAACTGTGTTGTAAGACATCTTCGATGCGTGCTTACAAACATCAGCTTTTATCAAAATGTATTACTTCCTTGTAGGGGAACATGACTGCGTGAGCAGTCCAATCCTTATGCTGGACGACTCTGTCAACAGCGAAACACAACAGGGGAAGGTTTTAGAGGCTGCACAAGGTGCAGGGCTGGACTGCCTGCTGTCTGCAGGTGTATGGACAGCTAGCTTGTTCCAGTAAAGATCGAGGAAGTGTGTCGTCTGACCAATAGCACTGCCTGTGAGGCGGGTTATGTGAAGTCTATATAAGTTTATATATAGATATATCTAAGTTTATATACACATAAGCTTTGTTTAATAAAAGGTTCATTCCTGGGTACTTTTGTCTGAATCACTTCGTCCTCGGATGTTCTTTTACGAGATCATATTGGTCTGAATGTGAAAGCCTTGATAGATCTCCCATGAAAACACCTCTCCACTAACCCTGGACCCCAGACGAGTAATTTATAGCTCGTTATACTTTCTTGATAGTAACACAAAATCCAGAGGGAAGTTATGCAGGAGATTTGATATATTGATGCTTATTTTACATATATCTATATATATATATATATACACACACATTTTGGAAAGCCCTTTAAAGTAACTTCAGCATGTGTTAGATGTGCAATGACTGAAGTAGCTGGCAGGAAAGGATTCTGATAGACCAACCTCAAAAAAGAGGGCTGTCAGTTTACATAAATAAATCGTAACTGTGTAAGAGGTTTTATTAATTAATAAAAGAATTATCATTACATTTTAGAATTATAACTCCAGTGTCTAAAGGAAAGCGGTTTTGAAAAGATATATGTCAGCCAAAAGGAGAAACCTGTCGAGACAGGTATTGGTGACAATGCTAAGGAACAATTCCAACATAAACATTTAGCACAACACCAACATAAAACAAACAAGGATATACTGCTGAGGTTTTTTTCAAATTCAACACCAATTACAAATTCAACAATGCACAAAGGCAAGAAATGTCCCAGAGAAAGGTATCTAAACATGATCAAAGGCTCAAAAGAAACAACCAGTGTGTAATGCTAGTTGAAATATTCATAAAAAAACCATGTTCAAATATAAACGCAGAGCAAAACTTAAAGGAACTATTTCTCATATGAATTTCCCCCAACCTTACAGTTATCATCTTAAAATATAAGGTATTTCAAGAGGGAAAATGAATTAACTATCGGTAAGGAGGTAGACTAACTTGAGGACAAAGGCTAAGCACACAGATTTCTAATATATATTTTGGGTACCTGAAACAGAATGAAAACCTAAAATTGCCTGTTGATCCCCTTGGATTGTGCAGGTAGCAAGTCAAGATGATTTGCAGATGGTCTGACTTGCATGGCAATGCCAGATGGCATGGCAATATCCCTGTGCCAGAGACCCTGTCACTTTTTGCCATCATGGCACAGCTGCCACCAAAGGTACAAGGGTTTCTCCTCTTTCCTGACAATGAACTGATGGCCTGAGTAGTAGTTAAAGTACTTTCCTTTGAGACAGAAGCTCTCTGTTTTGTGTGCTCTGGCTGAGGAAGAAATGGAGCTCCAATCCTACTTCGTGAGCTGGTGAACTCGTATCTGGTAGACAAAGTGAACAGCACTGTCATTTTCACCCTCAACTTAAAGAAAGGCAGATGGCAGAAAGTAGTGTCCTGTTTCTATAGATGTGCTCTTGGCATGCTGCAAAGAAAATCCTTAGGTTAAGTCTCAAAGTAGATTCAAGCAAAAGACTGCTTCTGGGGTTCTAGTCATATTTAGAAGGAAGATAAGTAATATGATGGCTACTACATGGCCTGAGCGTCCACTGAAGAACAAGCCTAGATGCTTAAGGGTTTTAAGATGGAACATGGAGCTCCATATCAAATTAGGTTCCCCAAAGGTTAAATAGTGACTGAATGGTTTTAGACAATGTGTATCTATCCGATGTTTTTGCAGCCTAAATCCTTTCCTGGATCTGGCCCAGGAGAAAGCAGAGTTACAGTTAAGTGCTCTGCTTTTAAAGCAAATCAATGTCTAATTCCTCCTTTTTAAAAATTTCTTTCATTTAGAAGTTGCTCCCTCAGCATCAGTATACCTTTCCATTATCTAAATAATTGGACACATTCTAAATGCTTAAAAATATCAAGGGGCTTTAACAAGGAAGAAAACACTAGTCTAGTGAAATCGAGTATGGAAGCCAGAAGAAAACTCCTGTCTATAGGAATTATTTGAGAGTGAGTGCTGTTCAGGTGAATCCCACCATTAAATTTGCATTAGTTCAGTATTTCGGTTCCTTGATGTGAGAATAAACATGGCACTTCTAAGCAGAAGAAACGTGGTGCTGACAGACCAGCTGATGTTGTGTGCCATCTAGTGCTCTATGGAATCTGCTCTATTTTCTGTTTTGAACATGTGATTTTGGAACAACTAGTGGTCATCAGAGAAACCTGTGGGAATGTGACCTAATGTCTTACAGCTGAAACAGGTTTTTACTAATTTGATTGATAAATCTCTGCCTAGGACACTCTGGGGTTATTTTTCTCATAGTTAAATAGAATAATGAGCATAGAACTACAAGAGGAAAGAGTTTTTTGTAAAACAGTGATAAAGTCTACTAGACAGTCAATAGTACAAATGCTTTAAAAGGGCACATCCATTATCCTGCTCGTATGATCCAAGAGCAAGAAAGTGTGTAGCTTCAGGGTTCTTCAGAAACATTTCTTCATCCCTCGGAAAGGTTTTACGCTACTGCAGGTCTAACAACTAGCACAAATCTGTTCTTTGCTCAGAAGTTTGCATTGCAGGCTTCAGGAAGCTCTCTTCTTTCTGCAGGGACAATGCTCCATCCCATGAAAGGTAAAAATCACTGAGGTCTGCTTCACTGTGGACTTTCGTATTCCTTATTGCTCTGGCTGTCTCCTGAACTGGGGGTTCTGACTCTAGAAAACAGAGATGGAAAAAACTGTAAGGCAAACAGGAAAAGTCACACATCTCTGGAGACATATATTATTTTCTGCAGGTTAACTCCTTTGATCAAGGAAGTTATCCTAAAGCCAATTTGTCAAGCAAAGAAAAAAAAATTTTGGAAGAATACATTCATGTATTTAGACACAAAGACAGGAAAAAAATGTTAGGAAACAGAGTTGTCAGACATTATACGCAAAGTTGGCTGACCCATCTCCATCAAAATACTTTCCCTAATAAATTATTTTTTTGTGAAGAAAAGAATAAATAAAGTCTTCAGCAGTTATTACGACACTTTGACCTTTTTTTTCTGCATTTTCATCAACACGTTCTACATGTTTTTAAAGTCCTCAATCATTAAAATCCTTATCTTGTTACAGAAATACATGGGGGTTTATTACATTGACAGTAAAAATGTGGAATCTCTATTGATAAAATGAAATAAAAATGGGAAATAGGGTAATCTTGAACTCCATAATGTGGAAAGAGCTTTAAAGTGTCAGAACACCAAAGGCATTTTGACAGGTGACTGTATCTAGCCACACGAGTAGCAAAAAGCTTAGTGTATTGACTCCCAAAAAGATAAACAAATAATTACAATAATAACATTATGTTTAAAAACCCATAATAATAATGATCAGCAAAGAAACAGAAACTTTTTTTCTCTGTGAATTTATCTTCTTTTAAGCCAAACTTACTCTTTTTTAAATTCTGATACAGTCTTCTAAAATTTTTGAAGATGGGCAAACTGTAGTCAGCTTCCATTTCAGATGTAGAGTTCACTATGAATTTGATGATAAAACTTCCCTTTCCAAGAATAGTGAATACAAGTCTATGTAGGAGCATTGAAAAGTTTCTATTTATTCTTATTTTAGAAAAGGCTTTAAACACATTGAGGAAAAATAATAGTAAAAAACATTGGCTGTCTTTCCTTTTTTATCTATTACAGTTTATTAGGCAGCATTAAGGATGACATTTCTTTCGTAGAGCCCACTGAAACACACCAGAATTGCTTCCTGAAGGCAATACACATTCACTTCCAGACAGGGAGTATTTCACTTGAGAGATACTGCATCAATTTTCCAGGTTATTACCAAGTTTTTAGAACAAAAAGAAAATTAAAAAAAAATCTCTAGGATTCCCGCAGTCCTTTTAACTGTGGCATGTGAATGACTTCCCATTTTTTAAATACATTCCTTTGGCTAATAGGAAACAGAAATGGCTTTTGGCTGTGCTGGCTGAGCACAGACCGATGCAGGTCTGTCACACCCACACCCAACATCTTGAGGCCCAGTCCCAGACTCCTCTCACGTTGTACATTGCCTGTAAAGAAAGTCTCAGTCTCACAGATATCTCTTCTTCACCTATTCCATCCTGTTTTTCTTCTAAAGGCAATGGTTATTCGAAGTAGACACCTCTTCCTTAGATGCAGGCAAAGAGCCTTTGACAGAGATGACTGGCATACTACGTAGTAAATACAAACTGGAGATGAGTTACACAGTCAGGAATGAACATGGTCTGTTTCTGGACCTCATCATGTTTCTTTCTCTGTGTTGAGGAGAGGAGGACTGAGGTCTGCACCTCCAGTGCTTTTTCCTGCTGTGTCATGCCATTAAGGACTAAAGATATCCCAACAAAACATTAGATGGGTAAAAGCCTGGTGTAGCTGACTTTGCACTACCCCTCCTTCACTCTTAGAACATAGTACAAACAGAGGGAGCAGGGTATGAGGCACCAAAGCAGCTGTGGTTGCAGCATCTCACCTCAAATCCTCCTGTGCTCCTAAAGGGGTTAGAGCAATCCCAAGGCAATGAAAACATACACTTCCTTCTGGCACTTTATCTCTTCAGGAAGATTTCAGTCATCGTAAGCACATGACACATCTGTACTGCTTTATTGCTGAATAAATGTTTTTCCTAATGAGTTTTGAATATATTACATAAATTTGTATGAATCACGGCAATTCTGAAAGCTTGGTGTTTGCTGTATCATCACACATCTCAAGACAGAGATAAGTTTCTGCATAAAATACATAACATATTAAGAAACGCCCTGTAAAGAAGGAGTCAAGAAAAAAAACCACAGCACAGATCACAGTCTTCTTTGGATTAGAAATCAGAGCCCTTGGATTTTATATCTATACAAAGTGGGTTTTTGTCTTCACAGCTACAGTTCTTTCTACGTTACTGGTAACAAAGACCACAGAACGATCACTCATCTGTCAGACACAGACAAATTAAAAGGTTCATTTACATGATCAGTAATTATACCCCTCAACAAGAACTAAATTTGTCATCATTTTGCCGTGTTCCATAAATGCACTGTACATCGTAGTCATCAAACACAAAAAATAATCAAGACCCTTCATCTAACAATCTCAGACAAATTACACACAAATATTTGTACTAGCAGTACAAATGTGATGTCTCTGAGCAGATGTCAAGTATTCCCCTGCCCACTTTCCCAAGCAAATTTACACCTAGTTACACAATTTTACTGTGTGCCACAGTTACATGATTTTAATCTCACTCTCTTACCTGGGGTCAGGTGATTCAGAGAAGATGGTCAGCAGTCACATTTATTTATCTGAGTAAACTTTCTCCAGCCATGAACAAAACCTTATTTTCACTCATGGTTCTCTTCCATATACATTCCTATTAAAAATACTGCTTGTAAACCTAACTTGCATGAAAAAAGACCAAACAGAATCTTGATCTGTTTAACTGCTACCTAACGGGTTATTCGCTTTCTCTTCCCAAAGGTGCGTAATGAGTGTTTTCCAACCAGCACTACTCTTGTCTTCTGTACAAATATTTAAAGAGGATGTCTTAAAATCTGGGTTTGGCCTAAAAGAAACAGGGTTAGGCCAAGTTAGCTCAGGATATTCTGTACTGTATTTCCAGCCTCTAAGCCAGGTAGCACCTCTTTGCTCTTTTATTATGATAAAGGAAGGAAGACTTACTCCTTTCCCATAAGTATGTGGTCATTTTCATTCCTTATAAAAGAATAGAAACCCCTCATTTTGAGGAATTGGGGGAAGAAAAGAACATCTTCCATTTCTAACACTTATCCCAAGCAGCTACAGCAGCTGAGGGGGTCAGGGAAGCAGGAGGACAGGTGATGAGACTTTTGGTCTGAAACACCATAGGAAGGGTGCTCCATTGGGCTAATAACAGCAGAGCTCCCTAGTGTCTTACACACAATTCTTAAACAACACGGTCAGTGCAGGTAACCTGACATTCCTGCAAAACACTGACGTCTTTTACTCCACCGTCTCTTCCTCTAGGTTGACTTCAACCTGGACTGTGAGCACCTGAACACTTGTGCTGGCATATGAGAGTAGCTGGCACAGGAGCAAAACAAGGAGACAGAAATGGAAAAGGCTGGATATTTTGGAAGCAGATACAATGGTGCCAGATTCTGTAGACATGATGTTAAAGTACCCCAAAGCAGTGGTGCCCCAAAATCACCTGTCTTAGAGCTACTAAGTAAAATTAAATGATTAACCTTTGCTTTACTATCACGAGAAATATTTATGCTGTGAAGGATGAGACACTTCAAGTACTGTTAGAGAGTTTCCAAACCTGATGAACCTGCAAAAAATCTAAACTTGTGTTGTCTTAATCTGAAACTGGCTAATATAAAACCACTGTAAGAACAAACTGACTGGAATCACTTATGGTTCGGTGTCAGTACAGTCATAGGTTTCTGCCTTCTGCTGATTCATATAAGGGATGCATGCTTATGCATCTTAGGGCACTGACTTGTTTCCATCTCTTTGAGAGAGTTGACATCAGCCTTCATTTCACCAGCACCATTTCCAGTTTTATTTTTCAAAAAGAATTGCGCCTGGCATTTGAATAATAAAAACTGACACAACCCTATTGAAATCAGCACATCCATGATCTTTTGTTCTAGACAAGGACACACGTTATAAAATTATTCTTTGAATATCTTGCGACATTTAAGGGTTTAACATAGCTAAAATGGATTTTCTGCCAAAATGAGTGGACTTAGAAGAAAGAAAACATGAATAACGCTTATAATCCCTTTAAATCCTGAATCAGTTACAATTTTCAATTGACCATTGCAGTCTTGGACATTTTGGTGGTATCTAACACCACTTAATAAAACCGAATTGCTCAGAACGCGGGTCAGACTGGTAGCAAGAGTCGCTTGCTTCCCTGCCCATGTGCATGGTGTTTTTCGGGCAATTTTACCCTTTTTTCTCTGTAACTTTTCGTGTACCCAGGGAATTCCCGTGTTACCTATTTGTATCCAGTGCTTCTCAGCTTCCTTTGTTTAACACACCGCAACTGCACCGTTTGGATTTCCCTCATTCAATCGCCAAACATTCGTTTTGTGATCAATACTGAACTCTGTTTATTTTACCTACATCTTTAATCTAATGGTAGCTAATGTTTAACCCTACATGTCAGACAAAGCTTTCCTGTTTAATGCTGTGTCACTGTGACAAAGTTCTGATGACAATTAGGGACCATGCATTTATAAGGAGTTACACAGAAGTCATAGCTAGTTAGGAGTTACACAGTCATAACACTCTTCCAGTTTTATAAGAATGTGTATAGAATAAAATGTGATCAGAAACACAGAACAGCATTTTCATAGGCATTAACTTTTGTACTCTGTACATAGTAATGCAAACATCTTACAAATGTCTTACAATGTAAACAAATTGCCACAATGTTCAATGCTGATTGTCTATTCAGAAATGAAACATAAAAATTGTTTTCCAGTTTGCTCTGTGCTGACATGAACCAAGGATCACAACAGTATTGGCATAGAAAGAGAAGAAATGTGGGTTCTGTATAAATCTATGGTGACAAATACCTGCAAGTTTTCACTTCTGTTCTTCCAGCTAAACTGCAGTAAATAAACAGGCTAGCCCTACCAGCTTGGTCTTTTTCCTTGACAATTTAAATAATGCAAATAGTCTCATGAAATTGAAAATATTTACACTTTCCACTGCAGTACTCACTCTTCTTGTTGCTTTAGTGAGCTTATTCACGAGAAAGATGAATACAAAAATTAAATAATTCACATTCACTATTTGTTCACACTGATTTATTTTTAATGCCTTTTGTTGTGGAACGACTGAATTAGCAACAGCCTTGCTTTCAGTTGCAGATCCTGTGCACTTCATTCCAAAATGCTACGTTAGCACCGCTTGGTTTCTTTTTAGGTTCCTGGGTGCGTGCCATTAAAGAACGTAAACATCCTGCAGGCGTGGAGTAAACGTGCAAAGATTTTAGTCAACTCTTTGGGACTCCCTTCGCATTAGCAAGGCTGGTACAGAGAACTGGCAGCTCCAAAGTGCCGCTATGTTTTAGATTTTTCTACCAGGCCCATTCTTACTTAGACTTGCACAGCATATTTATTTCCCTGGGTCATTTTCCATTTTACAGGAAATAGATCATGGCAACAGCATAGCAATCTGATAGCAGCTTTTCCCTCTGTCAATAGCATTTCTATTTAAAGATGAGGATTCCAAATCTGTGTTGAAGGTACCTATTCTCTCTCACCAGGGTTTATGTCACAGAGTCATAGAACATTAGGGATTAGAGGGGACCTGGAAAGATCATCTAGTGCAATTTCCCTGCCAGAGCAGGGTCACCTAGACCAAGTTGCATAGGAACATATCCAGGCGGGTTTTAAACATCTCCAGTGAAGGAGACTCCACAAGCCCCCTGGGCAGCCCATTCCAATGCTCTGTCACCCTCACTGGGAAGCAGGTCCTTCTCATATTGATGTGGAACCTCCCACGTTCCAGCTTACACCCATTGCCCCTCAACCTATCACTAGATGACATTGAGAAGAGCCTGGCTCCATCCTCCTGACACCCACCCTTCATATATTTATAGACATTAATGAGGTCACATGGACATGAACCAGCAACTCTGCTAGTTTAATAAATGCAGGTTTAAAATTCAAGAAAATCCTGGCATTAAGTCTTTCAGCTTGAATCCATATTGCTCCACAGGTCCAACTTGAAGCTGCACTTAAAAGCAGCTTTACTGTCTGACCTAAAGGAATGCTGTTAGTTGCAGCACTGGGCGGGTTGGACTGTAGGTCTAACTGGTATCCAAGAAGAGGGCGATAACCACTTCATCTTGAGAAGACAATGATCTTCCACTATATTGTTGAGCTCAAGTCACCATTCCAAGATAAAAATCTAACAAGAGTGAACATTTACTTACATAAAGCTGCTGCCTCTGTTCAGCTTGCCTGAGGGCTAGAAATCTCTGGATTGCAGAGCTGAGGTTCTGGTTATCAAACTTATTTTGCCTTCTTTTTTTTTTCCTCCAGTTTCTTCTTCCCTCTTTTCCCTTGAGTTCTCTGTTAGAAAAACAAAGCTCAGTTTAGCTGGTTTACAGGTATGGGTGCATGTCTGTACCTGCAGTAGTTAACAGCATCACAGTAAACTAGTCAAGCGTGACTTGGTACTAAAACCAGAAAGGGAAGGAATCTTCCTTTCTTTCTTGGAAGGTAAATTTCTAACAAATGAAAGAACAAATATATAAATCCCAAAATGCAACAATCACGGGTGGTTTATGTTCTTGTTACTACCACCACTTTAAAAAATGTCCAGTTTGCTGCCACTTCTCAGCATCAGAATCCAGAAAACTGCTAAACTTATAACTTGTAAAATGGAAGCTTAAGATAACGCACATACAAAATGTAAATACTCTCATAAAATACACTGGAGTACAATTTCATTTCTCTGATTAAACTCTTTATTTTCTTTCCTGACATTCTTGACTAATTGATTTAAATGATCTAGCCTTCACACTATTTTATGAGATTAGAGACTCTATTTTACTATTGTATTTAGGTTCCAGGTTTCCAAAGATTTATGCTCACATTGAACTTCAAATTATTATTTAAGTAACAGTTATTTAAAGTTCAATCTGGGTGTGACAGGTTGTAGGATCTGGTGGAATAATCCTCACAAAATAGTTGCGTGCAGCACTTCAATAAAAAATGAATAGTTTATTTTAATATGTAAAACTGAAAAAAAATCAGCAAAGGGATGAATAGACCAACGTGCTCTTGTGGCTAAGAGGGTCAACAGCATCTGGGGGTGGTTAGCAGGTCGAGAGACGTTCTTCTCCCCCTCTGCACTGGTGAGACCACATTTGGAGTACTGTGTCCAGTTCTGGGCCCCTCAGTTCAAGAGGGACACAGAGCTGCTGGAGGGTGTCCAGTGTAGAGCAACAAGGAGGAGGAAGGAAGTGGAACACCTCCCTTATGGGGAGATGCTGAGGGAGCTGGGTCTCTTTAGCTTGGAGGAGACTGAGGGGTGACCTCATGAATGTCTATAAATATGTGAACGGTGCGTGTCATGAGGGTGGACCCAGGCTCTTCTCTGTGTCATGTAATAATAGAGCAAGGGGTAGTGGGTGTAAGCTGGAACATAGAAGCTTCCACATAAATATGAGAAGGAACTACTTCCCAGTGAGGGTGACGGAGCATTGGCATAGGCTGCCCGGGGGGTTGTGGAGTCTCCTTCTCTGGAGATGGCTCGATGTGTTCCTGTGTGACTTGGTCTAGGTGATCCTGCTGTGGTGGGGGGATTGAACTAGATGATCTTTCAAGGTCCCTTCCAATCCTTAATGATTCTATGATTCTATAGAGGCAGCCAACAGTCCTGCATAGACAGTGGAAGCTCCCATAAGTCACTTATGAAATAAATTATGAAAATGGAGCAGGGGAATAGTTCTGTCACTTCAAATCTTTCTGTTATCCAAATTTTATATAATTTCTCAAGCTAGAACTACCATCTTAGAAGAACAGCTATATGTTGAGGAGGAGACTGTAACTTCTTGTTACAGTCTTGTTACTTGTCCGGATAGTTACACTGCAGTATATGCAAGTATTATGTATTTATATAAATAAATTATTAGAGTGAGTAGTTGTTGTTTGAATTTGGTATATTTCTTGCCTGAGGGACGGGAAGTGAATCACTCGTCATCAGCTCTTTCTTCAGCTTGGGATTCCAAGGTTGGTACTTTATTATTATTAGAAAGCAATTGTTTTAAAAACTGGAATAGATGTTTAAAATATTACTTTGTATAAATCCAGATGCCTAATTACAACTGTAGGCTAAAAGAACACAAGTTTGGTATCCTTTGATTAACTTCAGTATGTATAAACCAGTTAATTGCTAATCCCATGGCAGCTTCTCATTTCACCATAGAGATCAGGCAACAAATGTTCCCCTTTACGACCCTAATTCTGTACTGTGTTGCAGTACTGACTTCTGTGGAATTACTTGCAGTTCTCTTACAGAGCTCTCTAGGGAAAAAGATTATCATGGGTTCACTTAAAATTTACCTAGAAGTGGGAGAATAATGTGAATGTTGTAGTTGGAGCCTGGTGGGAGTTTTAGCCTGAGGGATTGGGTTGCAGCTTCAAATTCCAAGCTCTCCCCAGCTTTAGTTCTGGCCAGTCAGCACCTCTGCAAATAAACATATTTGGGTGATGAGAAAAGCAGTGGGACAAGTTTCCTGTTGATGGAGCTTCTTTGTTTGGAGATGAAGCATGCGGTACTGGAGCTGAGCATGCCACTGGTAGCCATCTTGTTCCCTGGAGCATGGCAACAGAGGAAAGAGTGGGAGCTTGGAACTCCGGAGATCACTACAGGAAAAGAGCGTCTGCAAACTCTTGGTGTAGTGAAGCGAAGGAAGAGAGTCCGGTTTGCAGCTCATGGAGAACATGGAGTCGTGAAGTTATCCTTAAAATGACTGCTGGCCCAAAGGAAATGAAAGTCAGACGGAACTACAGAAACCACAGTTCTACAATGAAATGAACTGGAGTTTTCTTACCCCTGAGTGGAAGAAGGTAACAGAACTTGGCCCAGTTATGTGATAAGAAAGTGTGATTAATCTCTGTACATTGGGGATTTTGCACTTTGTTAATTCCAAAGTGTTTTGCTGTTTTTCCCCAAATCAAGCCAGTTTTGGTTTTTTTCTTTCATGTGACTTTATAAACCATTTTGGACCTCCAGGATCAACAAGACCAGCCCTCATCACAACACCTCCCTAACCCCTAGACCATGGCCTCAAATGCTCTATCTAGATGTTTTTAAACACCTCCAGGGATGGTGACTCCACTATCTTCTGGTAAGCCCACTCCAGTGCTCAACCACACTCTCAGGAAAGAATTTCTTACTAATACCCAATCTAAACCTCCCCTGATGTAATTTGAGGCTGTTTCTCCTCATCCTAACATTAGTAATTTGGGAGAAGAGACCACCACCAGCCTCATTCAAACCTTCTTTTAGGTAGTTGTAGAGAGCAATAGGGTCTCCTCTCAGCCTTCTCTTCTCTAGACTAAATAACCCCAGCTCCCTCAGTTGCTCTTCAGAGGGCATATTTTCTAGACCTCTCACCAGTCTCACTGCCCTTCTCTGGACCCAGTCGAGCACCTCAGTGTCCTTCTTATACTGTGGCACCTAAAACTGGACACGGTACTCAAGGTGTGGTCTCACAAGTGCAGAGTACAGGGGCACCATCACCTCCCTGCCCCTACTGGTTACACCATTCCTGATCCAGGCCAGGATATCATTGGCCTTCTTGGCCACCTGGGCACACTGCTGGCTTGTGTTAAGCCAGCTGTCAACCAACATCCCCAGGTCCTTTTCCACCAGGCAGCTCTCCAGCCACTCTTCTCCAAGCCTGTAGCCCTGCTGAGGGTTGTTGTGACCAAAGTGTATGACCTGGCACTTGGCTTTGTTAAAACCCCATTCCATTGGCCTCATCCCATCAGTCCAGCCTGTCCAAATCCCTCTGCAGCACCTCCCTATCCTCAAGCGGATCAACACTCCCACTTAATTTTTTGTCATCTGCAAATTTTTTGCAAATTTTTGTGTCATGTGCAAGTCCCCTCACCCACATCATTATCAAAGATGTTAAACAAGACTGATCCCAAAACTGAACTCTGAGGGACACCATTTGTGACTGACCACCAACTGGATTTAAGCCCATTCAGCACAACTCTCTGGGCTTGACTATCCAGCCAGTTTTTAACCCAGCGAAGAGTCCACATGTCTGAGCCATGAGATGCCAGCTTCTCTAGCAAAATGCTGTGGGAAACAGTGTCAAATGCCTGACTGAAGTCCAGGTAGACAACATCCACTGTCTTTCTCTCATCCACTAGGTGGGTCACCTGATCATAGAAGGAGATCGGGTTGGTTAAACAGGACTTGCCCTTAATGAACCCATGTTGGCTGGGCCTGATTCTCCTATTGTCATGCATTTGCCACGTGATCACCTCCAAGATGAACAGTTCCATAATCTTTCCTGGTACCTAGGTCAGGTCAACAGGCCTGTAGTTTCCAAGATCCTCCCTTCTGCTCTTCTTGTAGATGTGCATCACACTGACACGTGGACCCATATGCTAATGGGTCCAAACAAAAAAGCAAGGAAGTTTCAAAAACACTTACAACATTGCAGACAAAAATAAAGACTTGCTCGATTTGGGGAAAAAACAAGACACATTTAGTTCACACAGCCTAAAAACACCAGCACCGAGACATACTGAAATTAATAACATGATCATACATAACTGGGCCAAGCTGCTACTTCCACTCCCTTCAGTGGTAAGAAACTTCCAGCAGTTCTTTTCCTTGTGGAAATGTGAGGTCCATTTTTCAGTCCATGCATCCATTCCTCAGTCCCAATCGTTCTTTTAAGGACCAGTTCCCTGTTCCATGTGCTTTCAAGACAGCCTGCTACTTCAGTGCGCTGTGTGGGGGACTCTTTATTTCAGCAAACAATGAAACCTTTCCTCCACTGATCTCTGAGGTTCCAAATTCCTGCTCTCTCCATATTCAGCACATTCCAAAGAGCAAGACAGCTGCTGTGCCCAGATCCAGCACCAAGCATCTCTTCTCTGAGCAAAGGCCATACAAGACTTTCCCAATACAAACCAGGAAACAGGAAGCTCAAAACTACTTGTTCCTTTTTTCCCTTTCCACTTCAAAAAATGCTTACTCACAGAGGTGCAAATTGGTCTGACTGAAACTAAGGGAGAGCTTCAAATTCCAAGCTGCTTATCAACAGTTGCCATAGCAACTCCCAATCCCCGAGGCTAAGACCAACCAATTTCAAACTACAACAAACAGGAACAAGGCTCTTAAATAGGTTATCACAGATGCGCAGATTGGATCAGCTTAGACAAGAGGTGGGTTTGTACATGAGCTGGGGGATGCTTACACAAAGCTTCCTAAAGAGGCCAGTTAACAGCCACTTTTCCTGGACTTAGAACCACCACATCAGTTTAAACAAAGAAGAGTTTAAGAAAGATAATGATAAAAAATTAGTATCCAGAAAATTATGTAATTATCTCCCTTGTAAAAATAAACATGGTCTGCAAAAGGCTACACTAACACAAGACAAAAAGTGGAACGATGATTCTTAGAATCTGGTGACATATCCATGGGAAGTTAAGAATTCAGGAGAGGAATCTCATAGGTTAAGAATCCTAAAGAAAAGGTACCTCTTCCCTCTTTTATGAAACTCCAGTC
Organism: Rhinopomastus cyanomelas; assembly: GCA_013400115.1. NCBI lineage: Eukaryota > Metazoa > Chordata > Aves > Bucerotiformes > Rhinopomastidae > Rhinopomastus > Rhinopomastus cyanomelas. Next base: position 65,193 of record VXBP01008818.1, read on the forward strand.
CTAGAATTTTCCTTTGTTTTACTGCATCAGTCTCTCAATAATATAGCTAACAGAATTAAAGGGCAAAAACCGATCATTAATGACTAAATCTTTGATATCTTTAAAAAAATTCCTACCCTGGAAAAATATCTTAAAACTACACATATTACTTCCAGCCAGTAAAACTGACTTACACAGGAAAAATAGAAACTACTGAGAGATATTACATAGCATAAAGTCTAAGAATTAAAGTAGAATAAATTGTTTTGCTTGTAGGTGCTACAGGTAGCAGGCCTTAAGTACTTGTTTTAATCACTAAAGGAAGAAGTAATTGTCCATTTGCTATTTATCCAGATATTTAGAAGATTTTAAATTAAATTAAAAGTAAAATATAATTATTAACTTCTTTTTTCCCTTTAAGATGCTCAAGTAAGGTATTTTGGCTTTAACTACATGTGCTGTTTGGCCATATAGTACTCTGACATACAGCACATCCTTCCTGACGTATTTTCACGTCAGAAAATAAGATGGGGTTACAGCCAGGGTTTCACTATCAGATTATCACATCTTGTGATCTGTTTCACGTGTGAACTATTTCAGAAGGATTTCAATTCCATATAATTGCTTAGATCCATGGACTGATAAAGGCTCCCATGACCCACAGCTGCCCACTTGAATACGTATAGTTTTTCTGGCTAAGCAGATATATTCCACTATCTGGTATTAATTGGCTTGTCTGACATTCATCCAAGAAATCGTGTGTTTCAGCAGCAGCTGTAAGTCAATCAACATTAACATAAAACAGAATATTGATAATTCCTGTCTTCCTTTTTCTTTTCCTTTTTCACTGTTAGGGTTTTTCCCTGAGAGTGAAATGTTTACTAGAGGACAAACAGGAGAGAACGTAACCTACAAAAGACGGTCCTGAGGTAAATCAGGTCTGAAGAAAGGGACACAAAGAGACATTCTTTCCAGCAGGCATTGGATCACAGAAGCTGAGTCTTAAGTAAGTTCATGAGAACGGAAATAATAAATAAATAGTTCCCTTATGGCTATTTAGTCTTTTAAACATGACTATTTCAATTCAAATTATTACGAGGCACACACTTTGGCCATCACTTGTCCACATACCCGACTCCTTTAGCTGCTGTACCCACACTGACTGCCTGTCATAGAAACTGAGCTAGAACTCACTTTGTTGTCCTTTGTCAGAATCCATCAAGAGCAGCACTGTAATTTTTTTGCAGGCAGACAGTGCTCAATTGTTCCAGGTAATAAGATCTGCCTAACACTTGCCATCTGCATAGTGATTCTACTACTCCCTATCAAATTACATTTCATATAATAAAATAAAATAAAATCAAATTCCTTATGTCTTTATAGCCATTATTTAAATTACCCTGTTCACATGACTGCTGGAAAGGAAGACATGTCAGTGCTGAAGACAGAGACCAAATAAAAAGGAAGAGGGAAATCTGGTAACCAAGCAGAGATGTAAGAAGCATCAGCAAAGTTCCTGCATTACGCTAGCATAAGAGAGCTATAGAAGAAATGAAAGTCTGCATATAAGGAAAGAATTATAAAAATGGAAACACTTCAGGCTTGATTAACAAATAGCACTGCAGAACATATAGCTCTCATCAGCAAAAAGTAGGGCTGATAAAAAGTAGCTCTGAGAGCCAAGAGAAACAAGGCTTCTGCCTAGATAGTTAAGAGAAAAGAACAAAGGGTGCAAGAAAGGCTGCGTGTTTACATTTAATGTTCAGGTATCACAGGCAAGTATCCTGCTGGTGTACATACATATGACAGCCTTTTAAAATGTCAATCAATAATGTATCACTTATGGAACTTCTCAAGCCCGAGGAATTATGTTCGTACCACTGGTAACTTCAGTTAATGGTAGAAATGGATCTGTGTGATTCAGGGATCCAGCACCAAGCCAGCACATAGATACTACAGGCAGAGAGCACAAAAACCAGAATTTATACCTCACCTGTACATTCTGGATAATCAAAACTCAAGTCTTGGTGTACCTGGAAACATCAAACATATTATCCAAGTATCATATGATAATAGACTTGTGAGAAACCTCAGGTGGGACTTCCTGCCCAAAGAAGTGTCAGTGATGAGTGTGAGACCAGCTGGTTTTGGGCTTGATGCAGTTCAGCCTTAAGAATGTCTGAGAAAGGTGAGTGCACAGCTGCTCTGGGTAATCATCCTGTCTCTGTGGGATTAGTTAGAGAAAGGAGTATTGCAGCACTAAACGGGATTATACTTTTTTCCTAAAATGAAGACTCATTTGGCATCCCCTAACCTCAAAGGATGTATATTCCAAGGCTGGGACCTTTGACATGGTAGTACAAGCTGGCGGCGATGAGGCTAGTGAG
>VXBP01008820.1:6787-47355 GCA_013400115.1 Rhinopomastus cyanomelas
GCAGGGGGTCCCCTAGTGAGCCTGTGGGTGTGAGCAGGGTGATCCCTAGTGAGCCTGTGGGTGTGAGCAGGGTGATCCCTAGTGAGCCTGTGGGTGTGAGCAGGGTGATCCCTAGTGAGCCTGTGGGTGTGAGCAGGGTGATCCCCTAGTGAGCCTGTGGGTGTGAGCAGGGTGATCCCTAGTGAGCCTGTGGGTGTGAGCAGGGCTCTCCCAGTCCAGACAGGGTGTTTCCCCTGCAGGGAGCTGGGAGCGGGCAATGCCAGGGGGATGCCCAGCCGTGAGGGCTCATCCCCTCCACCGACCCAGCACCCCGCGGTGGCACTGGGATCCCGTCCTCCCTTGGCGCTGCCTCTGCGGCAGCCGGAGCTGATGCTGAGCCCCAGGCTGGGGCTGGGAGGGAGCTGGTGGAGCTGGACTTGTGCCCGTCTCCTGGCTGCCTGTGCTCCAGCAGCGCCAGGCAGGGCCGGGATGGATTGACAGCGGCTCGTTAAGCCTGACAGAGCATCAACTTTTAAGGACTTGGGGGAAGTGGGGCTTTTTAATTAAAGAAAATAAGAAGCCGAGGTGCTGCTGCCTCTTCCCGCTCAGCTCCTCTGGCAGCAGCCCTCGTGCTGCAGCTGTTCAAACCCTCACGCAGAGCCCTGTCATCTGTGCCCATAGGCTACTGCTCCTGCCCAGGTTCCCAGCGGGGCTCTGCCTTTGAAGGCGAAGGCACCGCTGCGTGTCTGTCCTCGGGGACTCTCATTTCCCTTCCCACACACCCGCAGGTTGTCACCAGCGAGGCCCCAGCCGGGCTCACGCCGTCCCCTCGCTCCCGGCAGCGCCCTGGGAAGCACCGGTGCCGGGTGCCCGCGGCAGGGGCACAGCCTGGGGACTGCTCCTGGCCCCTGTGCGCGGTGCCAGGGATGGGGTTGTTCTCCCGCTGTGGTTTCCAGCAGCTTCTTGCGGAGCCTCCGAGGAGGTGCCTGGTGCTGGGATTGTGGTGCCAGGCGAGGGGGAGGGCTGCGGGCACTGCGCTGCTGCCAAGGTTTGGGGGGCCGTTAGGGGTTTGGGTTAATTAGAGCTGCTCAGGGAGAGGGAATCTGTCCCTCTTAGCTTCTTCTGGCTTGTTTTGCTTCTGATCACAGGTTCGGTTAGGGTTAGGGTTAGGCTCCACCGCTCCTACCCTCTGCCCTGAGCAGGGACATCCCCACCCAGAGTGGATTCTCTCTCGAGGTCCCTTCCAATCCCTAACGACTGGATCTGGGGGATCCTGCTGTGGCAGGGGGATGGGACTGGGTGATCTATCGAGGTCTCTTCCAATCCCTAGTGTTCCGTGGTTCTGTGATTCAGAGCAGGTTGCCAGGGCCTCAAGGTCCAACCCAGTCTGTCCCTGATCACAGGTGGATGGGGCCATGATGCTCAGGCTCCCAGGATGCGGGTGCTGAGCACTGACAGAGCCCAGTGCATGGCCCCATCCTGGCCAGACCCATGGAGAACTTGGTGATCTGGGTGACCCCATGGGTGTTGGTCAGTGTGTGAAGGGTGGGTGTGAGGAGGATGGAGCCAGGCTCTGCTCAGGGGCACCCAGTGACAGGACAGGGGGCAGCGGGTGTGAGCTGGAGCAGAGGAGGTTCCACATCAACATGAGAAGGACCTTGTTCATGGTGAGGGTGCCAGAGCCCTGGCAGGGGCTGCCCAGGGGGCTGTGGAGTCTCCTCCTCTGGAGACATTTCAAACCCTCCTGGGCTGTTCCTGTGGGACTGGATCTGGGGGATCCTGCTGTGGCAGGGGGATGGGACTGGGATGATCTTTCAAGGTCCCTTCCAATCCCTAATGACTGGATCTAGGGGATCCTGCTGTGGCAGGGGGATGGGACTGGGATGATCTCTCGAGGTCCCTTCCAGTCCCTCACGCTCTGTGAGTCCGTGAGATGCTGCTCAGAGCCTCCACCGAGGGGCAGTGTCCTCCGGGTCGTGCCGGGCCCCTCGGCGCTCACCCCTGGCTCCTTCCCCCGGCAGGTCCCGGGCGAGGAGGAGGCGGGGCGGCTCCGGGGCTCTGCGGGTGCGGGCAGCGGCGGGAGCGGCTGCGGCTCAAGGTCTGCTCCCCGCTTGAGCGATCAGCATCATTTCCATACTATAATTACATCGCCCGGTCCTCTCCTGATTTTACTGCTATCTGGTGCCGCGTCCCGGCTGTGAGTAATTTAGAGCTGGATGAGATGTCAGCCTCTGCGAAACAATCACCCCTCCGAGAAATATGGCCCCGGATCATAATTGATAAGTCCCATTAGGCAGCGGGGCTGCCGCCTCCCGCTCTGCCCTCTCCCCTGGCGGCCCCGTCCAGCCCTCGAGCGCCGGGGCGGCACCGCCGGGAGGCCACCGCTCGCCCAGCCCGGGCACCGCGGGGGGACGGGGCGGGGGGAGGCGTTCGGAGTGCATTTATGGGGGTGTTTGCGCTTGAACCAGTCCGTGAGCGCCAGGCGCCACCTGTGTCTGCCTGGGGGTGTCTCTGCGGGTTCTCCTCATCCTCCTCTGCAGCCAGGAAGCCCTCCAGGACATCTCCATGGCCCTGTCCCAGCTTCCACCCCCGTGGTCCCTGTCCCAGCTTCCACCTCTGTGGTCCCTGTCCCAGCTTCCATCTCTGTGGTCCCTGTCTCAGCTTCCACCTCCCCAGTGATGCCCAGGTCGGCTGGACCAGTGGCTTCTCCATCCCAGTGCTGGATGGACTGACCACAGTGGGTTACCCCCAGCACAGTGCATTGGCCTTGTTATCCCAGTCCAAGCTGGGATCATGGGCTGAGAAGCCACCTTGGGCTTTGAGCTACATGACACGGGCTCCTCCATGGAGTCACACAGAATCCTGGAGTGATGGAGGCTGGCAAAGCCCCCTGAGCTCAGCCAGCCCCGCCCAGGACCTAACATCACCCCAGTGGTCACCCCAGGGCACCCAGGGCCACAGCCAGGCTGCCCTTCAACACCTCCTGGGACGATGGTGACTCCACCACTGCCCTGGGCAGTCCAGTCCAGGCTCTGATCCCCCTTTCCATGAGGAAATGGCTTCCTGACCTCCAACCTAACCCTCCCAGGTGGGTTCAGGCCCTGCCCTCTCGTCCTGGCACTGGCTGCCTGGAGCTGCTGATCCCTACGGGCTGCGGCTGCGTGCGTGAGGCTGTGTGGGCACCCAGGCAGGGGTGGGCAGGCCAGTGCAGCCTCTCCCACCCCGCAGAGTGGAGCTGGAGGACTGGTTTGGTTCTGCTCCTGGAACTGGTGTTGGTGCCACCCCTTTGGTTCTGCAGGGGCTGAGCAGCTGACAAACCCCCTCCCTTTAGACTTCTCAGGGTTTAATTAGCACCTTCAGCTTCGTGCTGCCTGTGGAGGGGTCTCCCCATGGCAGGGGGTGGGTGGTGCCACGGGGCAGCACCCAGGGGAGGGGGTTTGATGGTTTGTGATGGCCGGACAGTGGGTGTTTCAGGACCCAGCAGGACCCTCACTGTGAGATTCTGGTGGTACCCACTGACCCCAGGGTTTCTGCTGACCCCAGGGATACCTGCTGCACCTGGGGCTCCCCACTGCTCTGGGCACTGCAGGGGCTGGTCCAGGAGAGTGACTTTTCTCCTGGCTTTGGCTGTTCCCAGCACTGCCTTCTCTTTCAAGTCCTCTCTCTTACCTCTTTCTCCCTCCAGCTGGGCTTGTGAATTCACTGCTATTAATTAATTGACAATCAGGCTCTGCAGAGCAGGAGCTCGCTCTGAGGGAGGTGGTTTCAGGTGGTCTTGGTTCATCACAGGATGTCTGTCTGCTGCCAGGGCCATGAGGGAAACACCGCAGCTTCGGCTTCGAGGTGGGAAACAGAGACTGGGTGCGAGGATCTGCCCTGGAGCAGTGGGCCCTGCTCCTTAAGCCAAGAGCAAAAGCTCTCTCTGGGGCTTTGGCAAAGCAGGGCATTTCCTTTCCTGCAGGTGTGGGGCTGCCAGGGCTGTCTGCAGCTCCCAGCCCCTGGCCTGCTGGGTTCTGGGGCTTTGCTCTGCAAAGGGAGGCTGAGGGATGCTCAACCCCACTGTGCCAGAGAGCCCTCACACTGGGGCTACCCAGAGCCTGGCCCAGGCTGCATCCTCATTATTATCCCCATCCATGTCTCCATCCATCCCTGCCCCATCCACACCCATCTCCATCCCCATCCATCTTCATCCCTATCCCCATTGCCATTGGTATCCATCCCCATCCCTGTTCCTATCCATTCCCATCCCTATCCCCATCCCTTTTCCTATCCATCTCCATCCCCATCCCCTTTCCTATCCATCTCCATCCCCATCTCCATCCCCATCTCCCTCTCGCTAACCCCAGTGAGCAGGGCAGAGGGGGTGCAGGGGCTGCCACCCCTGTGGCCTCACGCAGCACAGAGCCCACGGGGCAGCGGGATGTGGTGCCAGCTAACCCTGTAGTCACCCCCTGCAGAGTAGAGAAGAGGGGGGACAGCAGGTGGAGCAGGTTTGTCTCCCACCCTTCACTGCCCACCTGTGCCCCGCCGGGCACAGGGCTCAGCCCCTCACTCGCCACTGGCCGCCTTGCACCGCCGCTCCCCCTGTGGTCCCTCCCCCCCGAGGCTCGGCGAAGGGGCCGGTGCTCGAGGGGCTCCACTCCAGCGGGGTCCCCGCTCCAGCCACAGCGACCCCCGCCCGCGCTGGGGCTTGCGGGGAGCCGCGGGGGCTCGGGAAAACAAAGGCGCCCGGCCCCGGCAATTACCCAGACAAACAAATCACTTCCCAAATCGCTTCTGCGGGGAATTGCGGCTCCTGGAAATGAAACACAAACAGATTATTAAGGAAGAGCTTCCCGTGGGGAGAGCAGCAGTATTTACCCGAGAAGATGTGCCGAGCCGGACCTCTAATTGCTGTTCATTAGCTCGTATTGATTTAATTAGCTGCTGCACTCAGGTCTGAATTGCCTGCTGGCCTCGGCGGGGAGGCGGGAGCTGGGGGGGGGGCCCTGACCTGCGGGGCAGCGCTGGAACGGGGTCCCCTCTGCTGCCACCGAGAGGGAGCATCTCTGCCTCGGTGGGGAGCAGAGAGTGGAGCGGGGCCCCTCGGGGGTCCCCTCTGCTGTGGAGTGGGGCTCCTTCTGCTGTGGAGTGGGGTGCCCTCTGCTATGGAGTGGGGTCCCCTCTGCTATGGAGTGAGGTAGCCCCTGCTGTGGAGTGGGGCTCCTTCTGCTGTGTAGTGGGGTGTCCTCTGTTATGGAGCAGGGTTCCCTCTGCTGTGGAGCAGGATCCCCTCTGCTGTGGAACTGGGTTCCCTCTGCCAGGGCAGGGGTGTGGAGCTGGAGTGGGGTCCCCTGTGCTGGGATGGTGATGGGGTAGCTGCAGTGGGCAGGGGTGGCTCTGTGTCCTCACAGCAGCCACGACTCTGCCTTCGCTGACGGCTCGTGGGGACCGACCGATAGTGCCCTCAGCACCTCCAACAGCGACGGCCCCCGTCTGCCGACGGGCGGAGCAGCCCGAGCCCAGCGCTGCGCTCTGCGGGTCCCCTGCTCTGCCCACACCGGGCAGGGGTAGGGCTCGGGCACAGCGGGGCCACCTCCCCCTCCTCCTGACCCAGCTCCCCGGTTTCTCTCCGTGAGGGGCCTGGTGCCGTAGGGTGGGGGCAGCCCCCTGCTCCCCCTGCAGGGTTTGGACACCTCTGGCCGGGGGAAGGCAGCAGTTAGGGTTTGTCTGTGCAGCAGCTGGACTGGACCGGCTGGACGGTCCTGGCCTGATCCTCGGGGGGCACCAAGTGGCAGCAAGGACCGGGGAAGGGGCCAGGGATGGCCCCAGGCACCGGGAGCCCCGGGTGAGGGCTGAACCCAGCCAAAACCTTCATGAACCAGCAGCTGAAGTTTATCAGCCCTTGGCAAGGGTTTGTAAAGCAGCAGGGAGGGAAGTGGTCTGTGGGCCAGCAGAGGCTGACGGGATGGCTCTGGGAGCAGGAGGGGGTGAGGGATGGACTTGGCCACCTCAGGATGATCATTTCCGCCTCAGGATGGGCTTTTCCTCCCAGCTCTACCAGTGAGGACTGGGGAAGCAGCAGCAGAGCCCCGTCCCCAGCTGAGGGTCTCATGCACAAGCTCATGGCAGAGCTCCCCTCATGGAACTGCCCTGTCTGGGGCAGAAACACAGTTTAATCTAAACTGAAGCTGCTGGGCCAGTGGGTTTGCAGAGGCAGAGGCCAAGGAGCCCCGGGCACATGGACAAGGGTCACTGGTAACGACCCGCTGTGCCCGGGCTGAGGAGCAGCTGGAACCTGGGCTGCAGAGCCCTGGTCCTGCTGGGCTGCTCCTGCTGGGCAGCCCGGGTGCCCCCTCCCTGTGCCAAGCTGTGGGGCAGCGGCTGTTGGGTGGCTAAAACAACCACAGCCCTTCTGGGCCCCTCAGCTCCAGAAGGACCCAGTGACAGGACAGGGAGCAGCGGGTGTGAGCTGGAGCAGAGGAGGTTCCCCATCAGTGTGAGAAGGACCTTGTTCATGGTGAGGGTGCCAGAGCCCTGGCAGGGGCTGCCCAGGGGGGCTGTGGAGTCTCCTTCTCTGGAGACGTTTCAAAACCCCCTGGGCTGTTCCTGTGGGACTGGATCTGGGGGATCCTGCTGTGGCGAAGGGATGGGACTGGATGATCTCTCGAAGTCCCTTCCAACCCCTAATGACTGGATCTGAGGGATCCTGCTGTGGCAGGGGGATGGGACTGGATGATCTCTTGAGGTCCCTTCCAACCCCTAATGACTGGATCTGGGGGACCCTGCTGGGACAGGGGGACTGGACCGGGTGAGCCGTCGAGGTCCCTCCCCGCCCCCGGAGCTCCTGTGGGTCCGGCCGCCCCGCTGTGCAGATGGAGCCACGGCAGGAGGCTCAGCCTAGGTGCAGTAATTATGCAGAGCAGTTTCCCCTCCGCATAAGGTGCCAAAAATTATCTCGGTGATGCCAATTATCTGCTTGTTAGCACTGACATTATCAGAGCCATTACACAGCGCCCGCCGCCGCCGTCAGATCGGCACCGTGTTCTGCTGGCAGCTCCCCCCTCCCCGTCTGCAGCCCCTCGGATAAATGTCAGCCCGCAAATGCTGGGCCGCCGGGAGGGCTCCCAGTGAGCCCGGCCCCGAGCACGGACGGGGGTTTAACCCCCTGTGGTACTAAAGCACAAAGGGGAAAGGGAAATGAGCCCTGAGCCCTAGTCCGCGGCTGGGGAGGGGGCGAGTGAGGAGCAGAGTGCGGCCGTGGTGGGGGCAGGGGGTGGGCTGCCCGCTGGGTGCCGGTGCTCAGGGTCTCCAGTGTGACGCTGGGGGTGCTGGGGCAGCCCCAACCCGCTCTCTGGCTCCGGGGGGTTCCCCAGGTTAAGCTCCTGGAGCAGCCCTGGCTGCTGCTGCTGCCACCACCTGCCCTGGAGAACCCTCGGACACCCCCAGCCCTGAGAGCGGGGGGACGTGGGAAGGAGGCTCTTGGGTGCTGCTGCCAGCTGGGCTGGTGCCTGGAAGAGCCCTGACGGGGTCTGGAGCCATGGATCCCCCTTCCTGCTCTCTGATGGAGAGCTCCCTGCCGAGGGGCTGCATCGCCCACTTGGCATCTCCTGTCTGAGGGTTCTCCAGGGCTCCCCCCTACAAACAACGCAGCGAGGAGTCTGACCCTTGGTGGGGCCCTCTGGAAGCTCCTGCCTGCGTTTGCTTATGGCCTTCTGTAGGGAACGGGTCACCCTGAGCTGCTCTCCTGGGGTCACTCCTGGCTGTCACCTCCCTGCTGAGACTGGCCTGGAGCAAGACCTGTGCTGACCCAGCATCGCGCTCGGGTGGCCCTGCCGGGCTGGGGGGTGGCCAGCGCCCTGCTGCTGGATGGGACCTCTCTGGGTGAGGTGAGGGCACCCACGGGGCATCCCGTGGGAAGGGGAGGGTGGCCAGGACAGGGGGAGGCCTCTGAATGGATTCTCTGGTGCGGATAGGGATGGAGGGTCCCACCAGGTCAAACGCCATCCCCGAGCCACAGAGACCCCACAGGAGATGGGAACCGCTGCTCCATGTGTCCCCAGGGCTTGTAGGGGAATGAATGATCCCTTCCACTTGATTCCCTGAGGAGCTGGGTGGCCCATCCCCTGAGGAGTGGGGTGGCCCTTCCCCTGAGGAGCGGGGTGCAGCTCTGCCTGATGCCCTGCTGCCAGGTCCTGTGGGTGGGCAGCACTCGGTGACAAGGGCAGCAGTGCCTGAGGGTGCTGCCAGCGCCACTCCCCCATCCCAGGGCATTCCCGGAGCATCCCTGGAGCATCCCTGGGGCACCCGCTGACACAGGAGTCCTGAGGGGCTCCCTCTCCCCCAGGACAGGGCTGCCAGCGGGGGTCAGGGCTTTCTGAGGCGCCGGAGCAGAGCAGAGCGGGTGGGCAGCACATCCCAGCCCCCTGGGCTGTGGCTCCCTGTGGCTGGAAGCTCAGCCAAGTCACAATGAATAATGGAAGGCGCTCGCGGTCCTCCGAGGACGAGTGGAGCTCCTTGTCTGCCTCATTAGTGGCCACTGAGCCACTTGATTTCCTGACTCTGCCTCTGCTGGCCAGGACCCTGGTATTTCCATCCCACCTTGCTCGGGGAGCCCACCCGGACGCTTCCCCCTCACACCCCAATGTACTGGGGTCCTCTGCTGGGTGGGCTGGGCTGCTTCCCGGCCACCAGTGAGCACCAGCAGGCTGCTGCCAGAGCACCAGAGAGCTTGTGGCTCGGGGAGGATGGGGGCAAGGGAGCAGCACAGGGCGGTGGGTACTGCAGGCAGAGCTGGTGCAGGGGCTGGGGGTGTCCTGCACCATGGGCCAAGGGAGTTTGGGCTGTGCTCACGGCGCTGCTGGAGAGCAGGGTGAGTCCTGCAGCAGCACCCAAAGGTGCCCTGGGTGGGGGTTTGGTTCTCCATCACCTCACCCCGGGAGCTGGGCAGCCCCAGCCAGAGCTGAGCACCCAGGCCCTGCTTCCCTGGGCTTTATCCCCTGGAAATCAGGAGACAAGAGGGTGAGAGGCGAGTGGGGAGCCCTAAGCGAGCAGAGAGCTGATTGAAGCCCAGACAGGTGGTGGGAAGGGCTGTAAAGGAAGAGGGGAGCACCCAGGGCTCTGGTGGTGGCTCGGGACTGGGTCTCATCAGGATGAAGTGTGTTATCTGTTTGAACTAGGGACCCTGCGACCCTCAGGCACCCGCTGCCCGCCCTGAGCCCTTCCTGGGTGGGCACCACAGACCCTTCACAGCTGTTCCTGCTTTCCCAGGGCTGCTCAGGAGCAGCACAGTCTCTGTTTGGCACGGAGGGGCTTGAGAGCTGCCCCAGGCAGCACGAGCAGGGCTGCAGCCATGACGGAGCATCCCCAGGCTCCATCCTGGATGGGAAGGGAAATGGGAAACTATCCTGGTGGCTCCTGAGAGCAGTCCGGGCTCCTCAGGCTGGGATGTGAGGAGGGCCGGCAGCGCTTGGTGCCGCAGCCAAAGGCTGGTCTGCGGGTGATGGATGGGCAGGGGCTGGTCACAGACCTGCCGCTCGGTTGGAGCCTTCGATGGTGTCGCAGCTCAGGGAGCAGGGACAGGGCAGCTCCAGAGATGCTCAGGACAGCACGGTAGGGCAGCTTTGCAGCCCCTTGTCTTTGTCTCCTTAGCTGTTGGTTCGGTTTATTTTGGGTCTCCCCTTCCCCAGAGGACCCCGGGGGTTGCCCCTTGCCCTCGGTGTGGTCTCCCCCTCTCCTATGTCCCATCTCTGGCACAGACAGCTGTGGCTCTCACCTGACAGCACACACTAGCCCAACACTCATAAATCAGCGCCAGCACCAGCAGCCCCTGGTGATTTATTGGGTGGGGGGGGGCTGGTTTAATAATGTTTTGCCTTGGCTCCGGCCCCAGCTGTAAATCCCCGTGGCTGAGGGCAGGTTTGGGAGAAGCAGGTCCCGCGCAGCAGCCCCTCTGCACGCTCCGCACCCCGAGATTCGCTGGGCAGCAGCCCGGGGACCCGTGGGGTTGTCACCAAGCCCTGGCTGGCCAGTGACCATGGTCCAGAGCAAGTGCCGCCAGCCCTCCCAGGGTGCTGCAGGGGAGGCCCTAGCCCTGGCTGTGCTGCAGGTGGGGTTCAGGGGGCAGAGAGGATCCACTCAGCAGCCAGCACAGGGTCCTGCCTGCACTGCAGCGTGGCCCAGGCGTTGGCTTCCCTGCCTCCTGTGCCCGGAGCATCCTCACGGGCCAGGAGCATCCTTGAGCACCAGGAGCATCATCCTGTGCCAGGAGCATCCTTGAGCACCAGGAGCATCATCCTGTGCCAGGAGTTTCCTTGGACTGGGAGAATCCTTGAGCACTAGGAACACCTTTGTGCACAAGGTGCATCATCCTCTGCCAGGAGTTTCCTTGGGCTGGGAGCATCCTTGAAAACCTGAAGCATCTTCCTGCACCAGGAACACCCTGTCCTGGGATCCCTCTGTGTCACAAGGGGCAGGCAGCAGCTCAGCACCGTGGGCTGGGGGTGGCTGGGGCTGGTCTTGGGGCAAGCAAAGCCAGCTGCGTGCAGAGGTCCCGCTGAGCTCTGCTCCCTAGCAGTGCCCTGTGGGGTTTGGCCAGTGCTGTCCCTCCCTCAGCCCAGTGCTGGCAGCTCTGGGGACCCCCGACCCAGCCAGCTGACCCAAGCGACTTCTGCTCCACAACCCAGGGCAGCATCCGCTGGGCTCAGGGCTGCTGGCTGGGGACGTGCACGTCCACCAGCAGCGTGGGGTGGGTAGGGGCCAGCGGCTCAGCAGCACGGACCACTGCTCATGGCAGCGGGTGCTGCGCGAGGCCAGCGTTTCAGAGAGCCCAGCCAGGGGCAGCGCCGGCCGTCGGGTCCTGCTGGCAGTGCAGAAGCCCCCCTTTGCCCTCCATCGTTTCCCCAGCCGCCCCCATCCCCAGGCAGCAGCCTGTTGTGGCGCCGCAGCCCAGCACCAGCAGCACCAGCAGCACCTGCAGCACCGGGCGATGGGGCTGCCTGCTTCCCCCCTCCATGAACCTGCCAGGCTGCTCTGAAATAGTCTCGTGCAAAGGAGGCCAGCGGAGGAGACGCAGCGTGATGGTGACAGTAACTCACTGGGCCAGCCCTGACATCTCTCTAATTGCTGCTAAAATTGTCTCTGTCTCCTAAAGTGCAAATTATCGCCCGGGATGACAAGAATAATGAATGAGGAGCCCTGATGCAGCGCAACAATTAGCCCTTAAAGACACTGTCTAATATGCTAATGCTCGGCACCCACTCCCCGTTATTAAGTGGCTGATAATTATTTAATTATCTATCTGCCAGGATGATTTACTTGGTTTATTTAGCTGCAGATGCAGGGCAATAGCAGGCGGGGTTGAGGTCAGGAGGATGCGCCCCGGTCGCGGTGCCGGCTCACACCAGCGGGTCGGTGCTGGTGTGGTGCCCCATGGGCTGGAGCACCCCTGCTCCGTGGGGTCATGGGGGTCTGAGGAATCGCTGCCCCTGGCGGTGCCCGGTGCTGTCAGACCGTCTGGGTCTGCTGGAGGGAGTGGGCTGACTCCTGGCTGTTGTGTGCAGATGCATTGGGGGGTCAGCACTGGAGCCAGGCTCTGCTCAGGGGCACCCAGTGACAGGACAAGGGGCAGCGGGTGTGAGCTGGAACAGAGGAGGTTCCACATCAGTGTGAGAAGGACCTTGTTCATGGTGAGGGTCCCCAGAGCCCTGGCAGGGGCTGCCCAGGGGGTTGTGGAGTCTCCTTCTCTGGAGACATTTCAAACCCTCCTGGGCTGTTCCTGTGTGAGTGGATCTAGGGGATCCTGCTGCGGCAGGTGGATGGGACTGAATGACCTTTCAAGGTCCCTTCCAACCCCTGACAGTCTGCAACTCAGCTCTGTGCTGGAAGCCTCTGCCAGCCCCAACCAGCCTCTGCTGCCTCCTCTTGGGGCAAGGGGATGGACGAACCCATCAGGCATTGTCCTGCATCCCACCTTCACCCGGAACCAGCTCAGCAGGGTGAGGCACCAGTTCCACACCGCCCCTTGGACTGGTGAGAGGAGCAGAGAGCACCTTGGTCTGCCCAGTGGGTGGGACTGGAGCTCAGCAGTGACCCCAGGGGCTGGGGCTGCGGCACCCTGGAGGGCAGATGGAGCAGGAGCCCTGCTGCAGGGGAGATGCTGCAGCCTCAGCAGGGCAGGGGCAGGGCCAGGAGAGCCCAGGAGCCCCCAGCAGGGATCCAGTTCCCCTCCACAGACCGACAGCCCCCGGTTAAGCGCAACCTGTGCGGGAAGAACAGCTCTGTACCTGGTGTAAATCCTTGTTGCCCCAAATACCGTCCGGGGGGACTGCACTGGCTCTGAATTGAGTGTCTGCAGCAGCCAGAGGGGATTTAATTAGCAGAGAGCCCAGGCCCTCCCCAGATGGATGGTCTGTGGCTCTGTGCTGCTGACTAACAGCAGGGGCAGCCCCGGCTTCGCTGCTGGCAGCTGCTCGCCAGCTCGGCCCATCCTTGTGTCCTGGGCGATGGAAGCGTGGAATCCCCACCTGGGCCCCCCCAGCCACACGTGGGCAGGGTCATGGTCCTGAGCTGCCCCATCCCCTCGTGCTGTGAGCAGGGTGAGAGATGAGGGTCACCCCGCTCATCGCTCAACCCCTTGAACTGGTCCGTGAAGGCTGCTGCTCCTGGGGTCCCCTCGGTCCCAGCGGTGCCTGGGGGCAGCGTGGGGATGCCCTGTGCTCCCGGCTCAGGAGAGGCTGACCCGGAGAGGCTCCGGAGGCTGCAAGACATGAACTGGCAGCTTTCCCCGGCAGAGCCTCTTTCCCTCCCTCCACGTGTGCCTGGTGCCACCGGCCTGGGGGGCTGGGGCCATCGGCTGCTGGGGCAGCCCCAAGGGCTTCCACCCTTCGAAACACCCGCTTGGGTGGCACCGACCACCCTGCGGCGGCGTCGGGGCGGAGCGACGGGCACGGGGAGGGGAGGAGGCAGCCACCGGCCACCCAGGCGCCCGTCGCCGGCAGAGCCCTGGGCGCGGCCCATCTGGCCATTAGCGGGCCGTTATTTGTCCCGGTTACCGCGGTCCGCGCCCTAATGAAGAGGGATGCTGGCCCCCGGCTGCTGCGCGTGGATCTAGCTGGCTGCGGAGGCTTTTTAATGCAGCAATAACTCCAGGGCCCCGCTGCCCCGGCGGAGCCGCCGAGCTGTTCATTATCTGCGTCCTGCCTGGAGAGGACTTTTTATCATCGAATTCCCAGGACGGGAGCGGAATTTAATCTTCCGGCTGCAGCTGGGGCGGAGCAGACCCACCTCAAGGTCACCAGGGGCGGCAGCGAGGGGGGCGTCCTGGCGCTGCCAGCCCTGGCACCGGAGCAGCCCCTCGCTGCCTGCCCTCTGCCCCTGGCGGGGCGGCCGCCGGCGGCGCGGGGAGCGGGCGGGAGCTTGTGCTGGGCAGGGAAGGGAAAGGGCGCCCAGCTCCTTCCCTCTCGCTGCGGGGCCTGTGGGGAGGTGGGCAGGTGCCACACAAGGTGCCAGCGGCCCGCAGCCTTGGCCTCGGTGAGGAGCCCTCGCTGTCTGCTGGGAGAAGGTGCTCCCAGCAAGTGCTGTTGGTCCCTCTCCCTGGCACCCTGGCGCAAGGCTGGCAGCCACGGGCAGCCTCCCAGAGCCCCACAGAGCCTGCTGCTGAGGAGCCGAAGGGGTGCTGGGCTGTGCCCCTCTCTTGGCTGTTCCCACAGTCACTGGCAGCAAGTTCTTCTTTCAAGGCGGCTTCTTTCCCTCTTCCCCTTTTCTCTGACCCCTCCCTCCCCTTTTCTCTGACCCCCTCCCTTTTCTCTGAGCCAAACCCCAGCCACAGCAGGACCCCACATCCTGGCAGAACCCAGAGCCCAGCGCAGCCCCTCTGCAGGGAGGTGGCTGCTCAGCCCCGGACACTTGCATTTTTTTGGGGGGTCGGTTACTCTGACCAGTTGCTGCCGCAGGAGAACTGGGCCGGGGGGAGCCGCCGGTGTCTCCCTGGGGTGAGGGCAGGGAGCCTGCGAGGAGCCAGAGGCTTTGGCCAGGCGACCAGCCCGAGCAGCAGCCGGCGGGGCCGCTCTGCTGGTTCAGCACCTCCTCCGAGCCACGAACCGCCCTAAAGTCACTCCGGCGGTCATAACCCTTCAGACGGAGGCGCCTGTGCCGACAGGGGTGTTATTAAGTCAAAGTGCCCCCAGTGTTGGGCTGACGGGGAGGTTCGGCGGCAGCCGCGGGCTGGGCGCTCCCGGTAAACACTTTGCGCCGGTGTCGCCGCGGGGATCGGCTCCGACGCAGCGTTTCGGGGCACTGCTCTCGGAGTGTCGTCCCCGGAAGGAATCCCGGTGCCTTTCTGCAGCCCTCCGGGGCTCCCGGCGCCTCCTCGGGGGCTCCTCGCGTTGCTGGGGCGGGTAGCACCGAGCAGCCGCTGCTCCTCCAGCCCCTGCTGCAGAGGGCACAGCGGTGGGGTCCCTGTGGAGAAGGGGGCCCGGGGTGTCAGGGTGACCTCTGGAAGTGCTGCTGCTGAGGACCCAGGGCATGGGGCTGAGCAGGAGCCCCAGTTCGCCTGGAATGCTGCATTTCCACTGCGTTTGGTCCCGCTGGAGCTGCCCGGCCACCAGCCCTGCGCTGTCCCCACTGCGCTGACCCCGCAGCATTGAGGATGTCGTTTAGGGCCGCTTGCAGCATCCTCCTTGCAGCGCTGCGGGGTGGGGGTGGTCCTACTCGGCCCCCGGTCCCCGGGGTGGGTCATTCCTGCCGGGGGTGCAGCATCTCCTGGCCAGAGCCGGCCAGAGCTGGCCCTGGGGCTCTCCTGCCCCTTGCGAGGGCTGGGGCAGTGCAGGCTGTGGAGCCCAGGAGAAGGGGGCTGCTCTGGCTTTTGGGATCAAACCTGTTCACCTGGGCTCCCTGGTTCTGCAGAGACCCCAGCCCCACTGTCAAGCTGCTGTGTGAAGAGAGAAGCCTGGAAACTCCTGTTCCCAGAGCAGTCCTGTCTTCCCCAGAGCAGATTCCGATGCCTGTTCCACAGCAGAAGCAAGAGAAACCTTCATCAATAATCGATAATTAACTCCAGAGCATCCCAGAGCTCCTGGAGGATCTCCTGCCAGGATGGACAGGCAGGGCACTGGCCAGGGCACAGTGGCTCCTGCCCGTGGGTGGGAAAGAGGGGGAAAATCCTGGGGTCACCTTCGTGGCCCTGATGGGAGGGAGATGTTGGGGAGCTCCCCTCCCTGAGGAAGCTCCTGCCCCTTTGGAGCATCCAGCTCCATCCCTGTCGGGATCTCCCATCCCTGTGGCGGCCCCAAGCCCCAGTGGGGTCACAGTGGCAGGAACGGGTGGAAATGGGGAGTTCAGTCAGTGTCTCCATGTGGCCTGGCATCAGAACCCAAGTGGGTTCCCCCATTCCTCCCTCTCTTCATTTGGGGCTCCTGTGGCTGCTCATTCCCATCTGCCTGGCTGTGTTGGCTCAGAGGCCGGAGGGAGCTGGTTGCTAGCCCAGGAGTCTGAGCTGCACACAAAGAGAAACTCTGTCCCCCAGAGGGGGTTTTGTCCCTCTTTTTGAAGTGGATCCTCTTGTTTCAGCTGCTCATCAGCTCCAGAGGTGCCAACTGGGGTGGCACCGGCACTGGCACGGAGGGAGCAGCAGGCTAACTGGCTGTAATGGGATTAGAACCCTAATACATTGGGGTTGGAACGAGGATTGAATCAACCCTGATGCAAATGTGGGAAAGACTGAGGCAGCCGAGCTTCAGGCACCCCCTGGTACCAAGGGGAAGGGGGAGCCCTGGTTAGAGCAGCAGAGCGGGACCATCGCTGGGGCACATCCCCATCACTCCCAGACAGAAGGGAACCGGTCTGGGAACGAGGGGGCTGGAGCAGCCGGGCTCACGGCAGGGACTGGGGGTCCCCGTCCCCAAAGGGCAGAAGGCTGGGTGGGTGAGGAGCGGGGCTGTTCCACCCCACAGGACTCAGGGACTCCAGTCCCCTCCTGTTTTGCAAGTGGGTGACCCCAAAGCCTGTGGTGACGCCCCAGCCTGCTTCTAGTCAGAGCTGGAGGTCCACTAAGGGTCTTGGTTTCTCTGGATGTTTCCCACACGAACCCTGACCACCGCCGGGCAGTGCAGGGCTGGAGCAGGGGAGCTGTGCTTCACACTCCATCCGCAGCCCCCCGTGCTGGGGCAGCCCTGCAGGAGGGACCGTGCAGGAGTTTCGTGCAGTTTGTGGAGCCCTGGTCGCTGCAGCTCTGAAAGGAGCTGCTCCCTCACTCTTGTTGGACGGGACTGGAACCCAGAGGGGTTGTCCCTGGACTCTCCAGGCTGCATCCAGCTCCCAGCAGCCAACAGTCAGATGTTCCTCAGCAGTAGCTGGAAGAGCAGCTCCCTGCTGCTGGGAAGGGCTGGGCAGCCCTGGCTGCCACATAACGAGGGGGTTTTAAACATCCTCTGACTCACTTGTAGCATCCAAACCCTTAAGGAGACACTTCTGCTCCTGGTGTGAGCACAGCAGGGACAAACCCACCATCCCCACAGACCTCACAGCCCTCCAGGCCAGCAGCTGGAGGTGGGATGGAGCTGGACCAGCTGGGAGCACTCCAGGTGACTGGTGTCTCAGGGGCGATGGGTGCCTGGTGCCCTGCACAGCCTCCCGGAGCAGCTCTCTCTGGGAGAAGCTGCTGGGTGCCGCCTTGCCCGGTGACTGGGGCAGGGTGGGCAGCGGGGCAGGTCCTTGTCCTGAAGTCACCAGCGGGTCCCTGCAGGGAGCTGCGAGGGGCTGAAGGTCATTTAGCTGCCAGCTCCAATCGAATTAGTGACCTGGAGCTAGTTTGCGGGGTTTGCTAATGCGATCAGGGCGGGGGGGGGGCGGCTGATGGTATCAATCACAATCTATTATATTGGCCGTAATTAAATCCCCTTTGACGCAGCTGTTTGCGCTGCCGATGCCCATTAATTAGTCTGACATCGTTAGTCACTTCTGACTGGGAGCACTGGCTGCCCCACCGCATTGCTGGGCAGGAGCCACCGGGGACAGGCAGACCACCTTCTGCAGCCGGTGGGTCCCTCGGTGGGGCAGGGATGGGGACGGGGGTGGGATGAGGCAGGGGTACAGGCAGGGCACCAGCCTGCAGAGGGGAGGCTGGGTGGTCAGGGCAGGAGCCAGGGCTGCCCTTGGCTCTGAGCAGCAGAGTCAGACCAGCAGCATCGGTCTGAAAGCAGCCCAGCTGCCCTCCCTCCCCTCCCAGTGCCCGAGCTGGTGCAGCCCCTGTGTAGGACAAGGGGTTTGTCGTGCCTGGCCCCCTGAAGCTCCCCCTGCTCGTGGAGCCGCTGTCGTTGTAATTAGTGAGGAGTTCATGTGCCCCTTCAGAACCCCTTTGGCCTCCCCAGTGCTTCCCAGTGTAGGGCTGGGGGAGCTCACAGACGGGATGGAGCTCTATCCTCATCCCAGGGAGCTGCCAGTCAGTTCCCAGTGCCACCAGTTTGTGGGGATCAATCTTCTCATGGCTCTGTGTGCAAAATGCCGTTCAGAGCTCGACCCCAGCGGGGGCAGCTCCTGCCTGGCACTGCCCAGCCCCAGCTGGTCCTGCCTGCGGTTGGAGACAGCGATTCCAGCCCCTGGACGTCCCGCAGGTGCTCGGAGGAAGCCCTGCCGGGGCAGGTGCCTGCGCTGGCACCGCCCGGGGGTGCTGCTGCCGGCGATAACGGCCCCTGTGTTCTCTCTGCCCCTTCCGCCCCCCAGCTCTGTCATCAGGAGGTGGAAGTGTAGAGCCCCAGGTGCCCTCAGTCACTGCTCCGGCCAGAACTGGGGCTCATCCTGCGCTGGTACTGGGGTCCTGGAGGTGCCGCTGGCTCCACCAGTGGGGTCCAGGAGAGATGATGGGTCCGTTGCTGGGTGCAGCCCCGGCCTCACCCCGCGGGACTGCCAGTGCAGGGCAGCAGGAGCTGGTCCCGCTGTGGGAACCGGGGTGGAATTCGCTGGCGGGTTCTCTCTGTGTGGAGCCGCTGGCAGCCAGCGAGCGGGATGCAGCCCCCTCCCAGCCAGGACCACGGTGGAGCTGGTGCTGCCTGGCCCACGGCTCCCACCGCCAGCCCCAGGACCCCCGGCAGTGCCGCCTCCCTGCTGCGGGGGAGCTGAGGCGCGATGGGGTGTCTCTGGCTGGTCTGAGAACAGCCCCTGCTGTTCCGGCTCCAACAAACAGCCGGCTCGGAGCCTTCCCCGCTCCCAGGCTGGGGAGCCGCGGGCTGCCCCCTGCTTACTATGCGCCGGTAATGAGGGCGAGGGCTGGCGGCTCCGTCCTGGCCCAACCTGGGGCCACCGGGGAAACAGAGCGAAGGAGGAGGAAAATCTGCTGGAATCTAATTGTGGAGGCGGGGGAGATGCGGAGGGAGAGGCGAGGATTGATAGCTGTCTGCTCGGCTGCACCTTCGAGCAGTCATTAACATCTGATTAATTAGTTCAGGTCTGCGTTCCGAACGGGAGGGAGCGCCGCCGCGGCGTGGGGTCTGCGTGGGGTGCTGCGGGGAAGCTGGCGCTGGTCCTTGGGCTGAACCGGGCACAGCGCGTGGGTTTACACCCCAGGTAAAGTCCCCGCAGATCACAGGTAGTGGGGGACGCTGCAGAGGGAAGGGAGAAATCCCCCCGGGATGTGAAGCTGTGAACTGGGGAGCTCTGGGCTGGGCAGCACCGGGGGGCTCTGCAGGGACCAGGGGTCCGCTGAGGTCCCAGAGACTAAAGGTACAGCCAGGACATCCAGCTGAGTGGCGCTGCCACCCCCTCGTTACTGAAGAGGCTGCTAATTACCTCCTGCGGCAGTAGTGATGCTGCTGTTAGTCCTGCCAGGGCGTCTGTGAGCAGCTGGTGGCCGTTGGGGCTGGGGTCTGCATCCCCCCCAGCACCCCTACTGAGAAACCTCTGCCCTGCCAGGACCGCTTAGCTGAGCCCTCCTTTGTCCTGTGCCCTGTCTTTGCTTTTCCTGCGTTCGCAGAAGCCCCCCGAAGGCCCAGAGCTCACCGGGGGTGCGTGGTGCCCACCCAGCACCCAGGCTCAGGGTCTTGCCCGTCCCCACTGCTATGGCGTCAGGGGCACCGAGGGCAAGGCCAGCCCCGCTCGGGGTCCAGGCTGCTGGGAGGAGGAGGAGGAGGAGGCAGGAGGCATCTCCGGGCAGGAGGCGTCGCTGTGGTCCTCACCCAGACCCCGAATCTTAACCCCGCGGTTCCCCCTCCCACACTCCGGAGAGGCTGGGCAGCCCTCCGCCGGCTCCGTAACCAACGCCCGCCCGACGAAACGGTTAAGGGAGCGAGATGTGTTTTAATAAACTCCCTTTAATGGCCAAACATTAATTGTCTGATGGATTCTCATAAATCCTAGCTCGAGTGCCTCGCTCGGGGGTGACAGATGGCCCTGCCACCGCTGGCTCCGGGAACGGTTGTGGGGACGAGGTGCTGCCGGAGGTCCTGGACAAAGGCAGGAGTCCGGGCTCCTCTCCGGTGCCTGAAAACCCGACCAGCACGAAGGGCGCTGCTGGGAGGGACCGGAGACCCCGCGGGATGTGGGGACAGGCGGCTCAGCCCCCCGCATCCTCCCCAGGCCTTCAGCGGGGCGACCCCCGCCCTGCCCGGACCTGGTCCCCACCAGCCGTGCGGGGTCTCCTGGTGGGGTGAAGCGGGGCGGAGGGCTGTGAGTGGCTGCGTGAGCGGCTGCGGCAGAGGCGCCCCTGAGCAGGCGGCGAGGCGCTCTGGGCTCGTTTGCCCGAGGCGGGCGGGGAGGGAGGTCGGTCGGGACCCGCCGGCCGCGTTATTGAATTTGCCGCTGGCTCCCGCCGGAGCCGGGGCAGGCGGCGGCGACCCCGTGTTTGCTCCGGTGACTTTTCCGTGAGCGGCTGCTAAAGACAATTTCCTCACTCGCTGGGGGCTGCAGAAACGGCAGCTGAGCTGGCTGAGGAGGGGGATGCTCCTTGCCCCCGGCTTCCTTAGGCTGGGCTGGGCTCAGGGAGGTCCCCGGGACCCCAGAGCTGAGACCCAGCACAGATCCTGTGGGTGCTGGGGCCGTGGAAACACTTCTCAGCACCCCTTTGCTCTGGCAGCTACTGCTCCCCCATCCCAGTCGTCCCAGGCACCCCCTGCCCCATCCCAGCGGGACCAGCACGTCCCAGTCTGGCTTTTCGGGCTCCCGTGTGGGTTCACGATGGGTGAAGCACTTTGTGTTCGGAGAGGGTTGGGGGGGCCCATCGCCCACCCTCTGCCGTGGGGGGTTATCTCCTACCAATTCACCTCAGCGCCCGCTCCGGGTCCCGGAGCATCACCCCGCCCCGAACTTGGAATCGGAGCTGAGTGTGAGCGGGGTGTCAGGTGCCACTGCCCGGTGCCAGCGCTGTGCCAGAGCGAGTTGGCACCGTCACCCCGCACCGGGGTGGGCCGCGGGGCTCCTTGGCGCTGGGTCGGAGGGAAGGGAGCCAAGGCTGCCTGTCGAGGGGAACAAGCGGATGTGCGGCAGCCTCCTCATTCATCCCTGCTCCCGCAGCTCTTGGATCGGATGTCAGGCTCCCCCTGCCTGGTGACGGAGCCGGAGGCTGCCATCCAGCCCGCGGCTCCCACCTCGCCCCGGGGGCTGTGGGCACGGAGTGAGCCGCCAAAGGCAAACCCACCCTCACTTGGCTCCCTCCCTCCCTCCCACATCGCTGCTCTGGGTCTCTGCACCTGCAGGTGGGCACTGGCTGTGCCCACAGGGCTCAGGGCTCTGTGTAAACCCCTGGTGTGCGGGGCCTGGGCTGGGGTGTGTTGCTAGATCAAACTGTGGCTCGGTGGGAGAGATGGCAACAGAGCCAGGAGCCTTCATCTCACTCTGAGCATCCCCCTGTGAGCATCTCTTCACAAGCATCACCTCATGAACATCCCCTGGGTGCTGCAGGCAGGCAGGGCTGGGTGCTGCAGGCAGGCAGGGCTGGGTGCTGCAGGCAGGCAGGGCTGGGTGCTGCAGGCAGGCAGGGCTGGGTGCTGCAGGCAGGGGGGTGCTGCAGGGAGGGGGTGCTGCAGGCAGGGGGGTGCAGCCATGGCTCCCAGCGCTGCCATTCTCCACAGGTGAGTGCAGCAGTGGGGAGCAGCTCCGGAGGCGCCCGTCTCCCCGTCGATGTGCGCTCGGGGAGCCCTTAATCCACGGGTGGGGGCCGTGACGCAGAGCGGCGCCCCTGCCGGAGCGGTTCCGACGGATGGCGGCGATGGGCACTGCGGGAGCCTTTAGCTGGTGATTTGTGCAGGCGCTGGCACCCAACTCTAAAACACAGTTGCCATCGTTTGGGGGGAGCTTTAGCGGCGCCACTTCACTGCTCGGAGAGGGGAACGAGCGAACCCGCCCGCCTCGCCTGCTCCAGGCTCCGTCTCACCGGGAAAGGGCTGCTGCTGCCTCCATGGAAGCTGTGGAGGATGAGGTTGCTGAGGTCCTGGCACCCAGAGGTTCCCCTTGGCCGGCCACCAAGTGAGGCCAGCAGGTCCCAGTGAGCTCTCAGCTGGTCCCACCAGGGGGTCACCAGGGGCACAGGTGAAAAACCAGTGGTGCTGAGAGCTCTGCAGGAACCTGCTCCAAACACTTGACCTTTGCCCCAAGCAGGCACTAAACGCCCATCTGAGCTACTGGTCCAGCACTGGGGGAACTGAGTACCCTGCAGTGGAGAGGTCAGAGTTATGGATTCACCCTCAAGAGCAGGTAGCCCTCGTGGATGCCCACAGATGCCAAACCCCATTCCCAGGTCCCCTGGCTGAGGTTTATCCCCATGCACAGGGCACAGGGACACCCAGCAGGGCAGTGCCAGGGACCTCAGGGTGCTCCTGAGCTCCCCGTTGGGGCCCTCAGCTCAGTGGGTGCCAGTGCTCTGGCCCAGCTCCCAGCAGCAAGCCCCAGCCAGGGGAGCACTCGTGGCCTCAGAGGGTCCGTCTGCTGCTCTTGCTGCCTCTCTTTCCCCCCAGCTCTGCTCCCAGCCTGGCTGAAGGAGCAGTGGGCTGAGCCCAGCTCTGGGGAATGAGGTTTCCATAGTGATGCTCTCCGTCACTGCTGTGCCAGCTCCAGCTCTGCCTACAGCACCTCAAGGCTCCTCATCCTCAGTATCCAGGGACCCTACCACCAGCAGCCCAGAGCCACCAGCAAACCCAGCAGAGCTGGGCTGGAGACACACTGGTGCCCCAGCACCCTCCAACCCCAGATGGCTTCGGAAAGGGCAGGTTCCATGATCCCATTGAGGAAAAGCAAATCCCAGCACAAAAGAGGAGCTCTGGGTGCTGCTCAGGACCTGCTAGCAGGCAGTGACAGCCCTGGGTTCATTTAACACCCGCAGGGGCTCATCCCCATCACCCCAATGCAGCACTGGAAGGTGCAGAAACCCAGCTCCCAGTGGCCCAAAGGAACTGGTGGGACTGGCCTTGGCAGCTTCAGGAAGGGAGTGATGCAGTCCCAATTCCCTTGTGCAGCTCATGGGTCTCCTCCAGAGAGGGGACTGTGTCCCCGCTGTCCCCCCCCCAGACTGGCACCCAGACAGAGACCCTGCCAGGGTGGAACTGGGGACCTCCCCCTGTCCCATCCCCTCTGTCAGGATGGGGACTGAGGCTCCTGGCTGCAGACAGCACTGTGCTGCTCTGTGTGGAGCTTCGAGGGGAGGCTGAGCCTGAGTCGCTGCTGTTGGGGTGAGCTGCTCCCCATGGACACCCCCTCCACACGTGAGGAGCAGAGACCTCCCAGCCCAGCGCATCCCAGGGTCAAGGTCACCTCCCGCCATCCGGAGGAGACCGGCCAGGAGCCTCTTGGGGTTCAGGGTGAGATTTCAGATGACACCCAGAGCTGGAGCTCTGGGGAACCCACCAGCTCCTTGGAGGGAGACCCCAGGACTTAGAGGCTCCAAGGGGGCACAGGGAGCTCAGGGCTGGTGTTGGGGCTCTGCAGCATCCAGAGCAGCACCAGGTGGGTGCTGGCGTTGGCAGTGCAGCGAGCAGGGGTGGGGTGGGGGAAGTACCCTCGTGTTTGAGTGGCTGTGGGACAGGTGAAAGGAACGAGGGCACTGGAATAGGAAACAGCCCTCCTCCGCCGAGCTTCCTGCAAGCGGGGGATGTTCAGGGAAAACAAGTGAGTCACTGCCAGCAGCCGCGGTGCGTCCTGAGCGCCTCTCCAGGCTCAGCTGCCTCTGCCTTCAGCTCCCCGCTCCGGGAACCCCAGTGGCTGAGCACTGGGAGGGAGCGGATTCCCGAGGCTGAGCTGCTCTGACCCCGCCGGGTGCAGCCCGTCGCCCCCGGGAGGGAGGCTCCTGGGGTCCGTGGAGCCGCTCAGCAGCCCCCGCCGGCAGCCTCTGCCGCGGTACAAGCCGATTCAGTGCCGCTGCTGGTGGAGAGGGAGAGAAATCTTCCAGCAATTACTTACAGGAGATTTGCCCCACCGTGTGCGTCGAGGCTGGGGGTGGCATCTGCGGCGCGGCCCCGCCTGAGCCCCCCGCGCCCCGCGGCTGCGCCGGGGACGAGGCTGCAGAGCAGATCTTTAGGTGCAAATTGATTTTGCCATGAATATTTATGCGAGGAAGGAGGGGGGAACGCGGGGCTCGGCGTGGGATGCCGGAGCTGCCGCCCGCCCTCCTTTCGCCTGGAATAATCACTGGAATATTTATCATCTTCCCAGGCATGGAGAGGGCATCCCGGGCTGCGGGAGCTGGCCGGGCGGGCGGCGGGGTGGCGGCGGGGTTTGCCCTGCCGCTGATTTGGAATGCACAGAGCATCCCCACGCAGCAGCCTCACACTCCATTTCCATCCAGCATCTCCGCGTCCCCAGCATCCTTGCCCAGCGTCCTCATACAGCATCCCCACCCAATATCTCCACCCAGCATCCTTACACTGCATCCCCACACACCCAGCATCCCCACTCAGCATCATCACACCCCCAGCATCATCACACCCCCCGCACACCCTCCCAGAACTCCCATTCAGTATCTTCACACCCCCAGTGTCCCCACCCAGCATCCCCACACACCCAGCATCATCACACCCCCAGCATCTCCAGCCAGAACTCCCATTCAGTATCTTCACACCCCCAGTGTCCCCACCCAGCATCCCCACACACCCAGCATCATCACACCCCCAGCATCTCCAGCCAGCACTCCCATTCAGTATCCTCACACCCCCAGTATCCCCACACGGCATCGTCCTCACCCAACATCCTCCCACATCCTCACCCCCTGTCCCCACCTCACATCCCCACATCCCATTCTCACCCTACATCCCCACCCATCATCTCCACACCCCCAGCATCCCCAGCCAGAACTCCCATCCAATATCCCAACGCCACACCTCCACACCCAACATCCCCACCCAGCATCATCCCCACCCAACATCCTCACACACCCCCAGCATCCCCAGCCAGTGCTCCCGGCCAGATCCCCACCCAACATCCCCGCCCCGCATCCCCGCGCGGTCCTCGGCCGAAGAGGCGGCGGAGACAAGAAAAATGACGGCAGCGCGATCTCATTTTGCGAGGGCCGCGGCGCAGCCGGGAAATGGCCATTATTCCATCGACTCTGTCGGTATTAAGTTATTTCCTTCACTAAATACGCGAGTGTTCATGAATATCTATTGAGTCGCAGGCAGCGGCGGCTGCCGGCCCCGCGGCTCGCTGATTGTGGCTTTATATTCCTCCGACAACACCCCTCAATCTCCGGGTGAAGTGAGAGACAATAGTATTTTAAATTGGTTAATAAATCTCCAGATTGATGCTCCTGGAAGGCCCTGGGACTTCATCTCTATTACAGGGCCGCGAGTGATAAGGCTTTAACCGCTGGGGTGCCTGGAATTCGGGGAGATCCTTCCCGGTGCCCTTCAGGGCTCCCCGGGCGCCGGGGGAGCCGCCGCGGCTCTCTCTGCCTTTTTTGGTGGCGGGGGCCCGGCGGGATGAGGGGATGGCGCTGCCCTGGCTGCTCTCCCCCGGCTCCAGCCTCCCCTCGGGCCATATAAGGAGTGGAAAAGTCCCTTTTCGGAGCAAACAGCATCATCCCCACCCAGCACCCTCCCACAACCCCGGCATCCCCACCCCCTATCCCCACCCAGTATTCTTGCAAGCCCAGCATCCCCATCCCGTGGCAGCTGGGGCCCTGCTCGGAGCCTTATTTGGTTCTGGGGATCCCTCTGCAGCTGGTCCAGGTCCCAGTGCCCCACTGGGGTCTTGTGGGGGGGAATGGGGGTTGGACTTGGTGACCCCTGCAGGCTCCTTCCAAGCTCTGTGGGCCTCTGCGTGGACCCAGACCCTGGTGCCCGCCCTGGACCCGCAGCGGGGTCGCTGTGGCACAGGGGTTGGGAGCAGCAGAGCGCCCCGACTCCTGTGAATCCCTGCCAGTCCCCGGGAGAAAGAGAGCTGCTCTGGAACCCTGCTGAATCCTGTTCCCAGGGATGCTCGGTGTCTGCAGGGCTCCTCAGGGAGCTGACGACAAGGGGAGTCCTTAAGGACGCAGAGCCAGGGGCTCCCTCAGTGTTTTGTTTTCAAGGGCGTCATCCCTCAGCAGGACCCCGAGCTGGGCACAAGCCTGATGGGGCTGCAGGTCACCCTCTTGAGCCCCGTCAGAGCAGGGTGCTGCAGGGTGGCGGTTGGTTATGGCCCTCTGGGGCTGTGAGGGGCCCCGTTCTGCTGCCCTGGCTCTGGGGTTATGGGGCAGCTTGAGTGGGGTTAGGGTTAGGGTTGGGCTGGAGGGGAGATGCTGGGGGGGTCCTGTCCAGCTGCATCCTCCATGTTTTCTGCCCTGGGCACCCACCATCTAGCCCTGGGTACC
Organism: Rhinopomastus cyanomelas; assembly: GCA_013400115.1. Classification (NCBI taxonomy): domain Eukaryota; kingdom Metazoa; phylum Chordata; class Aves; order Bucerotiformes; family Rhinopomastidae; genus Rhinopomastus; species Rhinopomastus cyanomelas. The sequence continues at coordinate 32,508 of VXBP01008820.1, forward strand.
CTCCCATCTGGTCCTGGGCATCCCTGTGCCTAGCCCTGGGCACACACCACCTGGCTGTGGGCACCATCCTGTCTGGTTCTGGGCACCCCTTGCCAGGGCATCTCCCTGCCCAGACCAGAGCATCCCCCTGCCTGGCCCTCAGCACCCCCCACCTTGCCCTGGGCATCACCTCACCTGCCCCTGGGCATCTGCTGCTTGGCCTTGGGCAAGCAGCACCAGATCCTGGGCACTTCCCCTGCTTGGTCCTGGGCACCCCTTTCCTGGCCCTGGGCACCCCTCCATGGCTGCCCTCCCCATCCAGCATTAACCCTTGGTGCCCACTGGTGCCTGCTGACACCTTCCTGGGGGCTTTTCCTGCCAACTTCACCCGCTGCTCCTCTGCTGCAGGAGGGCCCCTGAGTAGCCTGGCAGGAGCTGTGGTAGCCCATTCCCAGGCAGCAGCCCGGGCACCACTGGGAAGGCTTTTCCCTGCCGTGATGCCTCCGCAGACAGTGCCCCTTGCAGCCCTGCTTGTTTGCTGTTTATCTCTGGCCCCCATTTGCATCGACTCTGGGGGAGCGGGGGGAACCCCCAGCGTCGGCTCCGGGTGGAAGGACAGGAATGGGTTTGACCTGGGCTCCTAATTAAGGCCTCATTAGCAGCCCGAAGCTGCGAGGAGCAGCAGCAGACCTGGCACAGGGCTTCACTTAACGAGTTCTTGCATCTCTTTGTTAATCACCTGGGGTCTGATTGAATTGTTGCTGCTGCGACCGCCTGGGTCCTCATCAGGGCAGCAGAGCTGCAGCCCCGTGGCCACCAAGGGCGGCTCCAGTGCGGCCCCAGCCCCTCGATGCCCTTGAGATGGTGGATGGGTGGGTGGGCTGCCCTCACTTGCTCCCAGCCAGGCTGGGCACTAGGGTTTCTCCTTGTTTCCCCAGGGCTGGGCTGACCCCAGCTCTGCAGAGCCCCAGGACCTGCCCCAAGGTGCCTCCAGGGTCGGGCAGCGGCAGAGCCGGCGTGGGGCCGGCACTGGGAGCTGAGCGGGTTTGCCGGAGGGAGTCTGTGCCGGTCGATAGGAATTTATTTGGGGCCATAACTGCCATCATTGAACTTTTATTTCCCTAATATATTTCCCAAAAGAGCAGGTATCCGGAGCATCCCTGGCCTGCAGCTGTCTGTCCCGAGGCCCTCTGCCCTGCAGCGCTGGCCCTGCCTTGAGCTGGCGGCAAGCGGTGGCCTCACTGGGGTGGCTGCAGCCCTCTGGGGTTGGTTCATCAAACGCCTTTCCTGGGGGAGGGCTGAGCAGCCGGGCGACAGGAACTGGGGGGGGTTTGTGAGCTGCTGCATTGGCTCTTGGCTGGGACAGACACTGCAGAGGCCATCGAGGTTAAAGCAACAATCAATCGAACTCATTAGAGCCTGTTGTTGCTGTGCAAATACTATTAGGAGAACTTGCCTCAGCAGCCTTGGAGAGAGTCATTGGGGCTGCACAGAGCCTGCCCAGCCCTTGCTGGAGCTGCTGGAGCCCTCACAGAACCACAGAGCACTAGGGGTGGGAAGGGGCCCCGAAACATCACCCAGTCCCAGCCCCTGCCACAGCAGGATCCCCCAGATCCAGTCCCACAGGAACAGCCCAGGAGGGTTTGAAATGTCTCCAGAGAAGGAGACTCCACAACCCCCTGGGCAGCCCCTGCCAGGGCTCTGGCACCCTCATCATGAACAAGGTCCTTCTCACACTGATGGGGAACCTCCTCTGCTCCAGCTCACACCCGCTGCCCCCTGTCCTGTCACTGGGTGCCCCTGAGCAGAGCCTGGCTCCATCCTCCTCACACCCACCCTTCACACAGTGGCCAACACCCATGGGGTCCCCCCTCAGGCTCCTCTTCTCCAGCCCCAGCTCCCTCAGCCTCTCCTCAGCAGGGAGATGCTCCCCTCCCTCCATCACCCCTGTGGCTGCGCCCTGGGCTCTCTCCTACTGGCACTGGGGGGCCCAGCACTGGACACAAGCCCCCAGCTGTGGTCTGACCACAGGGTCCCCCTCCCCGCTGTCGGCAGCTGCTGTCCCCGGGGGATCACCCCAACTGTTTGTGTGCAGGGGACCCCCGCGGCTGCGCTGCACGAAGGGTTAACCCGCGATGATTATTTATGAACTGGGCGGGTGCTGTTGCATAATTGGGATGCGGGGCCGGCGAGCGGGGTTTATTGCCGGCCATAATTCCATCTCTAAAGCTCTCCCCGCCGCCGTCCTTTAGGACTGATACCGCAAACAAGGAATAAATCCTGCTCTGCCGCGGCGCTAACTGCCGGGGCCCAGGGGAGACACTCGTCTGTCCTTGACGTGGAGCCCCTGGGGCTTCTCTCGGGAGCGCGCTGGCACAGGAGCTGTGGCTACCAGCCCTGGAGGTGGCTGCCTCTGCATCCCAGCCTCGGCAGCATCCTGGGTGGTGGCCACCGCTGCATCCCAGCCTCGGCAGCATCCTGGGTGGTGGCTGCTGCTGCAGCCCAGCCTCAGCAGTGGGGTGGCCCCAGGACGTGCAGGACCTGCCTGTCGATGGCCGTGGGAGCCGGGGCAGGGGGCTCTGGCTGCTCCGCTGCTGCAGCCCTTTGCCCTGAGGGTCGCAGCTCACACCAGCCGCTGGCAGAGGAAGAGGGGAGGAACTTCCCGTGAAGCCAGCGAGGATCCCCCCGTGGGGCAGGAGGGGTGGGGGTGATGCCCTCCCGTCTGGCACCACCACACTGTGCTGGCCCTTCTCCCGCTCGTCCCACCAGCGGTGGTGGCCCCCCGTCGCTGGGCACCCCCAGGTGTCCCTGGGTCCTGCAGAACTGGCCGGTCCTTCTGCAGGATGTGCAGCCCCCCCGGCGCCACGTGGACCCCTCGGCAGGGCGGCCACTGCTCGCCCCCGCGGCGGCCGGTAATTGGGCCCTCGCTGGCTGCAGGTGTCAGGCTCCAGGACATCAGATTTAACGAAGCGGAGCCTCCCCGGCGGGGCGGGGGGAGCATCGGGCTCCCGTGTCAGCGCCTCACGGAGCGGGGTGTGTGCTGAACTGCTCCCCGACCGGGGCAGCACCGGGAGCGGAACACGACCCGGGGGGGGTGAGGAGAGCCAGGCTCCCCCCGGCCCGGCAGAGGAACCTGCTGAATCCTGTTACCCCAGGTAGCCGGGCTGGGCTCCGTGGGGAGGGGGGCTGAGTGGGCTCGTGGGCCGGCTGGCTCGCCCGGACCCTGCATGACCCAGGAGCCTCGGCCCTCCCTGGCAGGTCTGGCACCCTCACCCCCGGTGCTGACCCCATGCCCGCTGGCCCAGGCTTCCCTTGGCAGTGATGCCAGCCCTTGGCTCACACCAGGAGCTGCTTGCTGGCCTCTGCCCTTCGGCAGCCAGGAGAGGAGGCAGTGGGCAGGGGATGGTGCCTGGAGGGACGTAACTGGGGAGGAGGGAGTGCTGGGAGAGCGGGTGCAGTATGGGGAGCTTTGGGAGGGCAGTCAGACCCAGCAAACCCAGGAACAGGGAGGGGGCAGCCCCAGGTGGGAGCAGGACAAGCAGAGGGTGGAAGGGACCCACGTAGGGGCTTGGGGGGTCAAAGCACTCACGGGGCTGAGCAGGGTGACCCCAGGACACAAGGTCCTGGCAGCGGCTGACCTGGAGCGGGCACTGCCCAGGGAAGGGGTGTCCTGGGAGGGACCCCAATGGTTGGGCAGGATAACTGGGGCAAAACCCCCAGTACCTCACATCGCTGCAATTCCTAGAGGAGGGAAAGAAACTGCTTCTCAGCACAGAGCTCTCTCTGTTTGGGAAATGTCAACCAGAGGGGCTCAAAGAGGGCATCTGGGAAGAAGGAATGGGGTCCCAGGGTGGGTTCCAGCACCACATGCCCCAGGAGCTGCTGGGCTGGAGAAAGGCTTCCTTCACCCCTCCTGGTTCTCCAGTGGCCAAGCCCATGCTTGGTGCTCTGCTGGGAGAGGTTTGTTGGTAATGCCAGATGCTGGATGCTGGGGGTACTGGCTGCACCCACCCTGCTGCTGGTGGAAGCCATTCTCCTACCCCTGCAGCTGGAGTGAGGTGGCTCAGGGGGGTCTCTGGGAGCCCCACACTGGAGCAGAGCCCCCCAGATCCAGTTCTCCCAGTCAGTCTGGCAGCTGTGGCAGCAGCATCAGGCTGGGCTGGAGCCCGTTAGAGCAAATTATGCAGCAGCCTCCAGAGCAGCAGCACCCTGACACCCTTATCCCTCATGTTCTGATGTCTTTGAGTGGCAAAACCCTAAATCCAATGAGGAAAAGAGGCCGAGGCAGCATCTAAACAAGAGGCAGCGCTCGGTGAGGAGGGAGGAGGTGCTCGGGCATCCTGGAGCCGGCTAAATGAGGAGTTTTCTGCCTCTGGCTGCACCCAGGGCCATGAAGATCAGCAAATCGCTAATAGGGCTCGACCTCTGCAGGCAGCTGCAGGGGGAGACCCTGGAGGTGGCAGCTGCTGCATCCCAGCCTCGGCAGCATCCTGGCTGGTGGCTGTGGGTGTCACCAGGTCCCCCCAAACCCCGCTTACCCCGCTGTGGCAGCAGCAGCACAAGCTGGAGGGTGATGCTGAGAAGAAGCCAAGGCACGACCCGGGGAAGAGGGGCTCTGTGGGGTCAGTACTAGGGCAGGGATGAGGAGTAGGGGCCCGTGTTTTCCTATGGGTGCCTCAGCCCCAGGATGTGCAGGACCTGTCTGTCAATGACTCTAGGAGCAGGGGCAGGGAGCTCTGTGTGGGATGTAGGGTACATGGGTGTCTGTCAGGGCAGCTCTGGCACTCAGGAGTCTCCATTCCATCACTAATGCACTCAATTAATAAATTTAATTGCGTATAAAATTGTGGCAGCTGAGGGATGAAGGTGATTCTGCCTCCCCCAGCTCTGCCCTGAGCCCTCCCCCAGGACAAGGGGTGCTGCCAGTACCCCCCAGCCCTACCCAGCACCCCGCTGACATTCCAGTTGTGCAGAACCCACTACCAGCTCCAGGCCAGGAGGTGCTGGGAGCCCTGCAGAGCTTTTCCTTCCCTGAACATCACTCCTGGTGCTGGGAAAGCTCCCCACAGCCTCCTTGGTCTCCAGCAAACCTCATCCATGGGACCCACTGTGGGGTTCCTATTGTGGGCACCGTGGTGCTGGCTCAGGCAGGGGTGTTTCCCTGTGTCTGGGGTGTGCAAAGGAACCCACTCCCGTTTGCTGGGGGGTTAAGTCACCCTACAGTGAGGGGCATCAGCCTGTGCTGAGCCCTCAGGGCCTGGGAGAGGAGAGGGAAGCCTGTCCCAGTCAGGAATGGATGCACAGGCGATGCTGGGGTTCAGCTGCTGCCCAGCTCCTCCTGGCTGGGCTGTTGTGGGGAGGCACGGGGGGCCACTCACACCACCAGTTGCAGCCGGCAGGGCCAGGATGCTGCAGGTGCCCCTTGCAGTGCGGAGGAGAAGGGGTTAACAGCTCCCTGCGTGCCCCGGCCTGAAGCCCATCACTGCCTCTAATTGCTCTGGAGACAGTGATTTAGGGGACAGTGGGAACTGCAGCTCCGGGAACCAGAGGAACCGGCCTCCGCTGACCAGTTTGCAGTAGGGTGCCGGGGAAGGGGCTGCAGCCCCGTGCGGGACCTCCCAGCACCCCAGTCTGCAGACAAACGGGCTGTCTGGTGCCAGACTGGTGCCGCAGTCCCAGCCCAGGAGGGCTCTGAGAGCTGTGGCAGAGCCAGAGGCTGTGCCGGTGCAGAGGATGGGCACCGGGCGTCGGGAGGTGGGCAGGGGCAGCCCAGGTGCTGCCTCCCCCCTGCCGCAGGGCTCAGTGGTTCCTCGAGAACTTGCAGGGGCGGCTGTAGGGGAATTCGCAGGCAGCCCCTGCCACAGACACTGCTGGTGCCAGCGGGGCCGCTCTGCTTGCCCCGTGTGGCCACTGGGCAGCCATGTGGGGACTGTGTTTGCTCTGGGGTGCTCTCTGCACCCAGAAGGGCACTACTAGCCCTCCGACTTGAAAACCAGCCGGGCAGAGGTGGAACGAGGTGCCAGCATCTGTGCTGGGTGGGAGCTGCCAGCCCGGTGCCCGGCTCGCAGGCGCTGGCCACACACGGCAGCTCCGGTGGGTTCCCACCGCCCTTCCAGCGCCGATCTGAATAATTCAGCGTGGCCGGGTCTCGGGGGCACCGTTGTCTTCGGCGGAGGCAAATCAGTAGCCTGGGCCGCCTGTTAAGAGGGTCCCAGCCTGCCGCCTGCTCCTGTAAATCAGGATTAATGAGGCAGCGCCGAGGCCCGGGCAGCTCCCGCCGCAGCCGGGCTGGTGTCGTCAGCGAGGGGAGCCCCCGCCCAGCCCTCACCGCCGCCTTGGGGGCCCCACCTCTACACCCAGGGGCACCCCGGCACCCCTCAGCCCTGCTCCCACCGGCTGCGGCAGGGAGGGTCTCCTGGCAGCCGCCTGCACCCTCCCTGCGGGCGCCCAGCTCCCCTCAGCCCTCAGAAGCCCTGGGAGCGGGACAGGGCGGGCGAGGAGCCCCGTGCGGAGCTGCGGGAGGGTTCGGGGGACGGTCTGGGGGGGCTCCTGCCGCTCCGCCGCCGGGGGTCCGCGCCAGCCTCGCAGCAGAGCAGCCCTGGGCACTGCCAGCTGCCGGGGCAGAGCCTGGCCACAGGGCAGGGGGCTGTGCCGCTGCCGCTCGTGGCTTGTTGCCCCCGGCAGCGGCGCAGCCTGTCCTCGATCGTGCGGCCATCCATCATCCCCGCTGCCGCGCGGCTCCAGCCCATCCGTCTTGCGCTTAAAAAATGGTCCCTCTTGCGCAGGGGCTTCAGACAAGACAGATAGAGGGAACGAGAGCTGCTGCTGCGGGGCCGCGAACAGGCTGCGGTACGGGGAGCGGCGGGGAAAGAGCCCCCTCGGATCTGCGGGGCTGCCGGCTGCTCCCAGCAGCTCCGGGGCTGGAGCCCGCCGGCCGGGCACAGCGGCGGGCAGGGGGCACCACGGGCTGAGCCGCACCGCTTGGGTGGGACTGGGACGCGGAGCACAGCCCGGGTCCGTGCTGGGCTCGAACTCGAGTGTCCGGCACCGCGCTGCGTTCAGCCCCAGTCCTGCAGCTGCTGGGCACTGCCCTGGGGGGCTCCTGCTCCTTCCGTGGTAACCTCGTCGCAACCCCTTGTTCTTCCTGGTACCGCAGGAGTGATGCCCTGGGGGCAGGGGCTGTGCCAGGGCTCCTGTGTGCAGAGCCCTGGGGGGGCAGAGGTTGTGCCAGGGCTCCTGGGGGCAGGGGCTGTGCCAGGGCTCCTGTGTGCAGAGCCCTGGCTGTCACTGGGTGTCCGTGACAGAGTTTTCCACTGGCGAGGAGCAGCACTGGGAACCCCTCCTGCTGCAGCTCTGGCCTCACCACCTCCTCAGACGGCCGGCAGGGAGCTGCCTTAGAGGGCTCAGCCCTGCCCTTGGTCACAGAGTCAAACCCCATCCCTGTGGAAGCAGCAGGAGGGATCAGACTTGGGGGACAGCTGGGTTCCCCCTCCTCTCCTTCCTCTCTTCACCTCCAGGATAAGCTGCTTGATTTCTCCATCAGGACAGCTTGGCTTCAGGAGCTGCCTGGTGCAGGGTGAGACCCCAGCGTGGGGTGGATGAGCAGGGACAGACCCAGCTGATCACAGGGCGACAGAACAGGCTGGGTTGGAGAAGCCCTTTCTGCTCCTCAAGTCCAGAGGCTCCCCTAGCACTGCCAGGTCCCCCCTGGCCCCCAGCCCTCACCCTACAACTCCAGGGCTTTGCAAGCCCTCCAGGGATGAGGACTCCCCCCTGCTCTGGGCAGTCTGGGCCAGGCCTGGGGAACCCTTGTGGGGCAGAGGCTGTTGCTCAAGGCCAACCTCCCCCTCCCCAGGAGTGACTTGAGGCTGTTTCCTTCTCATCTTGTTGCTCAGGACTTGGGAGGCTGGTGCAGGCTGGGCACCAGAGCCTTGGAGCAGGCAGCAATGGGCTGTGACCTGTGCCCTGCAGACATCCAAACCCCAGGGACTCGTGCAGGCTGGGGACTGGTCTCCTGGAGAGCAGCAGAAGAGAAAGGGACCTGGGGTCACTGGTGGCCAGCAGGATGGTCAGGAGGCAGCAATGGGCCCTGGGGGCCGAGAAAGCCAATGGCATCCTGGAGTGGGTCAGGAGCTGGGTGGATAGGAGATGGAGAGAGGTTCTCCTGCCCCTCTGCTCTGCCCCGGGGAGACCACAGCTGGAGTCTTGTGTCCAGCTGTGGGCCCCTCAGCTCCAGAAGGACCCAGAGCTGCTGGAGAGAGCCCAGGGCAGAACCACAGGGGTGATGGAGGGAGGGGAGCATCTCCCTGCTGAGGAGAGGCTGAGGGAGCTGGGGCTGGAGAAGAGGAGCCTGAGGGGTGACCCCATGGGTGTTGGTCAGTGTGTGAAGGGTGGGTGTGAGGAGGATGGAGCCAGGATCTGCTCAGGGGCACCCAGTGACAGGACAGGGGGCAGCGGGTGTGAGCTGGAGCAGAGGAGGTTCCCCATCAGTGTGAGAAGGACCTTGTTCATGGTGAGGGTGCCAGAGCCCTGGCAGGGGCTGCCCAGGGGGTTGTGGAGTCTCCTTCTCTGAAAAAGTTTCCAACTGTGGCTGTTCCTGTGCAACTGGATCTAGGGGATCCTGCTGTGCAGGGGACTGAACTAGTTGATCTTTCAAGGTCCTTCCCAAACCCTAATGACCTAGAGGATCCTGCTTGGCTGGAGGATGGGACTGGGTGATCTCTTGAGGTCCCTTCCAACCCTCATGCTCTGGGACTTTGTGATTCTGTGACGCCCCCCACGGGGCTCTGTGAGCCCCACTGGCGCTGGCCATGGGGCAGGAGGCTGTGGCCCACAGTGTCCCCCGGGCAGGGGCCAGCGAGGAAGGCAGCGCCGAGCACGTGTGAGCCCCGCGGCCCATCGTCGTTGGCCAGACGAAGGCGGTTGCTCATTGCCCGTGACATAATGTGGATGGATGGGGTGGCTAATCCATCAGGCAGCCCCCCGCGCGGGCCGCGCGCCGCCGGTGGGGATCCCATTACCTGACACGTGTTAACAGCCCCGCTCCTTTGTACCAACAACCCGCGGCTCCGCCGAGGGCCGCCTTCCCCTCCTGGTCTGCAGAGGACGCGGTCCCGGTGATGGATGGGTGGCGGCGGCTGCCGGGCGGGAGGCGGCCGAGCTGCGGGCGAACAGGGACACCGTGTGGGGATGCGCTGAGGCAGCGCCTGCTGCAGCGCTGCACGGCTGCATCGGGGAGCGGCTGCATCCCTGCACGGCTGCGTTAGCGACCTGCTGCACAGCTGCATCGCTGCACGGCTGGGTGCTGCTCTGCTGCATGGCTGCCCCATTGCATCAGTGCATGGCTGTAAAGGAGGTCCCTGAAGTGATGGGATTGGGATCCCCTCTGTTGTGGGATGGGCTGGGAGAGTTGGGGGGTTCCACTGGAGAAGAGAAGCTCTGGAGAGACCATGCAGTGCTCTGCAAAAGCTGGGACAGGCTTCAGTGGGGGCTGTGGGACAGGGCTGGGGTGATGGGTTTGAACTGGAAGAGGGAGAGTTAGGCTGCGGAGAAGGGAGATTGATGCCCAGTGGGGTGAGAGCCCAGCCCAGGCTGCCCAGAGAGGTGGGAGAAGCCACATTCCTGGTACCATCCCAGGGCAGGTTGGCCCCAGGGGCTCTGAGCACCCTGCTCTGGTTGGGGATAGCACTGCTCAGGGTGGGGGGTGGCACTGGAGGAGCTTAGAGGGTCCCTTCACCCCAAAACCATCCCACAATAAACCACTCTGTGACACCACACCTCGCACCCTGCCCTGCTGCAGTAGCCCACAGGCCCTGCCCATGGCCTGGAGCTCTGCCACACTGAGCCTGGGAATAACCCCAATGGGCCCACTCTGACCCCGCAGCAGCAGCGATGAGGCAGATGGGGTCTACACTGGGCAGAGCGAGGAGCAGGATGGGCTCAGCTATGGGCAGAGCGAGGAGCAGGCTCCCCTCAGCTTCTCCCTGATGGGCATTTCAAGCACTGGACTCTACCAGTATCCCCAGTTGCTCCCCTGTGCCTTGTGTCTCAGTGCAGGGGCTTTCCCAGCTTGAACTCTCCTGCCCAGTCTGCAGCAGGGCAGCGGTGCTGGAGCTGCCCCCTGCCCTCCACTCCCTCCCGCAGCACACCCTCGGTCAGAGCTCCACCCTGCTGGAGCCCCACTGCGTTTTCTGCGATGGGACCCAACCTGGGGGCGCCCTGCGCCGCCGGGAGCAGCCGGGAGCCGCCGGGAGCCGCGGGCAGGGCTGCTGCTGCTGCTAACCCCTTCTCCGGCCCCATCTCGGCTTCTCATCTCTATGCAGAGAGCAGCGAGCAGAGCCCCTGCAGAAATGTCAGCAGCGAGGAGGTTATTAGCTGGGTTTTAATTACTGTCTGTCACTCGCAGGGAACCGCCGCAACCTGATGGATGGGGTGACAGCTCCGGCGGGGGCGGCTCGGGGTGGGTTTTGCGGCAGAGGGGGGTTCAGGAGCAGAGCTCCATGGGACTGGGCTGCCCTCCTGGGCTGCCACTGCTCTCGGGGCTGGGCTTTGCTGGGTCTCCTCTGCCTCCCCGTCCCGGGCAGCACCCAGCCCCGACAGCCGGGGACACCCACGGGTCACCCCTCAGTCCCTTTTTTTCCCAGCTCCCTCACCCACTCCTCACTCCTGATAAGGGAGATGCTCCCCTCGTGCCATCATCCCTGTTGCCCTATGCTGGACTCTCTCCAGCACCTCCACATCCCTCTTGAACTGGGGGCCCCAGCACTGGACACAACACTCCAGCTGTGGTCTCCCCAGGGCAGAGCAGAGGGGCAGAAGAACCTTTGGATCTGCCAACCACCCCCGTTCTGATCCACCCCAGGGTGCTGTTGGCCCTCTTGGCCACGAGAGGGCGACACAGCCTGCTCCCGGCCACCCTGCTGGCCACCAGGACCACCAGGTCCTTTTCTCCTCCACTGCTCTCCCGCAGGTCAGTCCCCACCCTGTACCTGGAGGGCATTGAGGGACCTGGAGGGGTTTTGGCTGCCTGCTGCCCCCGTTCACACAGTGAGATGAATCCCACTGGCAGAGCATCCTGCTGGCAACTTGGGCAGGCAGGCCCCCAGGGGTATTGAGTCTCCTTCTCTGGAGACGTTTCAAACCCTCCTGGGCTGTTCCTGTGTGACTGGATCTAGGGGATCCTGCTGTGGCAGGGGGATGGGACTGGATGATCTTTTGGGGTCCCTTCCAACCCTTCCTGGGCTGTAGATCCTTCCAGCCCTCCTGGGATTCTGTGAGGCCCTCAGGACCTTGCTAGCCACAGGCCACATGTTGTGAGCCTCAGCTTTCTCCCAGCACAGCTCTGGGGAGGGTCTTCACACTCACCCGCAGCCCCCCCGAGCCCTGGGGTGATGGCAGGTGCCCCGCGGGCTGGGAAGCCGCTGCCAGCCCAGTCCCCGGGCATCGCCCTGGCAGTTCCCCACTCTGAGCCGCCCCGACGTGCTCCCCGCAGCCCCCCGGCAGAGCCCGGATCGCAGGGAGACGTTCAATTTGGAGTCAATTTCAGTTTCAATTGCCTGTGAAATCGGAATCAATAGGCTATAGTTCAATGGCGCTTTAATACAACAGGCATCGCCGAGGGATCGTTAGGGATTCCCCGCCCCGGAGACGGGAAGCGGCGGCCGGGCGGCGGCGGAGGAGCCGTTAGAGAATCACCTCGAGCATCCGCCAGCAATCCACCAGCCTCCCTCCCCCGAGACTAACGAGAAGAGTTAATTGTGCTCTGTCAGCTCGTGGACTGGGAGATGATTTACGGGGCCGTCAAGCCGCCGGGGTGCCCCTCGCTCTGGGTCTCTGCTCCCCCCGACTCCGCTGCCGCTGCCCGCTGCCAGCATCGTGCCCCGTGAGGGTCTGGGCAGCCCGGGACGCGCGGGGGGGCGGTGAGAGGCAGCAGCTCCCTGCGGGGCTGCGCGGCTCCGGCCTCGGCGTCGCCCTGATCGGCGGGGAGGGCGCCGCTCACCTTCCCGTCAATAACGACTCCCTTTGCCTCAGCCCGCTGCGAGTTGTCACAGCCGGGGCCAGGAGGAGGTGGGACCGCATCGACCCTGGGCTCCCGCTCCGCGGCGAGAGGGTCATCTGCGCAGAGGTGGGGCTCTGCGGACATCAGCAGCTGAGGGGCTGGTGGAGAAGGAGGAGCTGAGGGTGAGGACAGGGGAGCTTGGACTGCTGAGCTGCTGGGAGAGAGGGCGAGGGAGGAAGAGAGGAGATCGAGTTGTGTTGGGTTCAGTTGTGTCGGATTGACTAGGGTGGGGTTGGATTGGAAACCCCGGCGCCGCAGCTGAACCCGAACAAGCCCGGGCAGAGGCTGAACGAGAAATGGTGGGCAAGCCCCCAAGAGAACCTGGAGGCAGTGGAGGAGAGGGGCTGCCAGCCGGCCCAGCAGCCCTATTGATCAGCACCGGAGAAATAAGAGGGGCGTCTGGAAAGGAGATAAACGGGGAGACAGAGAGCGAGGGAGAGGGGCAGGGCTGGTGGAACTGGGAGGAAGCGCAGCTTCAATCACAGGGCACACACACAGCGAGAGCCCAGGGAACAGGATTTGTGTTTATGGCTGAAGAGGAGGCTTGTGGGGAGGGGATCCTAATTGAAAAGGAAGGGAAACGGAGCTGGTGTCAGCATTGCCCTGGGAGAAGGTGGGCTGAGGGCTCCCAGTGAGTCATTACTGGTGTCCGTGCTGGCCTGGAGCCGGGGGCAGCCTGCAGCGGGCTGGGCGAAGGGAAGGCGCTGCCGTGCAGAGGGGCTTCTCCCTGCCTGGGGTGACCCCTTGCTGGGGGGCAGGCGAGGAAAGGGTCCCCATCCTGCACCCCCAAGAGCTGGTGGCCTCACACTGAGGGGGTGCTGCTTCATGGGTACTGGTGGCTGGGACAGGCTGCTGGGCCTGGGGTGGTGTGGGGCTGGGATAGACTGAGGTAGGGTGGCAGCATCCTCTGCCCCCCTGGGGCTGGACACACAGGGAGCTGCTGCTGGATCTGGGGCCAACCCCAAAGCCGTGGGTGTCCAGGGCTTGGGACTGAGCAGAGGGTCCCTGCCCTTCACAGCCTCAGAATGAGGGGTCAAGGCCATGTGGGGCTGGGGATGCCACTGCCCGCCTCCACCTCCAGCCCCCAGGGCCATAAATCCGGAGCAGACCCCTGCCCCACTGCAGGGTCCCTGGCAACAGGCACAGACCCCAGGCTGGGTGTGGGGTGTGTGGCTGCCAGCACAGGGCAGTCTGGGGGGCACTGGCGATGTGGGGCAGAGGGCTGGGGGTGCCCCACCTGTGCACCCCACACACCCATGACCCACCCTGGATGCTGCCTGCTGTCCCGGGGGGTTGAGCCCCACTGCATGGGGGGAGCTGGAGCTGGGTCTCTGCATCCCGCCCTGCTGCAGGATGGGACACAGGACCCCCAACGCCAGGTGAGCTGGAGGGGTGCTGGGGGTCCCACAGCACTGGGTGCAGCCCATCTACCCATCTCCCAGGGTGGGATTTAGGGGGGTCTGTTTTCAGGGAGGGATGCAGCCCCCCGCCCGCACCCTTCGTAGCAGCTCGGAGCCCCTGGCAGCAGTTGCCATGGCGATGGGAGGAAGGTTCTGCTGCCTCCCGTGATGCTCAAAGCCAGCATCCTGCCGCATGGCCGTGGCTGTGGGGCCAGCACTCCACTGGTCACCATAGCCCCTTGCCCAGAGGCCACCCTTGGCACAGCAGCATCGTCCCCAGCCCACGGCTGGTCCCCACTGTCCCCAAAGCTGCCCCATCCCTGCAGCGGCAGAGCATCCCTGAGCTGGTCCCCCGCCCCTGCCAAGCACCCCCAAAGCCCCCCTGCCCAGAGCCCCTCATATCTGAGATGTGGGGAGACCACCCCCTCAGTGCCCCCCTGACACAGCACCCCACGGGCAGCCCCCTGCGACACCCACTCGAGGGGAGGGATCTTGTTTAATGGGGGCCCCACAGAGACATCAGAGCAATTTGGAGGGAGGTTTGAAGCCCCCAGGAAGTCTCATTAGCCACCTTCTGGGAGCTGCTGGGGTGATGGCGACCAGTGGGCAACTTCAGCAGCCGAGGAGCTGGTGCTGCCCAGCCGGGCGCGTTGGCTGCTCGTAAGTGGTGGTGGCTAACGAGAGGCTCCTGGATGGGAGCGAGAGAGGGTTGTGGGGGGAGAAGAGCGGCGGCGGCCCGCGGGGGTCAGTGGGGGTGTGGGGAAGTAAACGGGTTATTGATCGGTAGGAGCGGCGAGCTGGCTGCAGCCCTGCCTCGCGGACCTTCCCTCGCCCAGCACTCGGGGGGCTCCCTCAGCACCTCGTCACGGGGCCCCGCGCAGTCCCACCCGCAGTGGGCGCCGGGGACGGCCCGAGCGTGGCCTCCCCGAGGGGTCTGCGGTTTGCTGGGAGCGGGCACGGTGCCACTGGGGGGGGAAAACAAATGCACCAGCCCCACTGCTGCCTTCCCCCAGTGCTGGGAGCTGGGGGTCCTCACCCCTGCCAGACCCCAGCTGGCCCACGCTGGGCCCCTGTGGGAGCTGCTGGTGGCTGCGGGGAGCGGTGTGTGGGCTGTTATCCTCTTCCCCGGGGTTTTGGGGGACCCAGGCACCTCCCTGCCAGGGCTTCCTGCAGGGTTGGGGGCTGGACTGGTCTGCTCCCCTCACATCTGTCTTTGGCTATAGGGGCTGAGGTGCAGGCAGCGGTGCAGGCAGGGGCACAGACAAGGATGCAGGCAGGGATGCAGACAGGGATGTGCACAGAGGTGCAGGCAGGGATGCGGGCAGGAACATGGGCAGGGGTGCAGGCAGGGATTCCTGGAGCACTAGCTCCATGTGCCTCTGCCCTCCCACGCTGACACCAGGGGTGCCCC
>VXBP01008821.1:10958-64566 GCA_013400115.1 Rhinopomastus cyanomelas
GGACAGAGACTGGAGTTTTGTTGTTGAAACGCATGCCGCCCGCACCGGGGTGCGATTGGGGCATTTAGGGAGAGGGTGGTGGCACTCGTCTCCGGTTAGCATGCTTTTGTTGTTGCCCAGATCTCTGCCGTGACCCAAGGCCCAAACAATAGTGACTTCCCATGGTATTTTCCTCAGATAGTGTAATGGCATGTGTGATGCAGTTTCTAGGTTGAGTGCACCAACTTGCTGGGTTTTATTTGTTTTATTTTCCTGTTTTTTTTTCTCTTTGTCTGTATACAGCTATTAGGTTAATAAATTTCTATCCAGTATCCTAAGCTATTCATTGTCTGGCAAATTTGTCCGAGATGTCATCGAGACCTTACTGCAGAGAATGCGGGCATTTCATTGATTTGAACCTGCTAAACCTCGTGGAGAAACCCCAACCCGCTACAGAATGAGTGGGAAAAACACCCTATGATGACTGGCCCAGATGCTTAGCACATCCTTGGCATAACTCAGGAGGAGGTATTTCTGGTGACAGTATTGCACCAGCTGTAATCTCATAAACTGTTTCTTTGCTGGAGTGCCAAGGAGTGATCAGTGAACCCTTTAGCAACTCTGCATGGATAGTGTTGATGTCTGAGGGAGAATGGAGAATAGATTGTGTAGCCTGAATGAAGTCGTGCTGCTGCTCAGTGCTGCTGTACCAGACATGCCAGAGCTTCAGTATGATCCAGAGTCAAAGGCAGTCAAATGTTACACTACAACTGAACATGCTATTGTATTTTTTGCTATTCCCATAGCAGCAGAGTGCAGACCACTGTTTGCTTTCACTTAAAATGGTGTCCGGTAACCTGGAACTGAGTGCCCCAGGGGAAGAAATACAGCCCCACTATTTGTAATGGACTCAACCAGACTGAACTGGACCCTAGTGAAGCTCAGAGGCACCTGAAATCAGACAGGGCGACACAGCAGAAAAGTTTTGGAGAAGGGGAAGTAAATAGTGCAGATCCTTCTGAAGTCCAGTGTTGTCATAAAACAAAGTAAGGTTAAGGGACTGCAGATTTTAGGAGTAAAATGACAAGATGAGTGTTGTCAGATCCCAATGGATATGATCAACAAGATAGCATTTACCTCTCTAACAGCTTGCAAAGAATCACAGGTTTTCTGAGGCACTATAGGTTTTTGGAGGATGCATATACCAGACTGCAGTCTGATGCAAGCTTTGTCCAATGAGTGACTTGAGGAAGAATGATTTTTAAATGGGGCCCCAAACAACAACAAGCCTTTGACAAATTACATGGGAAGTTCCACATCCCAATATGACTGTTTATCTAATGATTAAATTTAGTTACCAGAAAACTGTCTGTGGAATACCATGTTTCTGTTGCTGCAGTTTTTACTTTGAGGTGCAAGAAGATGACAGTATTATGACTTAAATTTTTTTAAGGTAGTTTATTTTTTGAAAAATGTTTCAGATGCATGAGGTTTATCTAAGAATAGGAACAGTTTGCTTAATAAGCAGTAAATGTAATTCAAGTTTGCATTAATGTGCATTTGGAAAACTGTATTTCAGATTTAAGTGGAGTAAGAAGGTAGCTGTAAGTGCAATTGAAGTATCTTCAAAAAACATTCTGCAGGTGTATTTCTGAAATGTTCCATTTTATTCAAAGGGATGTTGCTGCAATTTTTCTGAAACGTGTTTTTTAGCTGTCCAACTATGAAAGCCAGATAATCACACTTCGGTTGGAAATTGAGAAAGGAGAGGCCATTCGACAAAGTCTGGAGTATGAACTGGCCGTTGCCAGAAAAGATGCTCGTCTGAGAATATGTACTGCTGAAGAGGAGTTGAGTGATGCAAGAACCAGGCTTGTGGAACTGCAAGGTAAATTACAATAAAGCAAATGTAGAACAAAGGCTAAGCCTGTTCCAAGTCAGGAAGACATGTGAGAAGCAATGATATAATTGTTCCTGTGTGACTTGGTCTAGGTGATCCTGCTGTGTCAGGGGGATTAGACTAGATGATCTTTCGAGGTCCCTTCTAATCCGTAATGATTCTATGATTTTCTACCTATAATTGTTTTTATTGGATCCCTCATGTCTTTCCCATCTCTCACCTGCTTTTATAGACACAAGTTTACAAAATATTTGCTGTCACATGCAAATGAAAACCAACCTGCTAAAACTATAAACCCTTTTTACCCTTATCGCTTCTTTCTTTCACGGCTGTTCTGGTACAGAATTGCAGTCATGTTGGCAGTCACCACATTCTGGTTATCATTATCTTCAGTAGTTCTTCCATTTCCCGTTTTGGTTATGAAAAAAAGTCCAATCCTGGTCATTAGTTTGCACTGTTTCTGTTAACATTTTTCCAGAAGTTCTCATCATACTGCTGCTTTCCTTCATCTTTTCAGAGGTTTCAAGCTTTAAGTTGCTTGTTTCAGATTCCTTTTGTTCTCATCATCCTTGTTTCTCTCTTTATAGGTAATGGAACTTTTATGTGGTGACAGTAGTCTGTGCAAGGAAAGTTTCTTACCTAGACTTCTATGTTTTTCTACTAGTTTTGTATTCAGAAACTGAACATTTCTTCAATCCTTCTGATTCTTACAAGTAAATAAGGTGCACTTTTAATTACCTGAGTAGTTCAATGCGTTTTTAATGTACGAGTTTGCAGACTCTTTGCCATTCCATTAGAAGTTTAAAGCACTTCATGTGGAGATGTTATCCTTCCAAGAATGGAAGGAGACTGGTAAACCTGCAAGTACTTTCAAACAGAAAAGCTGGACTTTACTTCTTTGGAGAACACACTATAAGAATAATTTTACATACTGCAAACTAAAATAAGGTATGTGTTTTCTCTTTGGAAATAACCCTGTGATTGCAAGCTGTAGGCTTTCACTGCTATTTTTTCACTTAGAGGAAGGTTGTGAGCATTGTCACTTCGCTTGCAAATGTAGGAGTAGCATATGTATGATTTGAAAATGCTATAAATCTCATTTTGTGATTCACTTTATGATGTAGAAAACTCACTGACTGCTGCATTTGGCACAGTTGATGGTAGGTGTGGGTCTGCAAGGCCAACCGTGCAAGAGGTCTTTGTTTGCTCAGAGCTGATCCTCGCCAGCTTCATAATGGGCAAACCCACCCACCCCTGTTTGCCAAACTAGCCACCACAGTGTGTGGTGCATTTGCTAAAACATGTTTCAGAAAGGGTGGTAAATGCTGAGATGAAGACAAAAAGGGTGAAAACAGAAATGGCAGGAGAGAATGGAATATAATGGCAGCCTGAAAATGAGGTGGGGCCAAAGTAGTGACACCCATAGAGACACCAGGAGAATGAGTCAAAGAGGCTGTTGCTGATGGAGAAACTACAGCAGAGTGACCCAATTTTGCTGCATTGCCCATCAGCACCTTTCTTGATGGCTAATGTATAGTGAGGGAACTGAAGAAGAAAAGGAGGGTAGGACAGGTTTTGCAGACTCAGGGTATGTTTTGCTAAATGTATGTGTGTGTTAGTCTCTTTTAATACCAGAACTACCAATTAGAAGTCTGTTAACTGACAGTCAATTACAGTGGTTGAAATTCCTAAAGCTGTTTTTTTTTTTTTTTTTCTGTGGTGGATACCAAAGCAGTCAAATCTTCATGGTGTTGCTTCATATTTTTGCCTAGTAAGTTTATAACTTAGTGCTTGCTTTCCTTCATCGCTTGGAGCCTTCCACACCTCCTTCAATCCTTTGATGTGACCCTGACTTTGCTCCTTGGACAGAAAACATCATTTTTGGCTTGTCCTCTTCAATATTTCCTCCAGATTGGTTTTGTGCCCTTCTCAATACCATCTGACAGTCCCATCATGTTCACTGTTTTGCTGTGTTGTCTTAGTGTGTCTCTTCTGCTTGTTTTACCCTTCTCTGACTGGGCATAAGTTTAAGAAAAATTAGTTGAATTGAAATAAAAATGTTAGAAAGTGGCGATCTCTTAAATGCCATTATGGCTTGTTGCTTTCACCAGAATGGAAGGCTGATACATAGTAACTGTCATCTGAAAACCAATGGAGTAGATACACGGAGGAGTAGATACAGTGTTCATCCACATCAGGGCACTTGATGGGTTGCAGATTTACATCTCTTGAACAGCAATACATTTCCTTACAAAAGCTAATAATTTGCTTGCTAATGCAACCGGCCTTAGATTTTGTTATAGTCCCTTTCATGGGACAGGTATCTGTTTTTACTGTTGTTTAAACTGAGCTCAACGTTAGTTGTTACAAGGTAATACTTATATCAAACAGACATCTAGAAATAAACTGACCCAATGTAGAAGTCCTCCATGCTGTAGAGACTCATAGGGTTATCTCGAGTTTTTATTCTTTTCCAAGGGAAAGGTTGTAATTCAGAAGTGTCTAAAGCATTCTCATGTCCTTGTGTGAAAGATGCTGTAGAAACACACATAATTGTTTCTTTGAAGGTGATGCTTTCTGATGCTGAAAGTGTCAATGTTCCAGCATTCCACAGGATACACAGAAGACCTAATGATTATTATACATTTTTTAATATGCTTTGCATTGCTATTTATTATTTTTCTTTCTCTTTTTCTGTAAACCATAGTATTGAACGAAAAACTTCAGCAGAAATTGGCAGAGACTGAGTTAGCATTTCATACTGCTCAGCAGAAGTGGAAAGAAAAGCAGCAAATACTTGAAAGTGAGAAGAATGATATCCACAGAACTTGCAGCAGTGAATATGAATTGCTTCTTAAGCAAAAAAACAAGATTGAAATTGTTTCACAGGTACGGCATGTAAACTATTGGACAGTTGCATGGTACAATAGCTAGACCTCTTTTTGTCCAAATATGTGGTGGGCTGGGGGCTTTCTGGTTTAGGGAAAACATCCCCCAAACAGCTAAATACTGCAGAATATTTCTCCAGGTTAGAGCTTAACTTTATGAAAGTTACACTAGCTATGTCACACTCTTTCTGGATTTGGTGGAGTGTGTTGTGGCACCTTTTCATGGTAAAAATCCAAACCAAGTCACCTGTGCATGGTGGTAGTGAGGCCCTTTTTCACTGTCATGCAAAGCTGAGTTAGTAAAATCAGGGATGTCCAGCACCTAGCTCTTTACCTCCCTGCCTCTGACATCTCATAGTCTATGAATATGAAAATAATATAGAGACTGCATGCTGTCAGGGAATGCACCAGTGATGATGTGGGTGTCGGGAGGATGGAGCTGGGCTATTCTCAGTGTCATGTAGTGATAGGACAAGGGGCAATGGTTGTAAGCTGGAACATAGAAGGTTCCACAAAAATATGAGACAGAACTTCTTCATGGTGAGGGTGACGGAGCACTGGAACAGGCTGCCCAGGGTGGTTGTGGAGTCTCCTTCACTGGAGATGTTCAAGGCCCGACTGGATGTGTTCCTGTGTGACTTGGTCTAGGTGATCCTGCTGTGTCAGGGGGATTGGACTAGATGATCTTTTGAGGTCCCTTCCAATCCGTAGTGATTCTATGATTCTATGATGGGATTTCCAGTTCTGCATTGTACAGTATTTATGTCCATGCCACAAATGTAAATTAACTGTTGTCAGAAGAACTACTGTTTGTTTAGAAAATTATTTAATGCCTAGAGGTGGCCTTATAATCTGTTCTAGACTGTGGAGTTTCATTCTCCACATGATTCGTTTCATTGTATTTAATGAACAAAGTAATTTTCAAAGTTGAGTTGTGCCAGTGTGCATATGTCCTTTAGGTGTTAAAGGTATAAAAAAATTTTTACACTTTTTAAAAAGTCAGGCTATTCAAAATTGAATTAGATTTTGAAGAAATTGGGTGGTATTGTGGTGTGGAAGTGCTGGATTTACATACCCGACTTTTACTGCTCCACAGGGATACAATTACACTATTATAATTTAATAACTTAAATCTTTAAAAATTGATAGTTTAAATACCTTATATCTTAACAATGTAATAATACCATCTGAGGAAAATGAAAAATGTATTCTGCTGTAGTTATCCTTTATGCTTTCAAAGAAGTGTGGTACAGAGGGTCTGTTGGGGCTTAGAGCCATGTACTTACATGCATGATGTATGCAGATTACTTACATGCATGATGAACAGATTCACTCCCTTTTGTTCAGTAAGAATTTTTTTTTTTATATTCCTATTTTCTTCTTCTGTAGTTCCTTTAAGACATGGCAGTCTTGTCTTTGGTATCTGGGCACCAGTTAAGCAGTAGAAAGTTAGCCCTGCTTTCTTCCCACCTGGGACAGTGACAGTCAATCTTCCAAAACCGCAAAAAGTTGTCCTTAACCTGATATCTTAGTCAAGTTCTAACAGCAAGTTTACCTATTGTAGTGTGGTATGATGCTATTAGTCAGATTCTATACTGCATCTGCAGGAGCAGGTCTTAAAAAACAGGGCAGAGAGAATCCTTTAATTGCATGTATTCCAAAAGTACCATGTACTGACTCTTCAACTGTGTGCTTGAATTCAGGATCGGGAAAGAGAGATTCAATAGTGAGACCTGAAGTGGGAAGCAGGTAGTGTGTGGATACATGTGTTCCTCTTGCATAGGCTGGAAAAGGTATTGTGTCTTCCTACCTTGATGACCAGCAGTGCTGGTCTTGGAGAAGGATCCAAATACACTGGGTATTCTCTGAATTTAAGGATAAAGCTAGTTTCTTCCTCTTTCCACTCCCCGGTCATTTTGTGGGTATGTTGAACACTGCTTTGAAGTAACGGTTAAGAGAAGTGTAAAGGAATTGTTAAACAAGACAACCAGACGATAAAAAGAGAAAGATAAGGAAAGGGAAGGTTTCAGAGAAAAACGTATGAATTTGAAGGTCTTTCTCAAGCCAATAGAAATGGGAATCAGATTTTATTCAGAGTTGATGATTATAAAAGTAGGGTTAGGTGTAAAGTGTGAAGAAGCTGGTTTTTAGATACAGTTTATTTTTTTAAGTTGACAAGTGAAGCAGGGTGAGAGTGGGTCTTTGGCTCTGGGTTAAGAGTAAGCTGAGTTAGGTTGAGAAGGGTTTGAAATGGACTCTTGTTCTAGACAGTGTTTTGTATAAGCCACATTCATTGAGTTTAGTACTGTATTAAAAGAGCAGTGTTTGACAGATATGCTCCCTCACAAGTCATGTGTGGCCTCAGAAGCAGTGGAATAGTTGAGCTGTGTTTTCAGTCAACGGGTATATGTTCAGAAGTAAAAGTGTTTGTAAACTGCTTCACTGCTCATAACCCGGGTTAAAAGTTGTTATAAAGTTCCATTAAATTAAAAATACATATATAAATGTTAAGTATGGACTTTTCCAGCAAATCAAAATACATAAATTAATGTTAAATGTGGATTTCATTGACTTAATTGGTGATTAAAACCTTAATCAATTTAAATTTGGCAGAAATATGGCAGAAGGATTGGCATGTATAAACTATGACTTCAAATATGTTTTAGTCTTTGGACTTTTTTGGAAAAACTGCACTTCATGAACTCTAATAATGAACTTGGCTACAAAAGCATTGTGGTAGGCATGGAAACGAAGCAGCTTGACATGTTGAAAAGAGTTTGTAAGATACAAAGGGAAAGTAACCCTCTGTGTTTTCTAACAGGTTCGTAATATGCTCTGTTAATATCGACTTCATAATGAAAGAGACTGGTATTCAACAGGAAGTGCAATAGCACCACCTAGTGGCTAGTCAGCATATAATATTCCCTCACAGAAGCACTTGGTGTTACGCTGTGATTTTGCACACATTTGAAAAATCAGCCATGTTTTTGATAAGCAGAATTATGTATGTGTGTATATATATATATGAACTGTAGGTATAAATGTATATGTGCTTATTGGGGTTTTTTCATTAATTATGTTATTTTTTGAATCTGAATTCCAAGTGCAGGTGACTGCTGGGTCAGTCTTGCACAGTTAAGTAAGTCTGAGAGCTCAAGAGTTCTGTAAGATTCTGAAATCCTACAACTCATATTGACTTGTATAATAGATGTGATGCGTTCATGTCAATTTTAGTAAGATTAAAGTTAATTACATTCACAATATGGAATATTTTTTAAGTCTTGATGAAGTTTTTTCCATAAAACAACATATTACTTTTTTGATGCATGATTTTCCCAAATCAGTTTTGTAATATCTCGGAGATATACCTGAAATGACAGGTATCTCTGTATTGTTCAGTCTGGAGAAGGTTGAAGTAGTAGTATATTTATAAAATGGTTAAAAATTTTTTTAGTGTCTTGGTGGGAAGAAACCTGTACATTAGCTTGATATTACAGGCAAAGTTAGGAGGGTTAGCTTGAATTTAGTCCATAACCAGGCATACTGGCTTTGCAATGTTTTGATTTACAGAGCTTCCAATTTCTTTTTCACATGCTCCTTTGTTGTCTTTTCAGAGGATGACAAAAAGTTGTACCATAGTGCCTGTCAATGGAAGAGGAGAGAAAATAACTTTTTCAATTACTATTTGATAACAATTACTGTGGTTGTAATTCCCTTACTGTCATGTTAGAGTGGTCAAAACTGTCTTTAGAACTGATTTTTCTTTGAAAAAGAGTAATTTCTTTTACCTTTGTGTATAAACATGGTTCTGTCAGACTTCGGTCTTCTGAAGAATCATTCAATATGAATAATTAATTTCCTCCTTCTTCTCCCTGTTCTGTAGATGCATTGTGATTAGTAGTTTCTAGAAACAAGATTATGTGATGTAAGAGTAATAGCAACAGCAGAATTTGCAGACTAAATAGTTTATTTTCACAAAATGTCTCTTGCCATGATACTCAATAGGAGTAAATGAACAGGGGGATTTACTATAATCTTTCTGTGGTTTGCACAAAAAATCATTTTAACAAATTTGGCCTCTAAAGATCCTCCAACTAAAGCTCTGGATTTATAGCTTGCTTCTGATGCTAGTTATGGAAAAAGCTTATTCCTATCCACTAGACCAAAGTTATTAATTTTAAGACTTCTGGGATGTCCAGCTTAAGTATGCAGTGGACTACTGGCTACTTTCCTCTGAGCCTGGTGTGATGTGAATGTGGATTTTGTAGCAGCGACTTCACAGAGGTGCTGAGACCAGTAGTGTTAGTAATTATCGCAGTTTCTATCTTGGTTCAACTTTGAAAGGCAGAAACTGAAGAGGTGGGCAACTTATTTTGTTCTACTAAGAACTTCATAGTTCATGTGTATTATTTAAAAATTACTTCACTTTACAAACAGAAGGTATTTCTCAGGATAATGGAAATATTATTTAGTTTATGGGAGTAATTATTTCTAAGAATGTCTGATTTGGTATCATGTTCTATGAATTAAAATGAGGAAAAAATAAAACATCAATCCCTATGTATTGTTTTGTCAAATGCTCTTAAATGTTTCCCTCTCCATCACTGTCACTGAGCCACAAGAGAGGTGAAATTGGAAGAGCAGTCTTGTCTTCTTTATAGAGTAAGATTTCCTGAGGGGAATTGGCTTGGATTTTAGAATAATCATAGATAAATGTTCGTTAATGGATTTTTGCACCAACACATTTTACCTGGTGGTGAATGAAAAAAGGTTCTACTGCTGGATAAATGGTCCTGTTGACACGTGATAACGTGTTAGATTTTAATAACGTGGTGTAAGTATTCCTCTTCAACTCCTTACTGTAATACTGATTTTAAATAGAAGTATCTCTTAATGATGTGTTTTTTTCCAGGAGAAAGATAATGAACTGCAAAATATATGCAAGAAAATGAAACATATGGATGCGGAACAAAAGCTTTGTGCTGAGCTGCTGAGGCGCCAGGCCAGTGAGCTGGAACATGGTGCTGAACGAGAGGAGCTATTTAAAAAGGAACTTGAAGTAAGCCTTTTTGACTGTTGTTGTTAGTCTCAGCAGGCATTGACTGAGGCTATTAGCAACTGAGGAATTTCATTTTTGGGGTGGAACTTCCCAGTTTGTCTGTGAATTCAGTGTACTGGATTAACAAAATATTGAAATCTGTTTCACAGAAAAGGCTGAATAGGTGAATGCCACTTAAGCTATGTGCCTGACTTGAGACTAGTGACTAGTGTTTGAACAGCAGGTGCAAGAAGTTTATGTAAGCATGAAAAGGCTAATTTTACTTTGGGAAATAGTTTTCCCTAAACTCTTCAGTTTGTCTGTCTTCCTGTCTTTTTGGCATAAGTGATTTTAAGAATTAGTGCATTTGCAATGAATAATCTAGTACAGATGAGAAAGTCACCAGATGATATACTAGACAGAGAGAATAGCATATGGGCAGATCAACAGTGGTGTTAGGGCAGCCTCTTCCTGTCTAGGCTGAAATGCTAGAAGCAGTTCTAGTTTGCCTGTCTGTTGAGTGACAGCTATTGCTGGTAAGTCTCAAGTCTTTAAGACCAGTTTCTTGTAAATGTGCTCCTTTTACTAAATTACTAGTTCTCTCCTAAGTTTCAACATCATCTTTGTCAACTAATAGGTTTTATAGTAACTATGTTAACTGTTTAGACCAAGATTTTATTGGTAGAACGTTTGTCACTGCAGAAAAGCATGGTGACTGGTTGATTCTTTATTCTGATGAATGTTTTCTACCAAAGGCATCTTTAAGTATTTTCTGTAGTGAACTTTAAAGAATTTGTGCTTGTAGAATATCACGAGCCCTTAAAGGGGTAAGTGATATACAGTTTTCACTTACATTTGTTATTTTTCCCTTAAAGGCAAAAGAAGTGTTTAAAACATTGATTGCTAGGTAGGTAGAGCCCTGCATTAAAGGTGAAGTACAAAGGAAAATTCCTGCAGGGAAGATCAAAGCTCATGAACTAAAAACACGGATTTATTGACCAACAAAGTAGACTTTTGTGCCTTAAAAGAGATCTGCAACAAATCTATTCTCAAGTATTGTGAGCTGCACATATTGGCCAAAACAGAATTACCTTCAGGAGAAAAGTACTGCGTACCATGGTGTTCCAGTAGCCCTTTTAAAAAACATGATTTTTGCTTCCAGGTATTGAATGAGTACAAATCTAGAACTTTTCTAACTTCATAGCTTTTAATATATTAACATAGACATTATGAACTGAAAGGAGCAGGAGCAAGGCAATACATTTTTAATTTTTCCAAGTATTTTAATTGGATGTACCATTCTCTCCATAGTGACTGGTGATAGGACAAGAGGAAGTGGGGTTTAGTAGTACCAGGGGAGGTTCAGGTTGGGTATTAGGAAAAAATTCATAGAATCATAGAATCATTCATGTTGGGAAAGATCCTTGGGATCATCGAGTCCACCCATCAACGCTACTCTTCAAGTTCACCCCTAAACCAGATCCCCCAACACTACATCTAAGCATATTTAAACTTATCTAGGGATGGTGACTCAACCACTACTCTGGGCAGCCCATTTCAGTGCCTGTCTACTCTTTCAGTGAAGAATTTTTTTCTACTGTCCAATCTAAACCTACTGTGTTGAAACTTGAAACCATTCCTGCCAGTTCTGTTGGTAATTTCCTGTGAGACGAGACCAATACCAACATCTCTACAATGCAGAGATCTAATTGTAGAGATCTCTAATTGTAGAGAATGATGAGGTCTTCCCTAAGCCTCCTCTTCCTGAAACTAAACAGCTCTAACTCTCTCAGTACTGGGCACAGTACTCAAGGTGCGGCCTCACCAGTGCTGATTACAGGGGTACAATCACCTCCCTACTCTTGCTGTTTCTAATACAGGCCAGGATGTCTTTGGCCTTGTTGGCCACCTGGGCAGACTGTTGGCTCATATTCAGGCACCTGTCAGTTAGAACCCCCAGATCCTTTTGTGCTAGACTGCTTTCCAGCTGTTCACTCCTAAGCCTGTAGCATTGCATGGGGTCGTTGTGACCAAAATGCAGGACCTGATGCTTGGCACTATTGAAACCCACACAGTTATCCTCAGCCCATCAATACTGTCTGGCCAGGTCATTCTGAATAGCCTTACTACCCTTCAGTGGATCAACACTCCCTCCCATCTTAGTGTTGTCTGCAAACTTACTGAAGGTGCACTCAATCCTCTCATCAAGATAATTGATAAAGACGCTGAACAGGAGTGGCCCCAGCACTAAGCCCTGGGGGACACCACTTGTGACTGGCTTCCAAGCAGATTAGCTCCACTGACCACAACTCTCTGGGCCCAGCCATCCAGCCAGTGCTCAACCCAGCAGAGTACGTGCCTGTCCAAGCCATGGGCAGTCAGCTTATTCATGAGGATGTTGTGGAGGACAATGTCAAAGGCCTTACTGAAGTCTAGACAGACTACATTCAAAGGCTTTCCCTCATCCACTAAGCAGGTCACCTTATCATAGAACAAGATCAGGTTTGTCAAGCAGGATCTGCCTCTCATGAACGCATGCTGACTGGGCCTAATGGCCTGGTTGACCTTTAATTGATCTGTTCCATAACCTTTTCTGGCACTGAGGTGAAACTGACAGGCCTGTAGTTGCCAAGATCCTCTTTCCAGCTGTTCTTGAAGATGGGTGTCACATCTGCCAGCCTCCAGTCCATTGGGACAACCCAGGTTAACCAAGATTGTTGAAACATTATTGAGAGTGGCTTCGCAAGCACATCTGCCAGCTCCCTGAGTATTCTAGAGTGTAATCCATCTGGTCACATAGATTTATGAGCATCCAGCTCATGTATTAGATTCATAACCATTTTCTCATGGATTATGAAGGGCTTGTTCTGTTCCCCATCCCTGTCTTCCATCTCACGGGGCTGTGCACCCAGGGAACTACAATCTTACAATTAAAGACTGAGGCAAAGAAGGCATTAAGCATCTCAGCCTTATCATGGTCATTTGCCACAGTATTCCCCTCTGCATCTAACAACATGTTGAGACAATTCCTACCCCTACTCTTACTGTTAATGTACTTATAAAATGTATTTTTGTTATCCTTCACCACAGTGGCCAATTTTAATTCTAGTTGACCCTTGGCCTTCCTAATTTTCTGCCTACATAACTTCACTGTGTGTTTGCAATCCTCGTAAGTTGTCTGCACCCCGGCTTCCAGAGACTGTAAATTGTCTTTTTACTCCTAAATTCCAGAAAGAGGAGTGAAGCCTTGGACAGACTGTGCAGGGGGTAGTGACGGCATCCCTGGTGATGTTCAAAAAACAGGTAGACATGGTATTTCAGGAGATGGTGTATTGTTTAAGGGTTGTAGGGTGGATGGTTGGACTTGATGATCTTGATGGTCTTTTCCCACCTCAATGATTTTATGATTCTATGATTGGTAAAGTGTGAAAGTAAGCACATAGTTCCTGCTATGACCTGGCCAAGGCTTTGCCTGGTAATGTTATCTGTTAAACGCATTCAGCTAAGCTGCGTTCATTGCTACTTAATTTTTATTACAGTGTTTTAACTTTTTGAATTTAATATGAATGTAATGAGAAACAATGTATTTAGACTACAGAAAAAAAATCAGTCTTGTGACATTCATAAATACAGCTATTTAAGTAGTAATTAAAGAAAATATGTGATGAAACCTCTTCCATTCAAGTTTCAGCAAAGTAACACAAGTCCCTGTGAATGAAAAAACCTCTTCAGTTAGACTGCAGTGCCTGTGCTTTAGTTAGCTTGCATCTCCCTTTACCTTCTCTAAAGTTGCATGTGTGTGTCTGAAAGGGCGTGCATTCATGACTTGGCTGTACTATCACTCTATCTGTCCTGTACCTGAAGTCAGACATAATAACTAATCATCATCTCCAAAATACCTTTATTCTTTCAATAAGCAAAAGGACTAGATATTTTCAGCTTTTAATATAGATTATTGTAGACCGTATTGATTAGTGTAGACCATACTGATTACTGTAGACATCACACATACTCCAGAATTTGTGACAACAGCATCATCTGCTCTTAGAAGGTGCTAGTACTCCGCATTACTGTTTCTAGAGGTAAATTTCTTAGGCATTTTCTGTGGTTGTGGAGGGATGCAGGTGTTCTGAAGCTCAAAATTTACGCTAACAAAATCTACTCTAAGTTGCTCTCTCACCCATGGTCCTCTCACAGAAAAAAATAATACACAATTTAATACTGAATTTGGAACCTAATTGCAGCCTGCCTTTGATTAACATATTTGTTGTTCCACTCTTACCTTCTAGACCCCAGTTGGGCAGGGGTATCAGTCGTTCATGCTGACACAGAGTGGAAAGATCTCAATGAAAGGGACCAGTTAAGTTGCTCTTCCCACTATAGCTCCGTTACTACAAATTTGGTCTCAGAGATTGTAAGGGAAGGGTTCAAGTACAGACTTGTTGCATAATGCAGGAAAATGAGCATCATCTTTCATCCTAATTCTGTTTGAAAGACAGGACTGTACTCTTTTGCAAAGGTCGTGCTGCATTCTGAAATGCTCAAAGAGGCATTCAAGAGAGCACTGAAGGCTGGACACTATTTTTCACTGTGTGCCACCATGACAATGTTGCCTTTTGGTTTTGTTCCAGCTGTCAATTTAAAACTCCACAATGTATCGGAATAACAATTACCTGTGTTAGAAGTATGACTCATATTTTGATAATTTTGTACTTTAAGTGATGTTTAAATACGACTCTTATTTCTGTCTATTATGCAATATTTGAGATGGATTGTTATTCAGATACAGAAACTTGAAAGTGTAACCCCACACAGGATGGTCTACATTTTTCACGAAGTACCCCTATATTCCTTTATTTCTCTACAGGGAATTTTTAGTTTATAGATTGAAAGTTTGTGGGAGGATCGGCCATGCAGACAACCTTGTGTTAATAGGCATTTGGTCAGAAACGTTTACTTAAATTTATGACAATGGCAGGGAACTTCTTAAGGTAATTAGTGTGAAGAGTAGTATGATTCTAATTAAAAGGCAATCTTACAATCTTTCGTTATACACTACTTGTTGATCTGCAATGAGGAAAAACTCTTTAGGTTTACAAAGCTATTCCTTTGCCACCCTCTGCTGGACAAAATGGGGAAATCCATGGGAAAGTGCTTGTTTCAGTACAGAAGGGAAATGATAAGTTTAAGAATTTCTTTCAATTTGTATGGTGGCACTTTAATGAAGAATTATATCTAATTGACTATATAATAAATAAAGGAGAATTTAAAAAGTCTGGTCCCACTCTTTTTTGTTGTTGTTTCTTATAGTATTAGTCTGGCTTTATCCTTTAGTTATTGTTCTAACCACGGTCTAAAAGAGGACGTTTCTAGATTCTGAAATTAGGTGTGGTGTACTACTGCATGGACCTGCAGTTCTTCTAAAGTGGAATATATACTGTATGCTGGACAAACTTATATAGGGAACCTTATCATTTTGAGTCTTTAGCATGAGATTCAGTAAAACAAAACCTTCAGGTATTTGTATTGAACTCATCAAGCCACTACTATTTATGATAAGTTTCTTGGAACAAGTGTTTTTGTTTTTCAATCTTTAGCTCCATTGGCCTCAAAAAATAATTTCTTGGAAAATACATACCAATTTATAGATAGAAATAGCATTTCTTATGATGCTTCTGATTGCCAAAATACTGTGTGGGAAAGCTGTTTGAGAAATGGCAGAGGGCATGTGTATTTTTACCATGAGTAAAAGAATTATTACTCAATAAATTTCAAACTCTTTGTCTTGTTCACAGGAATGTAGTGGTTTTCTATTGTTTGCTTCACTTGTTTGCGGCTGCCAGCTCTAAGTAAAACTAGGTCTAGGAAAGTTTTTAAGCCATTCTCATGAGACCGTAACTTGGTCAATTTATTTTGGAGACTAAGTATGTTGCTGTATTTCTGAGACTTTGAGTTATGTTTTAAAGACCGTTTGCTTAGATTTCACACTACCTTTAAGGCTTCCCTGCTGTTAGTGTATTGATATTTTCATGTCCTGCTAAATGTGTCATCTTGTATTACTTTAATGGTAGTGGGGAGATAAATGCAAAGATGTCTTGATTGATGGTCCATCTCTGTATTTGCATACAATAGTGTAAGTGGGTGCATTAAATTTCCTACTGCATCTAAGTCAGTGAAACATGAAATTTAGATCCCAGCTACAACAAAACAAAACCCTCCAACCCCATGGAGCTGCTGTATTTTTCTCACTATTGTTATTAATTGCACCAGGAACTGCAGTGTTAACTGAAGTTGTAGTTGTCATAGGAAGGACTTGGAAAAGCTCCATGTAGTGTGATAGAGGACACATTCCTCAGGCAGTTAACAGTGGTCTTGGTTAAACTAACTACTTTTTGTCTTCTGTGACAATGTGCAACTTGATAGCTTGCCTCTCATTAATCCTTTGCTTTATAGTGTTTGCACAGTGCACAACTGATGCCTAGCAATTCTGGCTACTATGACTGGCTAGGCACTGTGGGTTTTGTAATGGTATCTCTGTGGCAGTTCCAGAGTTCATGCTTCTCCAGTGAAAAGCTAATTGACATACTGGACTTTGTTTCTGAGAGGAGCTTCCTCTTTGTCATCTTCTGTTATCTTATTATTCAAGTTCAGTTTCAATGCTGTTCACTTGTGCTATCAGCCTGAAGTTGTTTGAACAGTGATCTAAGTAGCCCTCACTAGGCATTAGTAACAAGACAAATGTTAATCTTGTCTATGTGCATGTGCAAATCAACAGTGTCAGGTCATGTACTGCTAAGAGGTTTGCCAGCTACTGAAGAAGGATTTTTCCCCTCAAGGGACTGTAGAAGAGGAGAGGAGTTCAGATGGGTTCACCAACTGCAATTCAGTTGCAGATTGGAATAGACTGTAAGTGAAGTGTAGCATCTCTGTCAGTGAGACATGTTAGTCTTGACTTCATACATGGGAAATATTTATAGTGAGGGCTGACCATGCTCAGTCAGGCTGAAAGAACATTTACTTAAGTGGCTAAGAATTGTTTGTAGTTAGTAACTTTATAGTTACAAAGTTGTTTATTATCTGGACAGGAGATGGCTCCACCTCACCATGATGAAGAGGCGTTGGCGGTACTAACACTAGGTGAAAGTGGTCAGCATATGTCCCTACATGTATTTAGACCAGATCTCCTGATTGGAGTTATGAGTCATAGGGAAATGCTTTTAAGTAGGAAGAAGTAATGTATTAGTCTAAAATGGAAGTGCACAGAGGGAGTGGATGATGATCCACATACGAGGTATGCGTGTCCTCTTCACTTAAAACTTTGTCTTGTCTCACCATTTCACGTATGGATTGGACCTCAGCTGTGGGGAAACTGACAATTTATGAGTAAATCAGCCTCCTGACAATTAGTAGTAAAATGAAGCTGAAAAATCTTGCAGAAGTGGTCAAAATGCAAGCAGAGAAGAGAAAAATTACTTCTTTTACTCTGTCTGCAGAGTTATAAATGTAGTTTTTCCCCTGTTATTGTCTGTTGCTTGCCTGATAAAGGACAATCAATCAATCACCAGTATTCACTAACACTGTAGTACTTAGAGCAAATATGAGGGACTGAGTAAAGTAGAAGCCATAAAGTTTAGAAAATAGTGTTGCAAACTTCTGATGTGTAAAAAATATCTCTTGGAAAGCATGTGAACAATGACATGCAGACAAAAACTAGAGAACCTTAAGGGATTAAACATAGGACATGGTTACCCACAAGTTCTAAGGCTAGTGTTGAAATTTTCTTAGTAATTTTTATTTGCTGTTTGTCAAAAGTCACAATTCTGGCTGTGCTATCATGGAAACATATCTTAGATGTCTTTGTTCTTTAAGACTGAAATTGAATCTAAGGAAGCTTTGGATATTCCAGTAGTTTGTTTGTGCTGTGTCACTTGTCTGTCTTTATAATACCATCTTAGAAGCATGTGGAACTGACAAGTGAGTGAATCTTGTTGAATAATCAAGGTTTTCAGTTAATAAGCAAACACTTCGTAACCACTGATGTACCCACTTTTTGGATCCACCCTTGAAATAAATGTGTGTGACTTGGACCGGACAAGAAAGTTTGTAAGGTAAACCAGAAAGTGTTTTTGTTTGACTCACAGTTAAGAGTCTGTAGTTAGAATGTTTATTGCCTGCAACCTTTCTCTATAATTTGTTTTCGCACAGGTTCTTTCTAGGCAGGCATTGTTTTAGGTGCTTATAGTTCAGTAAGAGTACTGACTCTCACCTTTTGTCTAATTCCAAGAGGTTTGCCAGACTAACATCTTTCTGTGAGTCAGACAGGAACATTACTCTCCTTAATTTCTCTTCTTTTGGATTGTTAGTACGGTGTTACAGGCTAGACTCATCCCTTTTCTTTCTTTCTCTCACAGAGTGTATAATGGATCATTCTCACTGTGACAGAGCTTGCAGCTTCTCACTGTGAAGGGAAATGCCTATAAGTAGAGCCTGTTTGGACCTTTACTAGCAAAATAGATAAAATCTTCTGTCTAACGTGTTTTTGCAGCTGTGTTCTTCCCAAATAAAACTTCAAACTCAGCTTGGAATCCAGATGCAACTTCTATGGCTGATGTACAGTGGTTTCAAGATTGTTTTCCTTAGACCAGTCTAAGCAGATAGGAATTTCTTTATATTTAATAACTGTATTACTTCACAAGTACTTCACATTGCGTTCTAATGGCTGGATAGGTTTTTGTATGGTCATCTGACTTTCTTTAAATTTGCTAATGCATGGTGAGCCAGTAGCTTCAGCAATAAAATCCTGGAACCCAGAAAAAAGAATATTCTTTGCTCCAACAGACAAAGACAGCACCTCCAGGATTTCATCAATTTACAGATATAACTTTTCTCCAAGTACTTTTAGGCATCTTCTAGATAAGACAGCTACTTATACTGGTAAGCTATGATTAAGGTTTACCTGAATAACTTTCATGGAATCACAGAATTGTCAAGAGTTGGAAGGGACCTTTAGAGATTATCAAGTCCAATCCCTCCCGCCAAAGCAGGAATGCCTAAAGCACAGGGCTGCATCCAGATGGGTTTTGAGTATCTCCAGAGAAGAAGGCTCTGCCACCTCACTGTGCAGCTTGTTTAGTGATTTCCTTATTTCTAAAGGAAACTTCCTCATATCAACGTGAAACTTCTTGTGTTCCAGCTTGTGCCCATTGCTTCTTGCCCTCTCAGTGAGCACAACTGAAAGCAGTCTGGTGCCATCCTCCCTTCAGCTGCCCTTCAGGTATTTGTAGGTGTGGATGAGGTCTCCTCTCCTCTTCCTCAAGCTAAACAGTCTCAGCTGTCTCACCTTTTCTTATATGAGAGATGCTTCAGGCTCCCTGTCATCTTTGTTGCCCTCTAGACACTTTGCAGTAGTTCCTTGTCTCTCTTGAATTGCTGAGCCCAGAACTATACACAGTTCTCCAGATGGGCAGAGAAGAGAGGGAGGATGACCTCTTTAGACCTCCTGGCCACACACTTCTTAATGCACTCCAGGACACTTTCTTGGCAATACAGGCACACTGTCATCTTGTGGACCCCAGATTAAGCCTCCTGACAGAACATATTGTGTATTAGGTTTAATAAGCTCTGCACTACCTTTCTCTTTAGTAGGCCTTTAGTGGACATCTGTTTCAAAAGTCTTCCCTTTTGTGTGCATGTGATTATACGCAGAAAGTTTAAAGTTACTGCCAAAAGCTTTTATTTTAAGATGTGTTTCTTTTTAAATGTTCAGAATCAAGATGTAATCTGCATACTTGCCTTGTTTTATTTTTCCAAAATCAATAACTTTGATTTTATTAATGTAACCTTAAAAGTGCTTATATTAAAAGAGCGTTTAATNGAGACATTTTGGAATGAGTTTTTCTTTCAATTCAGTTATCAGTGAAAGTGAAAAGATTTTATTGATAGAAGACAGCGTAGTTAATAATGCATGTGGATTTTCATTATACCAGATGTTTGGTTAGTGCTTTTGGGAAAATTCTGTGTCCAGGTATCTGGTGATTGCTTCTGTGTGTATTGTAACTTGAAATATATTTTTTCAGCTTGTATCACTTAAATAATTTAGTGAAAGCATAGATTTCTTGAATTTTTTTGTTAGGCAGTCCAAGTTTCCAAGTAGAATCTTAGCACACTAATGTGAATTTTTGTGCTTTTCTAAATGTTGTAAGAATGATTAAGAAAACCATATTTAATTCAGAGAATTTAATTTTGGTTAAACTAAGCATATGTTGAAAAGATCACAACCATCCTCATAGATGCAATATTGTAGATGAAGTATGAATACTCTGTTGCAGTTTGGAGCATACAAAGTTTGGTTATGAATCATAGAATCATAGAATCACTAGAGATTGGAAGGGACCTCGAAAGATCATCTAGTTTAATCCCCCTGNGGTCTCACAGGGGAGGTGCTCCAGCCCTCTGATCATCCTTGTGGCCCTCCTCTGCACACGCTCCAGCATCAACACATCCTTCTTGTAATAAGGGCTCCAGAACTGGATGCAGTCCTCCAGGTGGGGTCTCACCAGAGTGGAGCAGAGTGGGAGAATCACCTCCCTCAACCTGCTGGCCACACCTCTCCTGATGCCGCACAGGATCTAGTTTACCTTCTGGGCCACAAGTGCACGCTGCTGGCTCATGTTGAGCTTTTTGTCCACAAGCACCCCCAAGTCCCTCTCCTCAGGGCTACTCTCCATCCGGTCACCACCCAGCCTGTATTTGTGCTTAGGATTGCCTTCACCCAAATGCAGGTTGGCTTGTGTCCACCTCTCCAGCCTGTCCAGGTCCCTCTGGATGGCATCCTTGCCCTCCAGCGTGTCTGCTGCGCCACACAGCTTGGTGTTGTCAGCAAGCTTGCTGAGGGTGCACTCAGTGCCTCTGTCCATGTCACCAGCAAAGATGTTGCCTGAGGTGACAATCTTGGTGAAAAAACAAGTAATAAGAGAATAGATAGAATGCTTAACTTGGTGTCTCTGCTTTCTGACTCAATCTGTGGGTTTCTTGATTGTAAAAAATGCAGCAATAACATGCACTTTAATTTCTTTAACTAAATATAAGACAATATTCAAATGTTCTAGATCTATAAAAAGTATTTTGGTGGATATTTCTTGGCATAGCTCTAAAATACTAATTCAGATGAATCCAAAATTCGTTCAGATACGTTGGTTTGTTGTATAGAGTCCTAATAGACTGGAAGAGTAGAACAATATTTGTGTCACATTTACCATGTCTGTGGACCTAGATGTCTTCAAAATGTACTTTTAGGCAGCTACAGTGAGAATAAAGAAACTGGAAGAAAACATTGAAGCTGAGAGAGCAGCACATTTGGAATCGAAATTAAATTCAGAGATTATCCAGGTAAGCTTTTTGTTATGTATTTTGCAGAAGTTTACAGTAAAATAGGTGGTGAATTGTGGAGATGCACTCTTTAATTTTTTTTCAACAAGTGTAAAAATTGTAGTATCTAATACATAAAAGGAGAAAATGGAAAAATATCTGTTCAGGGAATATTAGTGTTATTAGAATAAATAATAAAATGTCATATTTCTAATGTTGAGAATTCCCACTAGCATTAAACAGTAAGGGGAAAGGAAATGTTTAATAATAGTTAGACACTTCACTACTGTTGAAATAACCTGCCTTGTATCTTTTGAATGGGCACTTTGAGCTATTTTGAGATACAGTGCATACATCCAGCTTCTCTAGGAGTGAGAGCTTAATGCATCCCAAAACTGCAGTTCCAAGTGTAATTATAGGGAGTACATTTCAGCTCCAAAGAAAGTCATGATATCTGCAGTTACCAGGAAAGATTGATGATATGAAAAAATATAGTATATATATTTGAATAAGAAATCTTTGTATTAATAAACTGTATCACATGGGGTTTGACCCAGTAAAGCAATAATATTTTATTTTAAATAGCAACTGAGAAAAGCTAAATTACCATTACTTACTAATCTCATACTATCTAACATAGTCTTCACAATGCACTTTTGAAAAACTTAACAAAAGAAAAGGAGTTTTGTTTGTTTTATTTCTTGTTTTGTGAGTAACAAAATACATACTGACATTCTTCAGTCAGGTGTTTTCTGATTCTCATGATCTTCTCAGTGTATAGGCATTTACATATTTTAGAGCAATCCTTAAACTAGTTGAAAGGAAATACTTAGTTTTCTTAATTTCCTCTCTTTTTACAACATGCAAAAGAACTGTGAAGGTAACATTCCTTAGAGTTAGACATTTATCTTTTATGGGAGAAAGGCTGTTAAGGCTTTCGTCTGGTCTTTCAAGGTCCCATCCAATCCCTAATGATTCTATGATTCTATGATTCTTTGTTCACATTCATGAACAAGTAAGCTTTGTGCTGAGTGGAACCAGAGCCTTTACTGTTAATCTCACACTTTCATGAGTCTACTTGAAAAATAGAATTCCAATGGGAAACTTAAGTAATAACTAAAGAGGAGACAATCCAGACAATCCATCAAAAGGAAAACAAAATATGCTTTTGGTCATTGTATCTGTTTGTCTCTATTTTGAACTGTATGTGTTCATACATTTTTGCATGTGTTCAGTGTTTTCTGTGTATGCACATCTGTGTAGAACTAATAGAATATAGATAGCTGTAAAACAGGACACAATGTAAAATAACACTAAAGATCTTGATAGCTTTTACTGACTTGCTTTAATTGTTTTCTTATACTTGATAGTTAAGAGTTCAAGACCTCGAAGGAGCTTTGCAGGTGGAGAAAACCAGCCAAGCAGAAGCTCTTTCGGATTTAGAAATGATCAAGAAAGAGTTCAAAGAGGTAGAAAATGCATATGAGAGAGAAAAACACAATGCCCTAGAGAACCTGGAAAAACTCAGTGTGTAAGTTACCTTTTAAATTTATTGTGAAATGACAGTAAACCACTTGAGTACCACATATTTGCATTCTCTATAGTTTTCAGTCACTAAAAATCTATACACTCTGATGCAGTTTGACAAGCCAAGGTTCAGAACCTGGTATTCCATTAATAAGAGGTCTGTATAGTAATTATACTGATTGTTCTGATTTTATTATTTGATGTGACATAAATTCAGAGTAATGGATTCTGCATAAATGAATTTTTATAATACAATAACCTATTTAAATGCTGCACCATGCACCAAAGATATAAACTACTAGGCCCTGTGATGAGTGTTAATGTTTCACACTAGGAGTCACATATCAGTAAAACAAATTGTTTCTCAACACGAAGATTCCTCTTGGCCCCACAGACAGTTCCTAAAATGTGCCAGTTCTGCATGTGCATTTTGTAAAACAGTGTTGGTTTGGGCATTTCATCAAGCTAGACCCCAGTCCCTGAAAATGGCTTGTGTGTGCACAGAAGTTTGCTTAAAAGAGTTTGTCAGAGCATTTCATTCTTTGAATTATATTAGTTTCTCAGAGCAATCTCAGTAAGTCGTATTAAGGGCAGTACTGGGTGCACATGGGATAATGCTGTATTATTCTTTCAACAACTTTGTATTTTTCTAAACCAGGGGTCCTCAAACTTTTTAAACAGGGAGGCAGTTCACTGTCCCTCAGACACTGTCAGGGGCCAGGCTATAGTTTGGAAAAAAATGAACGAATTCCTATGCACACTGCATGTATTTTATTTGTAGTAGTGCACTACAAAAGAAACGGGAAAAAGAATGCAATATTTAAAATGAAGAACAATTGTAACCAGCAAAAACCAATAATATTTCAATGTGGGCTATGGGCCTGCTTTTGGCTAATGAGATGGTCAATGTTAGGTTCCATATTTGTCACTGCTAGTCGTAGCAAGTGATGCAAGTGTTCATCAGTTAGTCCTCGTCCTCAGCCCGACTGCACAGTTGGCAGGAACTCATTTGTGGCTGCTTGGTTTCACCCCTGCAACCCCCAGCAGTTCTTCTGTAAATACCAGTGGGCTGCATTGGAGACCCTGGGGGCCATATCCGGCCCGCGGGCCGGATTTTGAGGACAAAAACACTGTTCTAAACACTTAGAAAATGCATATTACACTCCACTATATTAGTGGCAGAGATGTGAGTCTCTAAGGCCTGAGTTATTCTGTTATTAGTATAAACATGTTCTGGCAGTTGAGGAGTGTAATAGAGATAAAATGTAAGCTACTTAGAAGCATTTTTGACAGTAGGCAACTGTTTAGGAATTTTCCAAACCATTGGAAATGTATAAGGTTTGCTTTTCAAAATATGAAATGCATAAGGTAAAAATCTAGTACCAGTGATGCTTCTGGTTTTAGTGCTGCTGGTTTTATTAAGGGCTAATGTTCCCAGTTCAGATGATGCAGTTGCTTCTGGCTCCAGTGACTGCACCCAGCTCTGCTGATGCAGTTGGTTCTGGTTCTAGTGACTTACTCTCTTAAGTTTTTCAGAGAGAATTTTCTTTATGGATTATTCAGACCAGTATAAGCATAATGGTTAAATATTATATTACATCACTGCATTTGATAACATTTTGTTTCTTGTGAGAATCTTTAATCTAGACATAGGAAGCTATTTCTTCGAGAGGTGAAGGTCTTTGTAGGATAGTTTGGTACGTGCAAGTCGCACTCTGGGGAGATGGGAATTACTCTTAGAAAAACAAGTTGCTTTTAGGGACTGGCTTTTTTTGTCTGGAATTGCTGTAGGAAATACCTGAATTCTTGTGGCTAAGACTAGAAAATACGGTTTTTACAGTTATGGGAGCAGTTGCAGTAGGAAATTTGTTAATAGTGCTTACAGGGAAGTAAATACTTGTGTTACTGAAGTACAAACTTAAACAGCCCTCCCCTTTTCCTCTAAACTTGATAATTCTGTTCACTTATTTCCCTGGAAACAGATTTGCCTTATTTGGTGGTTTTGGGTACAAATCCAGAATTTGTGCATCTCTTCTGTGTGTTAACTGGATATGGGTATAAACTTTGTCTAATTTCCAACCAATACTTTTCACCTGCAGTCATCTGTTAGTTCAGGCAATTACTCCTAAGAGCTTCTGCCAACTGAATTTTTTGAAAATAAATTAAATTCTTTGATTTCAGAGAATGCAAACCTTTCCAGGAACATGAACACATTTAAACAGTTGGTGGTTTTATTAACAGAGCTTGAAGAAACAGGAGAAGTTTACCCTTACAATTTTGTTAGTCTGGACACCTAACTTTCCAGAGGTTGATAAAGACAAGGACAAAGGGTCAAACTTTATCTCAGGTGGACATCAGTGTACTTAGTTCCCTTGAGGTAATTAAATGGGGTAGGCATGTACTGCTTTGTGTGCCCTTTTTATTCGTAGAAGCACACAAGTATCAGTAAGGTTGGTGAATATCAGTGATTGCTTTCACCAGATCCCTTCAGAGAGAATACAAGAGCCTTTGATCTACTTACCTTTGAAGGCTATGGTCCTTGGACTCCAGACAATGTCAAGAGCGTGGCTTTTTCTTTTAAGCCATAATTTGGCATCCTAAAATATTTTCCCTTTTTCTGGAGGAGTCTCACAAGTTTGTCTTTAAACCTTAGTCTCTGGAAAGTCTTGGAGGCTTTCATTTGTTGTGCTAGAGCACTTGTATGTCTTTGTAGCTGGACTTGATGTAAGATAAATGATGCCAAACTTGGAAGCTATACAAAACTGTGAGAATTTATTTTCTCAGAAAAAGATGGTTTTAATAACTGAAACCAAGCAAACGGGCTTTTCTGGGTTGCATAATATATTAATTAGCTCTGAACCTAGTAGCCCTATGTAAATTGGAAGCAACATGGGATTTGGGTCTCCATGTGAATTTACTTTTCTTGAAGAGTGAGAGCATGACATAGAATAAATCGTAATTGCTTTTGCTGTGCTTCTGAAAGCTGTGGGAGTACAAGGTACTTGGGGGAAGTAAAACAGGCAAATTCTTTCTCTAAGTATAAGAACTAGTTATCTACAGCTAAAAGAAAAAATTAGCAATGCTGAGGCAGAAGCATTCAGGTATTTGGAGGACTGATAAAGCCATATTTCATCCAAAGAGATGCATTGATATATAAGAAATAAGATAAAGTCAGGGAGTGACAGTATTGATTCAAAAGTTATGAAGTTGAAAGAGGTTTGAGCTTTTAGCATTACTTTCAATTCCAATAAGACAGAGGTGATAAAAGACACAAATATATGTGAGATACCTGGATGCTCCCACTGTTTTTTGAGAGTTCAAATTGAAAGGAATTGCAGGACATTTATAGACTGACCTGCTGCTCAGAGGAGGATCAGATTACTTCTACACTTACCCTTGTTATACTTCATTAAATTTTTCTCAGCCCAGCTCTCCAGCCTGTCCAGGTCTCGCTGGATGGCAGCACAGTCTGCAGGGGTGTTGGTGACACCACCCAGCTTTGTGTCATCA
This sequence comes from Rhinopomastus cyanomelas, assembly GCA_013400115.1. Taxonomy (NCBI): domain Eukaryota; kingdom Metazoa; phylum Chordata; class Aves; order Bucerotiformes; family Rhinopomastidae; genus Rhinopomastus; species Rhinopomastus cyanomelas. Next base: position 37,168 of record VXBP01008821.1, read on the forward strand.
GCAAACTTGCTGACAGTGCATGCCAATCCCTCATCCAAGTTATCAATGAATAGATTGAAGAGGATGGGTCCCAGCACTGACCCCTGGGGCACTCCACTAGATGCAGGCCTCCAACTAGACTCTGTCCCATTGACCACTACTTCTATCTGACTACAGGCTTCTATCCTGCAGCCAGCTCACCATCCATCTCACTACCTGATAAATCAGACCACACTGCCTTTATTTGCCTGCGAGGATGCTGTGGGAGTCTTTGTCAAATGCCTTACTCAAGTCAAGATNTCTCAGCGTCCTCTGGAGTCTCATCAGTCCGGGGCTTGATATCAAGACAGCCCCCAGAAGTACAGACAGAGGCAAAGAAAGTGTTGCGTATCTCTGCCTTCTCTGCATCCTCTGTCTCCAGGGCACCCACCTCATTTCAGCAGGGGCCCTACGTTGCCTCTAGTTTTAGTTTTACCTGCGATGTATTTGAAGAAGACCTTTTTGTTGCCCTTGACCTCTCTTGCAAGGTTTAATTCCAAGGAGGTCTTGGCTTTTTTAGTTGCACATAGCTGTCCTATTCCTCCTCCCTGCTTAGGTTCCAGGAAATGGTAGCTCTTCTGTGGAGTAAATCAGTTCTAGTCTTGTGATCTGCCCCCTTCCAATTCATCGTTTCTTATGTACACTTGGCCTAATCCAGATGATAGATAAAAATGCTTAACAGATTCTAGTGCAGACTCCTATGGTATTCAACTTGTAACTGGATACTACCACCTGAGTTATACCATCAAACAATTTGCATCAATGTTGTAGTTCACATAGCTAGACTGGAGTTCTAACTTGGCTATAAAAATACTGTATGAGGCAGTGCCAAAAGCCTTGTTGAGTTATACTGAATCTGCTTACTCTCCTTTACTTCACAGAGCTGGTAATTTTATCATGGAATATAACTGGGTTAGCCAAACATTATTTAACCTAAGTAAATCACCACTGACCATCCCAATCACCTTTATCTCTTTCATGAGCTCAGAAATTTGTTCTGAGAGAACTTGCTTCAGTGACCTTCATGTGTCTGAATTGAAGCTAACTGGCCTGTGGTTCCTTGGCATGTACTTCACCATTTTCTGAATATAGATGTGACGTTTGTCCTTTCCCACTTGCCAGTGACCTCCCTCAATCTCTATGCTTTTTCAGAGTTGAGCAGCTTCACTGTGACATTGGCCAGCTTTGTCAGAACCTTCGAGTGCAGGTGATCTGGCCTCTTCAGTGTCCGTGGATTTTTACAAGTAAACCTAGACTCAATCCTTACATTACTGCTAGCAGTTATTTGCCTTTTTGAGTCTTTTTACTGATCTTAGAGACTTGGGAGAACTTACCAGTGAAGACTGAAGCAAAAAAACCATTGAGAATGGTGACCTTCTCTGTGTCTGCTGTTGACAAGTAACTTGGTCTTTCTAGAAGCAGGTCCATGTTGTCTTCTCTACCTTAATGTAGTGGTAAATCTCTTCCTGCTGTCTTTGTCATCCTTTGTAAACATCAATTCTAGGTGAGCTTTTGGCTTCCCTGACACTGTGCTTACCTATTCAAGCAATCTTTTTAAACTCATCTTTGGATTCGTGTTCCTGCTTCTTGGATGTCTCTTTCAACCTTAATGATACTGTGAATCTGTCTCCTCTATGCTGTTGTTTGACCTTTGTAGCTTTCTCATGAGTTGCCAGTTTAGCCATGCAAAACTGGCTCTTTGTTTCCCTGAGTACCAAGAGGACTAATATTGTAGAAGAATTGTTTGAAATTTTTGAAATAGTTTGCTGGTAGAGTAATGTGAAGTCATGCCATTCAGAATACAATATACTTAGGTATGTCAAAACTTTATGAGCAAGTCTGGTACTTGAAACAAGGACTGGTTGTGCAAGATGTGATATGATCTTTCTGAAGAGAGCTACTGTGTTAATTAACATGGTGATACTGTTAATGTGTAGTTTGGAGTCCATATGCAAATGACCAAGTGGATTTATGACTGGAAGCCTGACTCAAGCATTGGTAAAAAGAACATAATGACTCACGTAACTTTTGTTAATTTTAAAAACAAAAGCAACTTCAGAAGCCATAGAATGTGTGTATGTGGTATGCGCATTGATTATGGTTTAAAAGTGTATAATATACTTAACAAAACTATTTTTGATTAAAATGTTCTAATTCTGAAACTTTCCAGATTAGAAAGACAGTGTGTCTCAGCAAGCAAGAAAATGAATGAGAAGATTGAGGAAAAGAAGAAAGTAATTAAAGACCTCTCTGAGAGACTATGGAATAGTGAGAAAACCTGCAGAGAATTACAGGAGGAACTGGCAATGGTAAGACAAAAGGCCTGTGGCACTCATTCTTTAGGGTTTTTTTAAACTTACTGTGAACCTAATTTGCATTAACGATGCTGAGCTGTGGAAAAACTTCACTGTTGTGTTACTCTGATTTTACTTATGTTACTTCATTTTGTAAAACATGAGTAAATCTAGCTAATACACTGGAGATGCTACATTTGGAAATGTGTTTTAAGTAATACACTGTGTATTTACTGGAACCCTTATTTGCAGAAAACAACTATTTTGTAAGTGTGGCTGTGATTAAAGGGGAACTTGTGTTTGTGTTCCTATTTTGAATAAGGCAGTTTTTAGATATGAATTATGATTCCTCATGGAGAACATTCTATTTTTCTATCCCAAGTTTTCCAAGTTTTATTAGCTACCACTGTAGAATTGTTTATTTTACATAACATTTTGGTTTTAGTGTGAAAATTTGACTGTTAAAGTTGTTTTTAAAATTAGTTTTGTTTTGCTGTGGAATTGGCATGTTGTATATATATATTTCAGGGAATTTATAAAATATTTATGCATTTGTATTACAGGTTCTGGCTGTCCCACTCTCTGTACCCACACAAGCTTTGACTAACATAATATACAACAAATATAATTAAAATATTATATATAACATATACACATATAATGTAAGATTTGATAAATACAATGCAATTAATGCATTACTTCAAATTGCAAAATACATAAAAGATATAAATTTCTAATACTGGCCTGCAGACTTTTCCTTTTGTTAGTAGAGAAGGTAAATATGATCTGCTTCCTGCTGTTTACAGACTTTATGCTAACCAGTGAGCAGAAGCAGGAGACTTGTATCAGAGTGTCTTCAGACGTGACATACTGGTGTTATTCCATGCAATCATTAATGTATTAAAAAGCATTTTCTAGCCTAGTTAACCTGAATCTTATCAGGCAGAAAATGAGTATTAGAGATACAAGCAACTGTCTCCTCGAACTACCATCAATAGAGCTTGCTATTTATTAATACAAAACACAGTTATAAGTTCCTACTAGGAATCTTAAGTGCTTGCTAGCTATTGCTGTGATATGAACTTTCAGTTTTGTGTTCTGCTTAAAAACATGTGTTATACTTCACAAGAATTCAGGACAAAATGTTGGTTTCTGTTACTGGTGATAGTATTTAACGAGGTACTCAAAATGAACATTACATTTCTGACAAACAAGAAACAGAATAGATTGATACAGTTAAAAGAACTGTGTTACTCATAGAGCCAGTTGTTTCTTTTTACTTGAAGGATTTAAAACCACTGGGCTGTCTTGAATAGGTAATAAAAAGGGGGTAACTTGCATTAGCGGTCCGCTATGGGATCAGATTTTTATCACCTTGTATAGCTTTGTATTTTTCCTGAAAACTTTTGTGTTTTTTGCGAAAGCCAACATGTCTGTGTGTGGTCTTCTTCACTATATCTGGACAGCTTATGGTTATTTTTCTTCCCATAATGAAAAAGTGGACATCTCTAGCAGAAACTAAATATACTTTCTTGTATTTTATACTACTATTTGACATCCTGAATATGTCCATTCCACTCCAATCTGATAATTGGTTTCTCACTGCATTGCTTTAATACAAGTTAATGTTTTTGTTCACCGTATATTTGGGAAATATAACCAAACAAGTGGAAATTCTTTCCTTTTAGAGAAGCAAGGATGAATACATACTTTGGAAGCTTTATATTAAAAAGAACATTTTTTTAGTGGCTCAGTTGAATGTATAGTAAAGTGGCTATGCTGCTTTTAATTTTAAATATCAGCATGTGGCAGAAGCTTGCCAGAAATTTACATGGATTGAGTGTGATAGAAGCTGTTGATATCAAACAAAACTGCTTATGAATGTTCAGCATGACCAGGCTCTCAGGATTTCCAATATGTTTTTCTGAGGAAATTGGTCTCAAGCTTGACATTATTTCCAGCTAGGGTTTTTAGAAATTTTGAGCCTAAAAAGTAGAAATGTGGAAGAATGTTCAAAGTGAATCACAACTTGCTTTAAATTAAAACAACCCCAGTTGTATTCCCACCTGATGGAGTTTTAAAAGTTACTTGGGATTTTTATGTTTCTGGCACCAGGTAGTGGATGATCTTTAATTCTGAGTGCTGGACAAATGGGAAAGGTTAAACCCTGTATTTTAGGAGACATATATACTGAAATTTGGGGAACTTAACAGTTCATTAGAATGCACATTAGGAAATTTAAGCCCTAAAAAAAATTATGGTATAAACATCTTTAATTTTTAAGAATTCTGTGTTCATTTCCTCCCCTTTGTATGGACACTGTAATGAGTAGTGTAATTAGTATGTAAGATGTGCAGTACATTGCACCCAGAGCCTGACTTTTTCCATGTGGGATGTAAATTTCTCTTACATCCATGTGTATAGTCTTGTGCTGTACATATCTTGGCTGTCTGTGATAGCCTTGTAGGTTATTGTAAGTTGAAAGTCAGAACAGAAGTATTTGATAATCTAGTTCATGGAAATAGGCATTAACCTCTGTTTTTAACAGAATTGCCTTAAGTATTGACCGAATAGATAATGAAACACGCTGAAGGCTACGAATCTGTTCCACAAATCCTTCGTAGTAAAACCTGCTGTTCTAAATCCAGATGCTATTTCTGTTGCTATACTAATTTAGGAAGACCAGTCAATCTGAAGCATATGCTTAAAGGATTTTCTACAACGAAACCAATTTCGTAATTTGTTCTGGAATTGGAGAGGTCACTCAGGCTGTAATGGCAAGTGTTTGAAGACAGACATCTAAAAATGCTTTTAAGACTGCCAATTCTCAGAAAATTTTCTCTGACCCACAAATCTAAAAATGAAAGAGGTACTTCATACATGAACTCCCACCAAAAGATTGTTAAAAACTGCTCTGTACGGGGACTAGAACAGTTCATTAGTTGAGGATTTTGATTTTTTTTTCAAGTGATTAACACTGAGACAGTACATTTCTTCAGAAGTAATATTCAGTTCAGATTTAATTGTATTTATGCTTTCTAAAAACTTCTGCGTAGGTTTCAGAAAATTCTAGCTAAAAATAACTATTATGTATTAGTTAGATAAATTGAGCAAAACCAAAGTGCCCTATACTCAGCACTTGTGAGACCGCACCTCAAGTACTGTGTCCAGTTTTGGTCACCACANCTATGATTCTATGAAAAGTAAAACTTTTTATTAACTATGGAGCAGTCATTTGGAGTCTATTTCTATAAATTCTTTGATTTGCTTGCCCCAAGGTCATACCTGGTAAACATGCTAGTACCTTTGTAAGGGATTTACCCAAATACTTTTCAAGAGAGCATCAGAATATATTGCTTTTTGGGGGCTGTGTAGATAACTCAGCCATCATGTCATGGGATTTGTGTTGCAGACTGAATGGGTAAATAAGCCCGTGTAGAATCATAGAATCATTATAGACTGGAAGGGGCCTCGAAAGATCATCTAGTCCAATCCCCCTGCAACAGCAGGATCACCTAGACCAAGTCACACAGGAACACATCCAGGTGGGCCTTGAACATCTGCAGTGAAGGAGACTCCACAACCCCCCTGGGCATCCTCTGTCTCCAGGGCACCCACCTCATTCAGCAGGGGTCTTACCTTACCTCTAGCGTTAGTTTTACTCGCTACGTATTTGAAGAAGACCTTTTTGTTGCCCTTGACCTTTCTTGCAAGGTTTAATTCCAAGGNTAAGGAACCTTTTAGAGTGTGGGTGGCAGGCTGGGTAGGTCTTCAGCAGATATAGAGGTAGTTAAAATCTCCCTTGAGAACCAGGGCCTGCAGCTGTGAGGCTGCTGCCAGCTGGCAGTAGAAGACTTCATCAACTTCCTCACTCTGATCTGGAGGTTCTGTAATAGACACCCACAACAGTGTCCCCCATGCCAGCCTGCCCCTTAATCCGCACCCACAAACTCTCACAGGAGTACAGGAAAGCCATACAGTGGATGTAAACAAAGTAGAGAAAACTCCTCTTGGAATAATGGCAGCTCATTGCAGGCATGGACTCCAGTTCCCTTCCTAATATTACTAGGGTTTTGATAGTTTAAAAAAGACCTCAAACTCCTGCCTATTTGCTATTTTTTTAAATATTACTGAACTTGAAGATATGAATGCACATTTGTAACATCAAGTCATGTGGGCTATTCTAGGTATGTGTGTAGAGTTTGCCTGTGTTTTATTCAACAGTGGCTTTTGGAAAATGCTATGGTCAAGCAGGTGATAGAATGATGCCAAAATAAAATACTGGTATTTAACAAAAATCTCTTTGCAACAAGGGTAGTAGGGAATTGCCTAGATAAATACAAATACCCTGCTTCTGAGTTGAAGAATTTTTATAAATTGTAGGTTTTCCTAATAACTATGGTTGTCCTTACTGGTAAGGATATAAATAGATTTTCTCCTAGTTGTAGCCTACAGTACATTGTAATAAAAAATACTTGGTTTCTGTTTATTCTTTCATAAATGCAACTGTGTTGATGTTCAAGTAAATTTGTTGCCATATGTATTTTTCTACCAGAAGTTCTTTTGTCTTCATGGGATGTTTTGTGATAATAAGAGCCTTCTTAGGAGTATGAATTTTGGCTTGGGGAAGTGTTGTATATGCTACAATTCAGCATAAATTCTGAGTTCAGAAAGTATGGCTTTGTTCCAGTATTGTTTGGTTTCTGGTCTCCTATTCTGAATATTTTGTAAGGCAGGGAGTTTGGTTTGGAGATATAGGAAATACTCCTAATAGATGTTGCAGATTTGAAATTCTCAAGTGTTTTTGCAAACTTTATAAGAAGACTTGATAAATGGTTGACATTGGATTCCAGAAGGCAGGTTTAAGTAGTAAACACTGAAGTGAAAAAAACCATTGAGAAGGCCTTTTCTGCATTGAAATCATAGGATCTCTTCCCCATTCAGCAGCAGGTCCATATTTTGCCTAGCCTTCCTTTTGTAGGTGAGATCCTCCAGGAAGCCTTTCCTATTGCTGCTCATGTACCTTGCCAGATTCAATTTTAGGTGGATTTTGGTTTTCCTAGGCATATCCCTCCATGCTTGGGCAGTGCCTTTATGTTACTTCCAAATCACTTATGCCTGTGTCCACTCTTGTATGCTTCCTATTTTATTTTAGTCATGACCACTTCTGATCTCCCTTCCTGAAGTTATCTAAGGAACACTCACACCAGTACCTTTACAGTAGTCCTACAGGAATGACATCTCCTTAACACAGATATGAAGGATGGAGTTGCTGAGGGGAAGTAATGTCATCTCATGGAATAGTGGAATCTGTCAAAAGATATCTCTCAGCAGCTACAGTTGATAGTGCTTGACTTCTAAACTTGTGGACTCTATTTTTCACATCAAAGTAAAGAACTATGTATATTTGCTGCGTTTAGACTGAAGGAGAAAACCTAAGGGACTCGTAGCTACTGCCATGGACTGTCAAATGGGTGCTTATGGAGAAGATAGAGCCACACTCTCCTTAGAATGCTGCAGTGAAGTTATGGGAGAAAACAGAAGTTTTAGGGAAATCCTAACTACCTGTAGGGGTCAAAAACTCTTCACAGTGACGATTGTGAGATACTGGAGCTGACTGTTGAAGATTGTTCCTTGAGGACATACAAAACTTGACTGGCTAAAACTCTGAACAGACTAACTTGACTTCAGGCATGGACCTGCTTTAAGTGGGCAGGTGGACCAGATGACCTTCAGATACACTGTGACCTTAAATTATTCCATGGTCTTATGACTCTACACATTCTTATAAGATACCTGTCCATGAAACACAAGAAATTAGACTGATACGTTCAGACTCTTCTGGTCTCAATCTGTGCCTGGATTTCCAGCACTGTAGTTTATCAGGTGCCTGGTTGGCTCAGTTGGTAGAGCATAGGACTTTGAATTTCTGGGATCATGGGTTCAAGCCCCATGTAGGACATCTTGAGACAGTACTGTAGGCTTAACGTGCTCAAGCAGGGTGGGTTGGACTTAGATGATCTTTTGAGGTCCCTTCCAGCCTGTAACATTCTGTGATTAGATGATCTTTTTGTTCATTTTTTGATGATTTGAACTGTGTTTGAAAATGGGAGTTAGAAAGGAAATATATCAAATACTTCACAGCTGTAATGTACAAAAACTGGCTAGTCTAAGGAATTTCTTTTTCTTTAATGGTATTGAAAAAGAGACTGAAGTTGGCTTAGGAAGCATAAATGCAGTTAGCAAATAAAGCACAAAGTAATGAAGGCTGAATAGTGTGGAATATGCTGACTAAATTATGATTACTAAACCAAATGAAGAAATTAGATATGAAGATTAAAAAAAAATTCTCACATATGACATGCCCATGGGAAAAGGCTTTTTTCTGGGAAGATTAATCTGACCTTGTCTTTGCTGAAGTGGTTTATTTAAAAAGAGTATTTAATTTTATTGTGATGCTGATAATATTGTTATATTTTCTTACTGTAATATGTGGGGGTCTTGAGATTATGAAAGTAAATAATTTTAATGTGTTTGCATCCCAGAAAATATTTTTATTGGAGCTCAGCAATCATAAGCTCTATTTATTAGATAATTTTATAGAGTCAGAATTAAAACTTAGCTGATTTTTAATGAGTATAAGTGGTATGGAAATTCTTGATGAAGTGTAGTATAAACTCACACACAAGGAAAAGCGTGTAAATGCTACAGGGGACCTAACACTGAAATACACATATGAATAATATATTAGTTGATATACAGTACATAGAATTAAAATTGAAAGAGTAAAGCAAATGTATAAAATATTTAAAATGAATCGTGAAGAACACTGCAGAGAATTAAATGCATTTCTTGTTTTTTTTTTTAGCCCAACAGTTATATGCTACTAGTATGTAGGAGTTTTCCTGGAGAGGATGTTTCCCACGCTTGAGGAATTGTTTGTATGCTCACACATGCAGTGAAGCGTAACTAAAGGAATGGTTTCCAGACATGAGAGAAAACAGTGAGATTTTTCTCAGTACAAGAAGATTGGCTTTCCATCACCAAGTAGAAATGGAAATTTGTAGAAGGAAAATTTGTAGAAGGAAATTTGTAATGAGGTGTCTTTGACCATAACTTTTGTGTTAAGAAAATTAGTTAATTAAATAACTTGGAGTGGTTGTTGGATGGAGTCTTTTGGATTGTTTTCTTTTCTCTTAAACTCCTGAGATATGTTACTTGTATGAGTCAGATGCTAAAATTACACGTTTCTTTGAGAAGTCAGAACTACATCTATCTAAGAGGACCCTGGTTTTATCTGGAATTATGGATGCATTCCTTTGAAAATAGCAACTTCTAATATCAGATGTAAATTGAGGGAATGATTTGATAAGTTCTTTCTGTTGTAGTATTAAAAAAATCTGCGGTAATACATTGCTGCCCTGAGAATAAAGCCAATGTCTTGATGTGAAAAACAGGCTGCTCTTTATGAAAATTCTGTGCTATGAGCTGAAGGACTCTGCTGCTTTATATTCTATACATAAGGAGAAGTTTTGGATATTGAAGAAATCACAATCAAGCATGGAAGATAGTAACAATTAAAAGTAGTGAGGTTTGCAATGAGAATAGGTGTGGGATTTGACTGACTGCCAAATCATGAATTTCTAGCCTGCCTGCTAGTAATTTGGTGTCTTTCTGGATGCCCTTGTAAGGTATAATAATAGATTTCCTTGCCTGCATGGATGTACAGCAGTTAGTTGATGTTCATTAAGGTATTTTTAAAGCAAGTCATCAGGACTAGGTTTTAGTACAATAATATTTCCTTTCTTTTAACTACCTGAACCCTTTAGTTGTGTTTTAACTGTGTTTTGGGGTTCTGTGTTACTTACTTGTGATGTCAAGTTAGTTATCTTGGCTCAAGGAGCAATATGAAATATAGCAGGAATTCAAATTTAAAGGGCAACAAAAATACCATTGTGATCTTTTGTTCACTATTTTTAATGTGTTCTTCCCCCCTTCCTCTTGTCTTGTCTGGATCTCTTGTCAAATAAAGGCCAGGAAACACCAGGCCTTTCTAAAGGAGACGTATGAAAACAACATGAGAGAGCTGGAGTTACTCTTGGACAGCTTTGCTATGTCAGGCCAGCGGACAGCAGGTTAGTTGAAGGTATAAAATGACAGATGCATCTGTCAATGTTCCAAAGTCACTACATTGTGGGAATTCTGCAGATGCCTCTTGCATTCCCTCTTCTCAACATGCTTTGATTTGATGACATGATAAGAGCAGTTCTCACAGCAGTTAAATGGCCTTGCTAGCTGAGAAAGGGTGATGGAATGTGGACCTGCTGTTGTCAGCCCAGAGCTTGATTTACAAATGCTGGGGTGTATATGATCGGTCAGAAAAGGGCTCACTTGCTGTGCTCTAAATCCAACTGAGAAAAAAGTCCTTACAGTATACCTGCAAAGGGAACAGATGTTTTGCCTGAACTGAGCCAAATTCTGAGGCAACCTTCAGCAACTTAAAGGTCATATATTCAAAAAGGTTGTGTAGGACGTGTGATATAATACAATACTTTTTACCGTTGATTGTGGGCTACTACTATATTGCATTAATTTGATCTAATACAGAGGAAATATTTCTTTCAAAATAATTGTAAATCAATGGTTTTCATTCTGCTACCTAGCTTTTTATGTAATTTTTGTAAGAACCTCAACAAACTGCCGCCTACCTAAACAGTTGAAGCAATAACTAATATAAACAGGCTGAACTTCAAGATCAAAGCTTGTAATTTTTTTAAAAGTGAAAATAGTACACTTTAGACAAATCTTAATTTAAAACTATCTGTAAAGGTTTTTTCCTTGATTCCTGACAGAATATTACATAGTAGATATAATATGCTTCCAATTTACAGTGCCAGTAAACAGGAAAAATTTTGCTTAAAGAGCTAATTAATTTTTTGTAAATTGTGATATGTTTCTGCACTTTTTAACAACAGTAGACATATGTATGTGTGTAAAACCTTCACATGAAGATAAATTTTTTTTGTGTCTTTACAAAAAGGTTTTTTTTTCTCAGGGCCTGGTACTGTTAAAATTAAATAAAAGATCTTGAGATTTCTGTTGTCCTTGAAAGCCTAGCGTTGAATCTGTGGTGCATTTATTTCATCACATGGGCTGTATGATTTCTTTTTTTAATTTGGGAACTGGTATTGGTTTTATTCTGCTACTGTAAATGTAATCCCTGTGTTTTGTAGTTTTATTGTAGATATGTCAGACTAAAAAGCACTTCAAAACTGTATGTTTTCCTCAGTCTGGCCAAGTTTTATATACCCAGAGGGGCTTCAGCAATTCTGGGGAGAGCTGGATGCTTCTGCCAAAGTGCAGTTTCCAAAGCAGTAATTGTCTTTGGGGTAGGTTTTCTGTTCTCCCTGGTGGTAAACCTTGCAGAGAACAGCTTTGACCTGTTTCTGTATGATTAGGGATTCAGTAACCATAACTTCAGTATTAATTTGCTTTGCATAAGGTAAGCTTTGAGAGATCGTATATAAAGAGATGTTTTCATTCAAGTTTCAGGATTTCTGCAGAGGCTCAGTTGAGGTAGAAAGTAGCTCTGCTGTGGATTGTGTCTTTATGGCTAATATCAAAAAGGACACTGACTAAGATGTTCTATGCATTAACTGTTCTTCTAAGTGTGAAACTTAAATTTTTAACACAATTGCCTTAATGTTTTGTATTGCTGAATTTATTCTGTTACAGTATCCCTTTCAATTAAAAAAAAAAGTTGACTATAATCATATTTGAAATGGGGGTGCCTAGGTGCCAGTACAAGTAAATATCTTATGTACATTTTTGTAGTTTAGTTAGTAGTTGAGGGGTTATGGAAGCTACAGCTTGCTGGGCAATCTTTCTTCTTTTTGTTTTTAACTTTCAGCTGAAGTTAAAAGATCTACTTAAAAATCTCTCAATATTAAAGGTCCAGTCCCTTCATTTAAGTACTGAGGGCTGTTATTGGACTATATGGAAAATAATATAGTACTTCATATTCTTAAGGTTAAACACCAAAGTACTTAAGAAAGTTCTGGTTTTGTATTTTTAAATTACAAAATAGAAGTGTAAATCCATATCTTAGTTTTAAGTGATCTTTATAATATTTCCACAGCATTAGTATTCTTATTGGGCAATTTGCATTATTTCATTTTGCCCCTGATCAGTTTATCTTGTTTTACAACTATTCAGCAACAGGGTTTGTGCTCAAGGAAGTTTGTGTTCATTTCAGGGGAAAAAAAAAATCATGCTTGTTAGTAATATGAAAATAATGAACTGAGGGTAAAATAAGAAGTCTTAAGAGTGTGGACAGCCTTGAGTTGGTGTCACCATTTAAATCTAAAATGTGGCACCATAGAAGCCAGTGTGAAAATTATTCTAGCCAGGCCGAGCACCATTAGTAGAAAGTTGGAAGCAGCAGATTTAAGAGTTTACTCACTTGTATACCTCCTGTCAGATTCCTCTTGAACTTGTAATTTCCTGGAAGTTCTTCCTCCAGACTCTGAGGTGGACACTGGGAAATGCTTCAAATATTGTTGTTTTTTTAACTGTTTGGTGAAGAAGGGCCTCTCCAGCACTGAACTCTGTTTTGGATTATGTTGCATATCTCTTCCATAGTTGTGTGAAGACAGACAATATTTAACTAGTATTAAAACCATAGCTGGTTTTCAGTTAGTGCAGGAAGGTGGAGTCTAATATTTCTGTTGGCAGACTGGGCTGCCCAGAAAACAGGGCTGCATGAAAGGCAAGGAATACCAGCATGGAAAGTTCACTGGCAAAAGTCTGTTCTTGGCAAACATTATGTAAATTAAGATAGTTCAGAGGAATGTTTCAGTGACAGTATTGCAGGTTGGGGCTTCAGAATTGAAGATACATGGTTATTTAGACAGCTTGATGAAAAATGTTGGTTGGAAAACATTTCCTAAGATGGACTTCATAGGTGTTATTTTAAACTATGTAAGAGTTATGAGTTAGAACTTCTCTAGAGTAAGAAGTATGGAGCAGTAATACTTTCTTTTTCTCTGTGCAACCAGATCACTGCAAAATGTTCCTAAGGTAGTATGTGGTGAGAAGTCACTCTTGTAATTGAGAAGACAGGATGTGATCCCTTTGTGTCCATAACTATAGCCATGGTTAACTGATTAAAATTATAGTAAGGTCTTAGTCTCTTTCTTAAATGTGGAATCTGAACTCACAAAAGGTCAGCTTTTAATAGTTCCTTTTAGGTTGTAATGTTTGCTGTTTGGGACATTTCTAGGACTTTGAAGTTTAGTTAAGGGCATGGACTCTAATTAAGAAGATTTTGTTTTTCCTTGATGTCGTAGACCTGTGGTAAAGGCATCACCGCTGGAGTGCCTGATAGGATAGAGCAGACTCGTGTCAGTGGGACATATATTCTTTATAAGTTCACTTGTGTAGAGCAGATCTGCTCCTGCTATTGAAGCAGCCTTACAAACCTGCTGTGGTTTGATTAGGTGTGACTTTGGCATGCCAGCCAACTGTCAAAGTGAAAAGTTAATGTCTAATCTGAATAGTACTCCTTGCTTATGGTATTATCAAAAGGTTGTGAGAGAAAATGCTAATTAATTGAAACAATTTTCAGTATTACTGTTGGCAGTACTTTTGGATTTGTACATATGTGTAAGTGTTCCACTGACTCTGCCCCGGGGAGGCTGCATCTGGAAAAATTCTGGGCCCCACAGTTCAAGAAGGACAGGGAACTGCTTGAAAGAGCTCTGTGCAGAGCTATAAAGATGATTAAGGAAGTGGAACAGTTCCCTTATGAGGAGAGGCTAAGGGAGCTGGGTCTCTTTAGCTTGGTGGAGACTGAGGAGCGACCTCATTAATGCTTATAAATATGTAAAGGGTGAGCATCAGGAGGATTAAGCCAGGCTCTTTTCAGTGATGTCCAATCAGAAAAAGGGATAACAGATACAAGCTGGAATGTGGAAGCTTCTGTGTAAACATAAAGAACCCTGTTTTTTACTGTGGGGGTGACAGAACAGTGTAACAGACTGTCCAGAGAAGTTGTGGAGTCTTCTCTGGAAACATTCAGAACCTGCCTGGATGCATTCCTTTGTGACTTACTGTAGGTGATCCTGCTGTGGCAGGTAGTGGGACAGATGATCTTTTGAGGTCCCTTCTAACACCTAACATTCTGTGATTCTGTGTCTAACTACCACAGATGCATTATGTATAGCTTACAGGATAAATCTGTCATTTTTGTAGAATACCACGCTTATTAGATAACACTAACCATGAAGAACAAAACTTAATAGACAACAACCTACACTTATGTAAGTGAACATTCTCTAGGTGATAGTTTTATGTAGAGCAAAAGAAAAAAGTCTCAGAATTTAGTGTATTACTTTAAAAGTCACCTTAGGTGGATTGTTTAGTGACACTGAAATTTCTGAGGTGGTAAGAACCTGCATCAGCGTTTAGTTCTCTTGTGGTTACTATTTTTTAGCCTCTGTAGAATTAAAATGCCACAGGTTTTTTTTCATTTCTTTTGCAAAATAAGGATGCTTTTAGCATTGGTAAAGTTAGTTTTGCTTATAGAAAACGCTAAGAGTAATGGAAAAAATGATGCTGTCAATTGTTGAAAAGGAAGTTTATAAATGCTGCATATTAATATAATTAATATAATTAATGATAAGAAGATTCTGTCTATAACCTGGTATTTTGCTTTAGCACTAGGAAAAAATAAAGAGTATTTTTTTATTGGAAATTTAATGTCAGCTGACAGCCTGTGACCTCTTGACCAATATACTGTTGTTTTGCTTTCTTAGTACATTATACTATGGAGTTTGGAATGCTCAGTCTTGTCTTAATATGTCTCTAATTAAGGCAATCGGATCAGAAGTCTCAGTGTAAAGGTTTAATACTTATAATTGGAATATTATGTAGAACTCTGCAGACAGATAGCATATCTTAAAAATTATTTCTTTTGGGATGAAATTCAAGATAACTTAAAATATTTTTAAGACTTCTCCAGGCATAACAAAGTCATGTGATCTTTGCCTCAGTAAGGCTTTGAGTAAATGAAGTACTACATTATAATTATGCATACTTAGTCACAACAGCAAAATACTGTCAGGAAAAGTGTAATTTACCTAACTTTCAGGCAACATGTTTTTTAAATTGTGTTGTCGTGTGGTTTTAAAGTTGGCTAGTTTGACTGAATGACACAGATTTGACCACAGCAGAAATAATATCTGAGACTGCATACCAAAAACATGAAATTACCAAAAACATAGAAATGTAGTTCAGAATTAACAGTTTTGTATTAAAGCTTTTATACAAATGTCTTTCAGCTGTCTTTGCCGTGAAAGGGTGGTTATTCTGCTCTATCTCTTGTGGTAAACAAGGCTGCTGTTCAGTGGGGTTTTTTTATTGTCACTGAAGCCCTAACTAATTTTAATACCACTCATCCAGGGCGAGAAGTTTTCTTTTGTGGCTTAAAGGCTTAATTTTCATTCTTTATTTTTCTTCAGGCACCTGTAAGGACAAAGGCAAGACTCCAAGCCTCTCAATACTCGAGACCTTAAGGTGTACCTTGACAGCTTACCAGAGCAAGCTGGAAGATATGTCTAATGAGGTAAGATATGTCAAATGAGGTAAGATGTGTTAAATGAGGTTTGGCTCTGTATGTTTTCAGCAGTACATATGATTTGCTTCTAAAAATGTCAGAAGAGTGGGAATGTTTAGCTGACAGTTTATGTTTACTGAAAGAAATAATCTGTCACTACTATTTCTTTGTTTGCCCTTAAGTAAATTTCATTTACGTTTAAGGGGACAGGCGAAGACTTACTTTCTCTCCCTCTCTCTCCATTTCTGTCTCTCTTTCTTGTTCACTTCCTCTCTTTCTCTCTCTGTTGCTCACTCTATCTCCCTCTCGCCTCCCTTTTCTCTATTTCTCCCTCTTTCTCACTTTGTCTCTCCTCTCCCTTCTCTCATGCTCTCTTTTGCTCTCTCTTGCTCTCTCTCATGCTCTTTCTCTATTTCTCTCACTTTCTCCCTCTGTTTCTCCCCCCCACCCCGCAACGGTGTCTGTTTCTTTCTTTTTCTGATTCTCTGTCACGCGCTGTCTCTCGCTTGCGCTCTTTCCTGCACGCTCTTGAACTCTCCTACTGTTTGCCTTGACTGCACCTTACCTCGCCTTCCCTGTGCCTTCTTTTGTCTTGTCTTTTGTTCCTTTTCTTTGTAGGTTTACTGTAGTTAATCCTATTTGAGTTACTATTTTCCATAAACATTCTGGAAAACTAGCCATTTATATCTCAGATTTGGGTAGGTGATGATTTTAGAGTTGGGAAGCATGTGTTACAGTATTCCTAAATACACAGCATGCTTGAACCTCAGTAGTTGTTGCTATCGCTTACATAACTGTGCATGCTCCTGTGTATTTAGGAATTTGCGTTATTTTCTTAGATGGGTATGTTTATGTTGCAGTATCTTTTGTGCAATTTTGAGGTCTTTTCAAGTAAAACAGGTCTTCATCAATACTTCCCTTATGGTGTTTAAGAATTACAGAAATTCTTGAATTTTGGAAGTCTTACCTTGGGAAAAAAAGTAAAATGTTTTTTTCCATACTGTCCTACTGGTCTTTTATTTCACTCACTGAGAAGTTACAGTTTTGCATTTATTTTTCTCCTTTGTATTGCTAATGTGATTAAATTAATCCTCTTGGGTGTAAATGTTTTATGAATTTTTGGCTTTAAAGACTTTAGAGAGAAGTTAACTGTACTGTTAAAGCTCTTTGGACAAACTTGTAATTAGCTTATCTATAAAAATGCCAGTCGTGTTTTTTTATTTCTATGTTCTGTCTTTTGACAAATGCATAGTCTAGTTAATCACTCATAAGTTAAAAAAAAGAAAAAAGATAAGTATATCAGCGTCGCCTCTTTCATGGAGAAGACAATGGTCTCTTGCAAGACCTTTGAATCTGTTCAATGGGCGCAAAAATAAGTGACCATGGAAACAATTATACTTTTGTAAACAGCAAGTGCTGTTAGGTCTCTCCCAGTGAGATAAGAGAACTGATGTGTATAGTCATTATGAAACTCTTCCGAGACTCAAGTCTGGAAGCTGCAGAGTAACTAGAAACATATAACCCACAGCGAATTGTTATTTGGGAGTAGGAATGTCACGTGATAGGCAGCATAGTTGAAAAGTCGACTCAGCAGGCTTTGGCTTAGTGATGTGCTTTGTTGAGAAACTGTGCCAGAGACAGCAGTGGGGAGACCGAGGGGATGGCTGCTAAGAAAGCAAAGAGAGCATTCTGACAGAAAGAAGAATGAACTGTCAAGGAAAATAAATCGCAAGCAGAGCAGGACCAACAGATGACCTGCCACAAGACTTCCCAGTAGGACTGCATGTGACTGACCCTGAAGTTGTCATATGGAGCCAGAGATCACCAAGCACCTTCATGGTGCACAGAAAGGGCAGTGCTCTGTCCTTCTTGATTACCCCCACCCCCATAGATAGCACTGCTTTTGGCTTTTTATATATTAGCTATGTTTAGTAATAAAACTTTTTAATAATAAAATAATACACAAAGGGACTGTGAAGGGCACTGTGCAATAAAACCAGGATGCTTTAATACACAGCAGTAAAGATCTAGTTTTAAGTAATTATGTAGGGGTTTTTTTTATAGAGAGATTCTCAAGAAGACCTCACATATTGGTGGAGTTACTAATATACATGTACACTTCTATAAATGCATGAAATATGCTGATAAACTTGTGTCACCTTTAACATACTGCGTTAAACATTATGCACAGTAGCTGGGCAATTTCTGCAAATGGACACAGACTTTGAAAACTTGTTTTCTCAAACCATTTCCAAATTTGATTTTATTCAATTTTGAAATGCATTTCAGAGTCTGTGTTTGTGTCAGATAACTTTGAGGGTTAGTGAAAAAGCTAGTATTGAGCCCAGTTTGGGATTCTGACACATATTTTTAAATCATGATGGAAGCATTAATTACTGCTTTTGGAGTAGCACATTATTTAGATTGTATGGAGTATAAATATTGTCAAAGGAATCTAAACAACTTTTTTTTACATATACATACAAAATTCTTTATTTATATACAAGTTATTACCTAGCCTTTCTGTTAAAGCATGTTTGACCTTCATATTTTCACAGCTTGGGAAAATAAAGGTTTTTTGTGAGAAGATTACAAAAGAGCTTGAGATATCCAAAGAAAAAGTGCGTGCTTTAAGTCAAGACCATAAGGTATTGATTTCCTGGACTTAACATAAAATTTGTAAGATCTGCAAAAAGTATCTTTATGGATTTAAAATGTCTTTTTTTCTCCTTATCACATTAAGGCTCTAAGTCACACTGTATTTTGTTGAGCAGATTAATTTACCTTGCAAGCTTGTGTGAAGCCATGCTGCGTTATTCTGGTAGTCCACTTCAGACTACAAAACCTATTTTTTCAATGATTGTGCTTCTGAACTATTTCAGATAGATGTATCAGTTTGAAAACTGCTGTTTTATAGTGAAATCAGCATCAGTAATTTTTTTTCTCTTAACTTTCTTTTCTCAGAAAAAGGAGAAGATAATTTAATTACCTCTGTTCATAAAAATGCACATTTTATCAGAGGTGTGCTTTCCTTTGTTAATATTTTTGGATGTTTATCAGAGAAGTTAATGTGTGAATGAAGAATCTGATCATTCTTATCAGATGTACAATGAACACGTTACAGTTTCTTGAGTAAAATTTACATTGAAACAGAAAAAACCCACTTAAGAAGGCTTTTTAAAAATTTCTGAACAAGAATTTTTTTCTTGTCTCTGTTTTTGGCTGACACTACTTTTGTGATGTCCTGTCTGGTTACATCAGTGGCCAAGGGAGTAAGGAAGCCTTGAGGTCATGGTTAAACTTAGTCTCCCAACTGGCAGTGTATTATATTACTGCCAAAGTAGAATGTCTCTACTCCAGTATTTCTGAGTTTCTTTTCCTGGGGGTATGCTGCTTTATCACTTCAGTTTAGTTGCCCGTACTTCTGCAATACTCATTGACTCTTCATATTAATTGATAATTTTGCACAATTTCCTGTTGTCTGATCTGAACTTTCTCTACTAATTTACATTCAGAAGACTTAAGACTTCTGCTTCCGGTGCTGCAGCTTTGCAAGACACCTAAAATTTTTGCATTCCATTGCAGTAGATACTTGTATTCTTCATGCAAAAACTATACACATATGGTGCTGGGTTTTTTGCACAGTTTATGATCTCAATGTTTTGTAATACAATTGTATACATGAGTGAAAACTAGATCAGAGTGAAAACTAGATCAAACTGAAAACTTGCGTTGGACATTTAACATTGCATTGATATTTTTCTGTTTTCTTGTAAATAACATGAATAGAAGTTTTTGCTGTCTGATCAGTTTGTTAGTATCTTTCCTGTATGTGCAGCTATGATTTTATGAAAAACAAACAATGCTGTTGCTTTGACCTTTAGCAAACTTCAGCAGTCCTGTAAGTCCAGCGCTTGTAATAGAGGAAAAATGCATCTTTCCATTCAATCTCAGCAGTCTTTTGGCTGAAAAACATAAATATATTAAATTTTTTGTTTAACTCATGAGATTTGTTACTGTAACAAAATGATTGTATTTATGACTATTTCTGATTATTCATTTCTTCCCATGGTCAAAACATCTAAAGAGTGCCCTGTTGTTGTGCCGATAGAGAATACTGTGGTTAACCACAGCTGTCTGTGTTTCCTACCAACTCAGCTGCAGTGGGTCAGAGACTTTATTTATGAAAATGCAGTATCTTTCCACTAGCTCTGAGAGCTCTCCACTCTGCTAAGGGTAACTCATGTGTTCTGCATCTTGGTTATGGAGGTAGAAAGGATTCTGAAGGTCAGTGCATCTTGGAGCTTTTAACTCAGAGGTGAATTTCTGATGCTGTCTTGTTACAAATACAGAAAAGTCTATGCAGTGCCACAGGCTTGGGGAAGGGTGGCTGGAGAACTGCTCGGCCTGGTGGTACTGACTGACAGCCAGCTGAACATGAACAAGCAGTGTGCCCAGGTGGCCAAAAAGGCCAACAATATCCTGGCTTGTATCAGAAATGGTGTGGCCAGCAGGACTAGAGAAATCATTGTCTTGCTCTGCTGAGCACTAGTGAACCTTACTTTGAATATTGTGTTCCATTTTGTGCGGCTAAATACAAGAAGGACGCTATGGTGCTGGAGCATAAACAAAGAAGGGCAACAAGTTAGTAGTAGGCCTAGAGGATAGGTCTTATGAGGAATGGCTGAGGAAATTGGTGGTGTTTATCACAGAGAAAAAGAGACAGAGGGGAGAGGAGACCTTATTGCCCTTTACAACTACCTAAAAAGGAGGTTGTAGAGAGGTGAGGATCAATCTAATATCAGTAGTGATAACACAAGAGGTAAAGATCTCAAGTTGCATCAGAGGAGGTTTAGTTTGGACATTACGAAAAATATCTTCATTGTAAGAGTGGGCAGGTTTTGGAACAGTCTGTTCAGGAAAGCAGTGGAGTCACTGACTCTGAAAGTGTTCAAAATACATGTAGGTGTGGCACTTGGAAACATGGTTTAGTTGTCCTGGTGGCATTGGGTTGTTGGTTGGACTTGATGATATTAGAGGTCTATTCCAACGTCCATAGTGATTCTATGAGAAGGACCATTGTTAATTCTGAAATCTGTTATTGACAAGGTACTGTAAACTTACCCTGGAGTCTACTGAGGACATAGAATCATAGAATCATTAGGGATTGGAAGGGACTTCAAAAGATCATGTAGTCCATTCCCCCCACCACGGCAGGATCACCTACACCAAGTCATGCAGGAACACATCCAGGTGGGTCTTAAATGTCTCCAGTGAAGGAGAATCCACAACCTCCCTGGGCCTGTGCTCTGTCATCCTCACCGTGAATAAGTTCCTTCTCATATTTATATGGAACCTCCTATGTTCCAACTTACAACCATTGCCCCTCGTCCTATCACTAGATGACACTGAGAAGAGCCCGGCTCCATCCTCCTGACACCCACCCTTACATATTTGTAGACATTAGTGAGGTCACCCTTCAGGCTCCTCCAACCTAAAGAGACCCAGCTCCTTCAGCCTCTCCTCCTAAGAGAGGTGCTCCACTTCCTTCATCCTCGTTGCTCTACGCTGGACTCCCTCCAGCAGCTTTACATCCCTCTTGAACTGAGGAACTGAGAACTAGACCACAATACTCCAGATGTGGTCTCACCAGTGCAGAGTAGAGAGGAGGAAGAACCTCTCTTGATCTGCTAACCACCCCTCTTCTCAGCCATGCCAGGATGATGTTGGTGCTCTTGGCCACAAGACCACACTGCTGGCTCATCGTCATCCTGCTGTCCACTAGGACCCCTGGGTCCCTTTCTTCTACACTGCTGTCCAACAGCATGTGACTATACAACTGTTAACTTTCTCATAGGCCTAGAAATGAACTAAGGTAACATTTTTTACTGTAATATTCTTATCAGCCTTTCTGTTCCATGGCTCTATACTACAGGAAGCTCAGGATAACCTGGCTGATGCCAATAAAGAGTTAAATAATCTGCACGCTAAGTGTGCAGTCAAAGAAACTTTAATAAGTACTTTGAAAATGGAACTACAGAATGTACAGCAGTTCTGGGAGAAGGAGAAACTACGCACTACAGAATCTGAGAATGAAATCCAGCAGCTTACCAAGGCTTACCAGAAGGATATGGAGGTATTACTACATACAAGATGACTGTCAAAGAGTCTTTATTTAATCTCCTCTTTATACATTTACATATATCAGATGGTTACTGTTCGTTTTAACAGGTTTATCCTCCAAATGTGATTTTAAGATAAATATTTTGAAAGATGTATTTAATATTGACAGGATCTCAAAACGTATTGGTTCTCCTTCCATCTGTATTAGAATTACTAGCTTAAACCAGTACTTTGGATTTTTCAACAACTGAGTTTATTTAAAGAGCTATACCTGGTGATGAATTCTCAACTTGCACCAATTCATTATACTGTTGATTTAAATCAGTGTAAATGAATGAATCATGGCTTACAGAATCTGATAAAGCTGTAAGCCTATTTTGTCTAGCTATTTAGTCACATAATCCACACAAGACCAATTTTTAGAACACAGTAGAATAATATTTCTATAAACAGCATGATCTGCTGCCACGCCAGTCAGACAGTTTTCTCAGTATTGGATATATATATTGGAAGTTTATACAATTTGAATGAGCCTGAAAGTGTTAAAATATAAATTGCATCTACTAACAGCACGGAGATTTTTATTTATAGGGGGTTATGGTTATCAGCACTGCCTAATTCGGCTTTCTTAATTCATATACTTTGTCTAATTAGACAAATTTTGCAAAAATTATTTTCTTACTCCAACTTCAAGATGTATGACTCACAATATTAACAAAGAATTGAGGAATTTTGAGAAGATTTGAGAATGAGCTGTGTCTTTTTTTTCTGGGCTCCTGGCATCTCACACTATTACATAGGCAGTGTGTCTTTTTAGATTCTAACACTGTACAGGTACAACAGTTAATTTTTGTTTTGTCTCTCTCAGGAGAAGATAACCTTCCTCCATTGCTTATACCAGCGTTTGGTAGCTGGCTGTGTGCTTATAAAACAACCAGAAGGCATCCTAGATAGATTTTCTTGGTCTGAGCTTTGTGCAGTCTTGCAGGAGAATGCTGATGCCCTGATCTTAGACCTTAGCAGGGCTAATGAGAAGGTAAGTGTCCTTAGGCACCAGCTACCTCTATTAAATTCAGTGACATTTGTCCACATCACAGTATCATTAAAAAGGACTGACATTCATCTTATTTCAAAAAGAATTTGGACGTTAATAATTCAATACCATTAATTATGGCTTGTCTACAACTCAGTTTGATGCCATTGCTGTGGGCGCGTAAATGTGACTGAAGTCTGTATGAAGTCTCTAAGCTCCACTTTCTGTGCAGGACATGCTAATAGTACTAGCCAATATTAGCCACAGGGACCTAATTAAAAGAAAATAAATTAATCTTACTGATGAAGCAATTCAAAGAACTTAGTAATTTACACTAATAAAGCAAGTCTTTATTTTAGCATAAAACAGAAACAAAATGCACTTTCTCCAGGAACATCATCTTTAAATTACATGTTTATGATTCAGAGATGCTATCTGTAAAAATGTCATTGTGTTCACTTGGTTTAATTACAACTTTTGAATTATGAAATTTGTATTCAGAAATGCAATAGAAAATACTTCTGTAAAACATGCCATTATTTGTTTAAGGGAGAAGCTGTACTTTTCTGAATGATTTGAATCTGGATAAGCTTATGTGGCCCTTTCTCCAGAGAAATCCTTGTGTTTTTAGTAAAGAAAACACCACTTTTAAAATAACCTGGCTTCAGAGGCTAACATAGGCCACTTTTTTGGATCTCTGTGTTCTGTCTCTGCTTATCAGAGCAGTCCTCCAGTCTGATGGAATCACTGTAGATCCTGACCGCCTTGAGCTTTGTTCTTCAGACATAGCAAAGGGAAAGTTTGTCCGGGTGTTACTCCTCTGCTGGTACTGTGACCACTCTTCTGACTCAGTTACAGTGAATCATTTTGACTCTGCCCATCATGTAGTAAATACCCCAGCAGTCAATGGAAATCAGTGAAGAGGGATTGTGTAAAATCTGGGTAATGCAGATTGAATATACGTTTCTATTTTTCTTCTGAAGTAGAGGAGGAAAGGGTGTGAACATTGTGTGCAGCATTTAGGGGACTTGTGTGTTACTGTTTCTTACTTTCTAATTTAATATGGTTATTGAGATGATTGTGAGGTCTCTAGGGGTCCTTTCATGTGCTTACCAACTTTTCATAGATGTGGGGCATAGTTACACATAGTTACACATAGTTACACATAGTTACACTGTGTTGTTCTTGCTTTATGAGAAAAAAAAATTCTCCTGCAGTTTTATATGATCTGTTTAGAAGGTATCTTGTGGGTGTTCTCTACTAACAGTGTAGGCATATATATTTAGAGGTCTTTGTTAGCCTCATTTGCTCCTCCATTTAGTTTGTGTGGGAGCCGCAAAGATGAAGCACAGACTGAATCTCTCTCCATGCTTTTGGGTAAACACATAATATCCTGATGAGATTCTTGTGAGAAAACACTCCGTAGGTAACAGTTCTTGGAATTATTTTAATAATAATATATGGAATAAAACAAAAAGTTAACCCAAAGACTGTTTTAATTGGTATTGCTGGTAATGCTGGAAAACTGCTAAATGATCAGTATACTCAGATTACTAGCTTAGCAGCACAAGATTTAAGGCATTTGTTTCAGAAGGCAATATATATCTGCAAGGTATTGTAAGGATGACAAAACTAAAACCAAGGAAAATTCTTTATTCCAAAGTGTGACTCAGTTTCATTGCAAGATTCCATTAAGTCATCTGTCATGAAAGACAAATGCTTAGTTTTAATTAATATGTTGAAGAAATGACAATTTACTTTTTATGCAAGAATATTCAGTGCTTAAATGAATATGTGCAGTTTAAGTAAAAAAATGGTTTGAGAGATAAAAAAAGTCTTTTTAAATACTTGTAATACAGATCTCTCACCTAGAACATGTTTGTAAGAACAAGTCCGAGACTGTAAAGGAGCTTCAGCAGAGCCAAGAAGCCGCTCTTAGCAAAATGGCTGAACAGATGAAAGCATGGGAAAACTCTTGGCAGAAGCAAAAAATGTATCTGGAACAACAGTACTCGGGTCTCCTTGGGGAAGTTCATGCAAGGGCACAGGTATGGTGCTGTGAACTTCTGATTTTTTTTCCCTGTAAATATTTAATAGATTATTTCAGTAGTTTATGCTCCTAACCAATTTACAGTTGTTTGGGAATTTTAGTAAATCTTTAAAATACAAACCTGCAACACTGGACTAGTATTAATATCACTTACAGTAAGCAATAAATTACTTTATTAAAACATTCTAGAAATGAATTGCTTAATTTGGTTTAGCAGATGCTGGTTTGTTTTTTTTTTTCTAGGAACGTCAAAGCTGTAAAATTGAAGTTACTTATTTTAAGAATTATATAGTGCAGCAGTTACTTTTTTAGTGTTATGCTTCCTGTAGACTCTGTTGAATAATAGTAATGTGTTGTCATCTGGGGATAAATTTAGGTATATAGATTCTGACCCAAAGAACAAATTAGCAGCTACAGTGGTAGGTTTCAAAGGTATTAAAGGTCTTTTTAAAACTCGCTACAGTGAGCAGTGTTTCAAAAGTGTTAAACTGTTGTGACTGATTGTTAGAAGTCTTACAATTTTTAAAATTAATTTATAATAAAGATTTATAAAGATTGTTTTAGATGTATAAACTACAGCTTTCACTGCTGTTCTGCAATGACAATTCATCATCATTACAGTTGTTTCAGTTAGAAGTGCTATGAAATCGAGGAAAAAAATATAAGCTTTGTCATTTGTGACTGCCATCTGAAACTGGCTTCATAAGAATAATACTGTATTTAACTCATTTTGGGTTTGAAAGTCTCTGTGCTCCAAAAAATGTATTTATTAAGTAGTATTCTTTAGACTAAACAATTTATGGTAATTTCTTGGGAATGAATGAAAATTTTAGTTATATTTTTTGCTTGATACTTTTAGTTCACACTGGATGTTGACAGACTGTGTGTTGAACAAATGGATTTCTACTTAACATCCTGTAGTTTCATCATACAAAATCATTGCCAGCAAAACTAGTGATGAAAGGTGCAGCTTAATTTTAGTTAAAGCAATTATTTTTCCTTTCTAAAGAGTAAGTAGTCAGGCAATTAGGTTTCTACTTCCTATTCTTTTCTCACAGAAGAAAGGTCTGAGGCATCTCTTTCAGAACTCCAGTGTATTGTGGAGAACCAGTGCTGCGAAGTACTATGTTCTTCAGAATTGTGCTAAACTGAGGCAGTCTTTTCAGCTGAATTGTACAGAAAGCAAGTACAGCTTGTATCAGAAACATGTTTCTCTTGTGTAGCATGCATTAGTCATGTCTTCTGGAAAAGACTTTATATGTCAGTCTGTTGTAAAGGACCACAGGGTGAAACATCTAAGCATATTTTCTAATACAGATGATGTAGTGTTGTTTGGAATGTAGGTGGTGGTATTATAATCTAAGCAGTGCTATGTCTGTGTATGCTTACATGATTCAACCGAACTTTGTCTCAGCACTTTTCCATTCTGTATTCTGGTTTCGCTTCCCTACCATTCAGTGTCATTGTGGGAAGAAGACAGTCTAGTTTCTTCTGGATTTCTAATTTGTGACTGACTTGCACCTGTAAATACCCTTTCTGGTATTTCCAATTACATTGGACAATACAATTTGCCAATATTCTGAATTTCATTATAGAACTGTGGGTGTCATTACTTAAGGACATTTATTCATGCATTACACACAAACTTGTAGCAACTTGCTGTGTTTTCCATCCAGAGATCTAAGAGTTAATTAAAAGCAGTGTAATGAACTGCTTGTAGTTACTGTACCTATATACCAGGGGTCCTCAAACTTTTTAAACAGGGGGCCAGTTCACTGTCCATCAGACACTGACGGGGTCCGGGCTATAGTTTGGAAAAAAATGAACGAATTCCTATGCACACTGCACACATTTTATTTGTAGTAGTTCACTACAAAAGAAACAGGAAAAAGAATGCAATATTTAAAATTAAGAATAATTGTAACCAACAAAACCAAATAATATTTCAATGTGGATAATGGGCCTGCTTTTGGCTACTGAGATGGTCAGTGTTAGGTTCCATATTTGTCACTGCTAGTTGTAGCAAGTGATGCGAGTGTTCATCAGTTAGACCTACTGGTGCTGGCTGGTTTGTGCTGCCTGTCTTGTCCTGCCTGGGAGCTGGAGGGAGGGAGGGAGAGATAGGGGAGCCGCCCACCTCGCTGATGCTGCTGCCCCCCTCCTCAGCCCGGCCGCGCAGTCGGCAGGAAGTCATCTGTGGCTACTCGGTTTCCCCCCCACACCTCCTGGCGGGTGGGGGGCGGGGGGGGCATTCTGTAAATACCGG